>OY829915.1:43102187-43702187 GCA_963691935.1 Nephrotoma guestfalica | reverse complement strand
TCCCGATAAACTATTTAGTATGGTTTACTACGTAGCCAATAGGCGCCAATGTAACGTCAGATTTAACTGTCACGGACACGCGGGAAGTTGCTGTTCCTTCTTTCCACCATTTAATTCTCCCAAACTGACCAAACAAACTACAGGTTTTCGGGTGAAGGAATTATCAATGATAATAATGGTGGTAGCACAGATCCCATTTACAACTGAGTTTTAATCGACACGATTAAACTCGACACATCAGCAACCGGCAATCGAAAGTTGGGTAACATATTGCGCTGAAGCACTTATACTTTGTATATCTCTCCTTCAGCGGTGGTTTGTTCTCGTGCATTTTGAAATTTCTATTTTTTCATATAGGAATCGCATATATGCGTTAAGTACAATAAAATTCGGGGTTACGAAGGGGTTGACAAATGTCTAGCGAATCAGAATAATCCGCTAAGGCATTGCGATTATACTTTGTATGTAAGTCAAAAGTATTTTCAATATTTTTGTAGTTTGGCCACTGCAGTCTCATGAGACGATACATTTTTTTGATTTAAAGAATTCAATGTTTCATTAGTACGAAACCAAAGGGCTTATAACTGGAGGCGAAATATTAAATTTTTGACATTTAATTATAGTTAAAATAGAGATTAGTTAATAAATATCAGAAGAGTAATACGAACAATGTCTTTATTCTTTACCGAAGCGACCTCGAATATGGTGATCTGGTAAAACGTACTTAAATTTATAAATCGTTTATATCGCCTCGAATGTACTATAAAATGCATAATCCTACATCTGAACCATGTTCGGTAGTCACTGGAAAGTTATACCAAGCTTTAAGGAACTGAATTTTCCACAAAATGAATTTAGCGGGTGATTTTAAACAGGTGGCACCATTCTGATAATTCCTTGGAAATATTTTATTTGGAAAATAATTTTCATAGCTTTTATGCAAATCTCTTATTTTCTGGCCTACTGCGAAAATAGTTTAATGTAAATTTTTATAAATTAGAAATAATATTTCCCTATCGAAACTGAGGCCTTATTCTTTAAACTGGTGAAAATATCCCGAATCGGAATATAATTTGCTTTAGAGTTCTCTATTTTATTCGAATTTTTCCCCGGTTACTTCGAAAATTTCCCGTAGTAGGGAAACAAAAATTAGCAACATATAAATTGATTTGGAATCATTCACTCAGTAGGGACACAAATATTAGCAAACTTAACAAATTTCAAAAAATTTATTAAAGTAGCCGGCGAAACATTGGAACTTTTACCGTATGCCCGAAAAAAATTATAACAGAAATTATTTGTAAATTTTTTTCTAATTCCCTATGCCCTAGAAAATACCAGAATAGTACTACAAGTGTTAAAATCATTATTTACTTCATGTTTCGAAGGGAACGTCGTCAAATTTTAGACAAAATGTATTTTTTGTACACCTGAACAATGGTGGTATACATTTTATGAAACTCATAAGGCCAAATTCCCCCGCATACCTGTTCAAATCGTTAATTAAATTTACATTCGAATTTGACTCAAAATGAATTTATTATACACCTGCAGGTGTATGTAAATCCATAGATAAAATTGGCCCACTATTTAATAAGTTTTTTATTAAGTAAATTGTAGAATTTTAATATAACAAGAAAATTAAAGCCCATTTTATCGAATTTAGAACACAATGAATTTCGGCCGAATAATTGATGGCGAATAGACGTTTATGTTTACACCACGTTCGAAACAAATATATTCGAATTGTAGGGAATGTTTCCAACTAACCCCCATGAATTGTAATTAATTTGTAATATATTCTTGCTCACGAACTATCCAGATATCATTTCTACCACAAAGGTTACAATTGGCGATTTTAATTATTAGTAAAAGCGACCGTTCGTGCCTTGAAAACGCTAAGTGTAAGTAAATTGGGGCTTGCAGTAACAAATTATGGCATACGGGTTTGTTCTGTGGCGGGCTAGCTTAGCCGGGGCACGAAATGAAAGAAAATGGAGCTGACCAATTTGATTTCATCTACATCTGCCATCGTTTACTCTTTCTGACTAATGATCTCCGTTGATGTTTATAATCCTTCCCCAGCAGCTAGCCTTTTTGAAAAAAAAGTGGAGTACCCAAAATAAAACCTCGTTTTCGGCGGGATACTATCTGTCTTTGCGTTTGGCCTGCTGCAAATATTTCATTCCATCCAACCATCCAATCTGTTCAACAGCCCTAGAACCGAGTGAGCTTTCCCAATTCCCCAGCGAGTGCCGTTCCTAAATGAATTTTGGATGAAATTTTTAAATATTTTTTAGCTAGCTTAATTGGCATTGAATTTA
Organism: Nephrotoma guestfalica; assembly: GCA_963691935.1. NCBI lineage: Eukaryota > Metazoa > Arthropoda > Insecta > Diptera > Tipulidae > Nephrotoma > Nephrotoma guestfalica. The sequence continues at coordinate 43,699,863 of OY829915.1, read as the reverse complement.
AAATTACAAACGGAGAAAGTTCTGATGTGAAAGATAGGTGATAATGATGTTGATACTGGTAATTATTTAACTTCTATCATATTCTCCGAAAATATTATGCACGAGGATAATGTTACACATCCCTAGTTTTATTATTTAACAAAGGAATGATAAATATAAAATAAATATTATTCACCCTAAACATAAGGTAAATGTAATTGAAATTATATGAGTCATAATCTTGATAATCAAATTGTATTTACGTTAAAATAGAAAATTTCTAACATTTAATTTTCCGACATATAAATGACTAATATTTAAATGTGTTCAAACACTAGACATAATTTATTTTATTACGTATTCGATTGAATCACACCGCATTATTGAGCTTTCAACGCATTAACTTACGAAATGAAGAACCATGCCATAAATCAAAAAAATCAATTTCCCAATATTTTCTTTTTTTATTTCGTTATAAAGCGATATATACCTACTTACATAAAAGTACCTACAAGAATCAACGGGAAAAAATCGATTTCATTTTCTGTTTTGCTTTTTTTTTTGGGAAAAATTGAGATAAATCAATTCCGCTTTCCACACGAACTACAAAACGAAAGCACAAAAAATTATTAGTATTTCAAACGAATTTTGTTGTTAAATTATGATTTAATTGTAATTCTTTCTCAATATATAAATTTTTATCTACTTATTGATTTTTTTAAAATGTGCTTTGAATACGATATCGTAAAATATTGTGTGTGTTACGTTACGGCGTTACGGGTATTATTTTCCGCACCGCTGTTGTTGATTTTGCTAGTTACATACGTACATCCGATTTTTTCAAGTAAGCGGCGGGATAAAACGATATTATGTTGTACGAGCTGAATGCAGCAAACAAACCATCGAGTTTATTTAAATTTTTTGACACGATAATATTTCAGTGTCGATGAACAAAATTAGAGTAATTTTTATTTTCCACATGCTACAAATATTTGTTTTATTTTCCAAAATACTAATTTATTTAATTTTTTTTTTTTTAAATATTGAAGAAAAGCTGCATGTAATATAATAGCTATGTAGAGAAACAACACCGCATCAAAATACACTTTTCGTTTTATCATGTCATCCTATCATCTAACCAAATCACGTTTCAAGAATTTTAATAAATTTTTCATATTCCAAGCATTTAAAAAACAAAAAACTGAAAAACTCCAAACCGAAGCAAAAAGTTAAAGCAATGAAACCAAAAAAAAAAAAATCCAAAGACCACCAACAACAATAACAACGAAGCAAAAAGGTTAAGAAAGCAGTCGAGAATAACTTACATGAAAAGCAGTGCACGTGATTTGATTTTGCTTAATTTTCACATCAAATTTTCGGTTTTTCGTTTGTAGTGGTGTGGTGTTGATTATATTAACTTAAGAAATTCCAGGTTTCGGCTTCCGTTACCAATGTGTGTTAGAACAGAATTAGTTTTACTCAAATTTTACACGATATTTGGTTGTTGTTCTTGTTGTAATTTAAATCAACAAGTATAAAAATGTCCTTTTTTACGATTTGAAAGTTTGCTATTTTTTAACCGGTTAAACTTTTTAAAACATGAATAAATTAACTTTTGACTAGAATACTAATAGAGTTCTTATTTAAATAAATAAATTTGCATATTATGTAGTTTAAAATATATTGTGTATTCGTCGCGTGTCTACCGATTTACTCTATTTACTATATATTTCAGTTAAATCGGTTATTGTTACTTAAAAATTCGTTATTTTTAAATTGGTTTGCTATTCAACTGTAAGTAGGGTTTGCAATACCGGCGACTGCTTACCGGTATTTCCTTAGTACCGAACAATTTGAATTGTTAACTGAAACGCTCTCGAAGTTGAAAAGTCCTGACTTAATATTTTTAGGCCAAACTTTTCAGGCTTTGGAAAATTGTTCAAACTAAAATATTTGTTGATGTTCATTTTTCGATGCCACGACTCGGTATGTATAGGTGTTGCCTTAGTAAATAGAGGCGATGATGCAGTAACAGTAGTAAGTCACTTATTCAACGTTAAGATTTCGAGTGCTTTAAACCTGAACCGACCAAATTAGCCCGCCGCAATGTAACCTATACCATAACTTGTTATACATTTACACAGAAATCCCGATTTTATTACGCGGTTACCGTTTTCGAGGAACCAGTGGTCGGGTTAGGTTACAATTAAACCCGCGCCACCAAAATTGTAACTGTTGATGAAGTTATAATGTCGAGATGGTTCTAGAACCAGAATTTATTACAAATTAATTACATTGAATTAGTTAGTTCAATACCATCCTTATAAGGATAAAGTTCACCCGAAAACGATCGATTATTTATTTCAAAAACCAACTTTAATAAATTATTAGACCAGACTGCCATCATATTTTGGGCCATCAAGACTTCTAGTCGAAGGTAGGTCAACCTTATCCCGGCGTGTAATAAATTATATTTGTGTTATATTAGACGGGATTGGCATCAGAATATGTAGGTTGTAACCTGACAAAAAATAATTTAATACACACCTGGATAAGGTTGAGCTCTCCACCACGAGATTCATGGAGTAACATTTATCTCAATATTTGGTTAAATCGAACTTTAAATAACATTAAGCCAATTCCGCCTAACCTGACAAAAAAATAATTTATTACCCACCTGAATAAGGTTGATTTTATCATCACTAGGCTTACGAAGTAACGTTCTACCTAATGTCTGGCGGTCAGGCAAAATAAATTATTAAATGTGGCAAAACCAACCTTTATATCGCAATTTGCAACGTCTGATGCCAATTCCGTCTAACATAACACAAAAATAATTTAAAAAGAAATGGCTAAAATCGGTAATGGATTCCAATGGGTAATGGATTGTTTCACTTACCCTTTGCGAGGTCCATGGAGTAACATTTTACCGAATATGTGGTAGTGGTCTGGTATAATAAATGATTAAAGATGGTAAAATCGACCTTCAAATTACACATTTGAAGCTTTTACCGTTTAAAGCAAATTCCGTCTAACCTGATTCAAAAATAATTCATTACACACCTGCATAAGTTGACCTACCCTTTACAAGGTCCATAGAATAACGTTAGACCGCGTGTAATACATTATCGATTGTATGAATCGACCTTTAAATTACATAGATGAGGCCTTTACAGTTTGGAGGCAATTCCATCAAATTACACAAACAAAAGCCTTTAACTTCTGAAACCAATTCCGTGTAACCTGTGGATTATGGTTTATGGAGTAGCATTTGAACCAATATCTGGTAGAAGTCTGGTGTAATAAATTATTATAGGTGGTAAAAACGATTGGAGACAATTTAGTGTAACCTGACAATTTATTGTAAACCCGAATAACGTTGACCAGTCCTCCGCAAGGTCCATGGAGTAACATTTGACTCAATATTGGTGGCGGTATGGTGTAATAAACTATTAAAGGTGATATAAATCGACCTTTAAATTATACATTTGAAGCCTTTACTGATTCAAGCAAATTCCGTCTAACCTGACAAAAAAATAATTAGTTACACAGCTGAATAAGGTTGATCTAGCCTCAACAAGACTTCTAAAGCAACATTTGGTCTAAAATCTGATAGCAGTCTGCGAAATGCTTTCGAAATAAATTATCGTTTTGGAGTGAAATTTAACCTTAGACAAGTTATAGAGGTGGTCTTGAACTAACTAATTCAATGTTTCACAAACCGACTGAAGAAAACAAAAACCGAAGAGTTGACATTTGCAAGAATTTAGTTTATCCGTACAAAAGAAAACATTCTTTGCACGAAATCATTACGGGTAATGAAAAGTGGATTTTGTGCGATAATCATAAATACCGAAATCCATTGGTTGATCCAGGCCAGCCATCATGTTAAGAAAGTGTTACTGTGTGTCTGGTGGGATTGGAAAGGAGTTATTTACTACGAGCTTCTGGAACAAACTGTTACAGCTGAACGACATTACCAGACCCAATTGATCAAATTAAGTGGTGCTCTGGATGAAAAAATACCATTTACGGGCCAAGGAAGGCAGAAGGTGATGTTGCTGCATGACAACACTCGTCCAATGCAGCAAAATCAACCGACGTATTCTCCAGACTTGCCTCCCTCTGATTACCACTCATTCAGGTAGATGTATCACATTTGGAGGACTAGCGATTCACGAAAGTTGAAGTCGTGCAAAAATGGATCGATGATTATTTTGCTTCGAAATGAATAAAATTTATTTGTAATAATTTCTGATTCAAGAACCATTTCAACAACGTAACTACATCAAAAGTTACAATTTTGGCGGTACAGGTTTAATTGTAAGCTAAACCGACCACTCATTTCTCGAAAACGGTAACTGTAATAAAATCGAAATTTCTTGTAACAAATTGTAATAAATTTGTAACAAATTATGGTATAGGTTTTATTGAGGTGGGCTAATTTGATCGGTGCAGGTTTACGTCTCTGTTCATTTGCTAAGGCAACATATTGTGGCTTTAAATTCGCAAGTCGTTTCATTCATTCAGTTCTTAGTCGAAGTATGTTAAAGAATATCAACCATAAATCAACCAGGATACACGCAATCGCTTGTGAAATAGATGCTATCATATTAAGGGGACAGCGTAAACTGATGCCATCGGTAGATGGTGTCTTACGACATAATATACTCTACATACATTTTTAACTTTACATTTACAAAGAATTGTTTTAAAGTGGAATTTATTTAATATTGTGCAGTGCTTAAATTATTCGCAAAACAAATTAAAGCCAAAGTCTGCTCGTTCAAAAACTAGGTTTCGTACATGGGTACTCAAATTTAAACGTGGTCGTAAAATCATTGAAGATGATCCACATGGTGGACACCCTAAAAGTGTTAAAGCACTCGAAATGATAAAAAACTCTTATTTGGTATTGGACTCTTATTTGGTAGTCGAGTGAGTGAGATTACTCCTATAAAATTTTAACGGAACTTTTGCTACTATATCAAGCGATCAAAGAGCAATTTGAATGAAACTGTGTGAGCAATTTTTGGATTACAGTTAGCAAGGACCAAACAGTTCTAAGAATGATCAAACCGTTTCCGTCCGTCTTAACTTTAGGTGAAAAATGGATTCACTACTACACACCAGAATTAAATAAGTAATGGATGGATAGAAACCAAAGAAGGTAAACACGGCTCATTCAAGAGGAAAAATTATCAACAGAATTAGATTCTGGAACGTATAAGGTATATTTTATTTAAACAATAACTAGCAAATATTATTCAAAACTTTTGGAACAACCGGATGCCAAAATTCGCAATAAAAGACCCGTTTTGCCAAAAAAAATAGTTTTTGCTAAGACAATACACCCACATACAAGAGTGCTTTTGTGATGAGAAAATTGCAAGATTTACGAGGAGTAAGCTCCTTCCAACTTCCATATGTTCCAAAATATTTTAAAAAAAAATTGGTAAAAATATGATTTAATCGGCGCTTAGCTAATACAAAATTGCATACATCCGCAGAATATTTTGCTTGGCAAACGTCTTCTCTTGACGAACCGCTTAATTGCGGTTAAATTACCATTATAGACACACAAACGAAGACAACGATTAATGTTTGTAGTAATTATTAGTATTAGTCTAGAATTATCATTTCCCACGTAGACGAAAGGTTATGCAGGAGTCATTTTTCCTCACGATCTGGTTGATACGTTTCAGCCTAGGCGCGTGCCATGCGTTCTTTTAGAATACCTTCCTCTAAAACAGTAAAGTGATGAGACCTTCATTGCAATATGCTATGCATTTGAAATGTATTCCATCGATTGGCCTTACCAAAAAGCGGACTTTACACGGTGAGTAATAATTTGACTACCTAACCCATCATTACTTAAAAAAGTCGTGCTTCCACAAAATTTTCATTACTTTTGAGTATGACACATTAAAGATTAAAAATTTATACAATTGCAACGGAAATAGGATATTTTTTTGGTAATGATGCTTTGGGTAATGTTTGGGATAATTATTACTGATCATATAAAGACCGATAAACGTAAAATTTTATGACTGTAAGTATACGCAACTTTAATTGCGATAGCTGACGCCAAATGACCAATCTTGAGCTACTTATCACATCCGGTGCTCATCGGAAATAGGGAGGGGTAAAAATCATTCAGCAGAGTACGGTGAGTGTAACGTATTTAACAATAATCAATTGCCAAAGAACATAGATTTATTGAGCCGCGAGTTTGTGGCTTAAGAAGAACGCATTGCTTTAGGTGGTAATTGCTTACCAATGAACCCTTTTGTTCACTTAATTGCAAAATAAATACAATTATTTGGCACCAAACAAATATCCCGATAATCGTAGAAAATGTAGTATAAAGTAAAATGCGGTGATTACCGCATAATCCTGGGGGATGAGAGATGGATGGCGGAGAGAGATAATGCGACAAAGACCATTAACGTCAAACAACCGTTGCTTAGGTTAGTACTTGGGTCAGCGTATGGTAACTGTATAAAAGTAACTGTAAGAACGGAAGGAAATGAGATCATCCCATCCTCTGACGCAGGATGCAATTTTTGGAAACTATACCTCTAGACCATTGGTGTATTTGTATGTTACAGTTCAATGCAATTGGCATGTTTCTGTGTTTTCAATTTTTTCATTCAATGATTCTGTAACGACTGGACCACAAACAAGCACCGGCACTATTTCAAGAACACTTCCAAACTGTCATTTATTGCCGGTAAGAAGTGATTTTGTATCGCATTCGCGTACAAATTCGAAAACTGGGGTTTATCCACCAGCGAGAAATATTTGCTTAAAATCTCATATGTTGAAGTGTCTGGTCAATTTGCATTGGAGTCTAGCAGTGAAGCATATATGTGCCAATATGCTTAAATATTAAACCGTACGTTCATATGTGTACGGGAGAAATCACTTTTCAATTTAATAAAATTTTCAAATAATTTACATAAAAAATTTATGTGATTTGTTTACATGTTATTCGAGAGAAGCCAAACGTAGATCAAACGTAGGTCTTCCTATACATATTCTAGATATTCGCAATGAAGGAGAAGACGGATGTTATGATTCAGTACGAAAGTATGATGTACCAGGGATAAATTTCGAGGTTTATCATTTATTTAGCTGGGAGTAGTCTTACACGAAGCCACCATTCACGCGTTTGTGATTTACTTACGGTGTCTTGGTGCAGCTAAATGAAAAAGCTTTATTGAAAGATTACGTTTCTGAAATACCATGTTGCATCCCAGGAGCGGAGTGACACTTTAAGCTAATAACAGAAACAACTGAAATTTAATATAAAAAGACTTTAGCATGTTAAAAATCGGGCACTTAAATAAATAATAAAAATTTGTATGGAGAAAATCTGAGAACGATGGCTTGAGATATTCAGAAAAAGTAAATGTCAAAAACATCCAGTCTTATTTTTTATATGGTCACCACCGACAACAGAACTCGGGCCCACCGAATAACACAGCAAGCAACAGCTATCAAAGATGACAACCGCTATCTGTTAAGCCGTTCTCTATGCAGTTCTATAAATTGTAAATTATTTGGAAAAACCAAAAGTTTCTATGGAAGCTTCCACTTTTGGCTTCTCTCAATTTATGAACGAAGTTTCATTCCGAAAAGTCAATTCTTCTAGGTTCTAAAAAGAATTTTTGTGGAAAGCAGTTTTTATAAAAAACGTCGAAGAGGCAAAGTTAATTTAAAAATGTTTGTTCTTAGTCTTTTTGTCACTATACTTCCCAAAATATTTACAAACCAGAAAAATTTTGCTATATGAGCTGCCTCTTCCGATCGACCGATTTCGTCCAAAAATCACTAAGATCTAATTTATGGAAAAGCTTAAGCCTGAAGTGTTACTCCGATCAGTCATCTGTCTGGGCTGTAAAAACGTCATTAAAATTCAGTCTGCAGTGAATTATACACTCACACACACACACATACAGAAAACCTATTAAAAACCAGATTTTCGGATTTCAGCGATATAGCGAAAAATAAATCTGCGAAAATCACGAAATCGAAAATCGAAAAGTAAAAGAACTCAATTTATTGAAATTACTGGTTTATTTCATACCTCGGATCTGGAAGTTTTCCATCTGGACGGCCGCCAAGAAAGACCACTCAAAACTGCAGAAGCCTGCAGTTTCATAAATACAACTACGGCTTGGTTAGGGTATACCCAAGAGCACCGCCAAGCTACAAGAGCTCTTATCATGTCATTCAATAATTCCCGAGGCTAACTACTAAAAAATGTTTTCATGCAAAATTCCATTTTATTGTCTTTTTGCAGATCGATTTATCGTTGGCCCCAATTAGGAATTTATTTTGGCTAGGACTTCAGCATTTGATGCAAATCTTTATTGCTGGAGTATTTTTTTGAGGTAGTAGTCGCTGGGAACCATATCCGGAGAATACGGTGGATGAGGAAGCAATTCAAACTTCAATTTTGACATCGTAGTCAACGATGTGATATGGTGTATTATCTTGGTGAAACAGCACCTTTTTCTGTGGCATTTTGGGCCGGTTTTCGCAATCTTTTCCCTCAAACGCACTAATAGCACCACATAATATTTGTTGTTGCTGGTCTTTCCTTTCTCAAAATAGTAGGCGACTAAAATATCTTGTGCAACCCAAAATACGGAGACTAAAACTTTACCGGCTGACAGGCTGCTTTCCACTCAGTTGCAAAAAATCATATTTATTACAGTTAAAGAGCTAAAATATCGCATTGAATTATCGACGCGTGGCTGTTTTTGGTTCAATGTGAGGAAGTGCGGCAGCCACGTTGAACACAGCTTTCTCGTGTACAAATGTTCATGCAAAATACTGCCTATTTAAAGGTGTGTACCTTCTAAAAATCATTTGAATATTTTACGCTTATGAGTCAGCATCGCGTCTTATTGAGTGACGTAATATCCCTAGGGTGTGTATTTTGATTCGTTATATACCTGAGCCCCTTAAATCACAATGCAACCACTCAAAAGGAGTAATATAATTGAATTCAAATAGACGTGTTATGTGCTAAAAGTTTAACTACCCTGATTCAACCTTTAATTATAGTCCAGATACTGAAATAGCACACTCCACAAAGCCGCTTAGCATTTGTCTACTTTGCACAAAAATGGCAGAAAAACTAAAAAATTAATAAGTTCCGTCCAATTCTTTAAATGTATTTTCGATATTTTATTTTATTTTAATTTCGACCAGTCATAATAAAAAAATATTTGATGCCTTTGAAAAGTAAAATTTAATTTTTGGCTAAATGGATTAATCCCTTGACAGATGCCATGTGAACTCCCACTTTACTCTAATAGAGCTTGTGCTATATTTCGGACCCGGGAGTGAGAACTTGAAGAAGAAAGAAGATTAGTTAACGCTGTGGTCAAAGGAAGGAACGGATAAAGGAAAGCTTTCTTTCAGTATTGGCTAATTCTCGACTTCGACTTTGAATGGTGTTTCATTCATACCGGTCTCATGTTTATGTTTCTCTTTTGTTTCTGTCAGCATATTTCCCATGACGTCTACTTATAAATTTTTGTCCCAGTTTTGTTAGTATCGATCTTTTCGAGCCCACTTCGGTATTTTCCCTCGGTTGACCTGTTGATTTTATCGGATTTTTGTACGTGTTTCATTTGAATTTTAATAATTGTCAGTGCCATATTTCATTACATTCAATTAATGCAGTCGTACTAAAACTCAAGTACATTTTGTAAACGTATCATCGTACATCTGTGTACTATTACAGTTTAACAAAATAGGGTTCTCTCGTCTTCATTTCAAATTCTATAACAACTGCAATAATATTGTAGAACCCTTTTACATATTTTGGAGAGTTCTGAAAGATATAAATGGCACAAAAAATTACCTCCATTCCTTTTTACATATTCTATCCCAGAGTTGTGTTTATTTTTTTTCATTATATTGTTGTCATAACTTGTAATCGAAATAACAGCTAAGCAACCGGAAAAAATCATTTCGAAAGGGTTAATAAGCTGTCTACGAGTAAACATAATCATCTTTGTAATAATATTTTGTCGAGATAGATATCAAGATGATTGCTATTTTGGACGTAGATAAGAACTTATGTAATATTCGAATCTCGTTTAACAGTCTTGTAAATATTATTTTTGATATGCAATTATATGCGTGGTCTGCATAAAATTCGGTCAAATGGTTTATTCCCATAAGCTGTAGCTACACTACGTTATTAAATGAATAAATTATGCTTTGTGTTTCGCATATAACATCGAGGCGTTACACTTAAAGGGGGAAATATATATACAGAAAAAAACCCTAGGGAGAAATTTTTCATAAACAATGATTATTACTTACAATAAAAAGATAAGAAAGATGTCGTGCTAGAAAAGATTATAATATAAACAAGGGATGAAAGATGGGAACAAAAAGTGAAAGATCAACTGCAGTCAATTATTTACTATAAAAATGTTTTTTTGGAACGAGCTATCCCCAAATTTTAGAATGGGAATCGGAAATCAACTTTATGTCTTCGGAATTCGTTTTCCAATTTCCGTGTACATCTTTTATTCTTCAAATCTTAAACTTTCAATCAAATAATTTAATTTTCATGTTTCATTTTATTTTTGTACTTTTTGTTTTCAGTTTAGTTTTAAACTAAAATACAAAATTTAAAAATGCTTCCTTATTTTGCTTCATCATCATGTCTCAACTTTATTTAATTTCCCCAGTTACCCAACAACTCAGTATAAGAGTCTACAAAAAAACGAAACGAACCACAAACAAAAACAAAACTGTCAACCACAATTATTTTTGTCCTTATTTTCAATTTCAATGCTCCGAACATTTTACTCTTTGTTTTACTGTAAGGGCGGGTGATAGTTACGATGTAAATATGATCAGATAATTTAACTAAACGAAAATACGTTTCAGGTTATTGACCGAGTTGAGGATAAGAAAATTTATTGTTGCACAAGAATATCTGAGGTGAAATGGGCAACCTCGTTGTTGCAACAAATAATCTACATACCGGGTGATTGTGATATTTGGAACTCAATTTAAACATGGCTTGACGAAAAGATGAAATTTAAGCATATTCAGATAGGCTTACCTTGGAAATACATAAATAAGTGTGTGTGTGTCACGTAAATTTTATAATAATGAATTAACCACCCTTTATATAATTTACCGACGCCTTTTAATTGCTGTGGATAATCCGCAAAGATATACATTCGTATTCGTATAGACACATATTCATATTTGAAAAAAATTGTATTATTTTTACTTCCACACTGCTTTCATGAAAATGAAGCTCTTAACAACCATTTTACTTAATTTGCATACAAATTGTATAAACAGTAATTACTTACTTTATATAAAATAGAAAATGTAGAAATGTGTGTAAGAGTTCAATTAAAGAAACAGAAATAATTGTTATAGTTTTACAGAATTGCAAAAGGAGAAATAAAGCAGTTGGAGGAGTTGTTAATTGTAACAATAAAAAATAAATTACGTATGTATTGTTCAGAGAGCTGAACCGAAAATTATTTCGCTTCGGTTCACGAAATCGTTTTACAATTTTTCACAAAATGGTTGCTTTCGCTAGAACAAGTATACACTATTTGAAAGTGGTTTAGTTTTTTCGTTCCACATACTTACAGTGTAAAAAAAGTTTATATGCCCGCCTATGGTGTTCGTCCGCCTGTCGGCCTTTTTTAACTTAAAAACTATAAAAATGTCGGATTGTATCAACATCTTGAAGCTCATAGCCGAAAAGATAATTTCAACAACTTGTATTGGGGTTGAGTTATAGACCTCCAAAATTATTCGATTATTCACAAAAAAAAATAATCCTAACTAAATATATGGTTAGTTCATACCAGCCGTTCATAGATGGCACAAAACAAAACATGTCTGATATTTAATTAAAATTTACAAAATACATTAAAATGCATCATCCTCCAACGTATTTCTAATTGGCGACTGATAAATCTGAACTAAGTTTTCTATTTAGAAATTTAAAACTAAATAACTGTGCCAGTTTGGTATTTGCACATTAGGGACATCTATCAATAATTGGTGTGAACTAATCACTAATGTAGTTGGAGATTTAAACAAAAAAAACTCGGGGTGAGGCGATGTGCAATGTAGGATGAACTGTGGCTCGCGATATTGGAATTTGGAATTTTATAACAACGGTAACAATCACAGAATCTTCCGCATAGCAGGATTTATACAAATTTAGTCTACAGAGAAAATCTAAGAAAAGCGAAAGATGGTTTGTAAATATCAGCTTCATAAAAAAACGAAATTATAAATGTTACAACCACTGCGATCAAATTATTAACGAGTGTAAAGTAAGTTAGTTAGTTCGGAATTAATTTCTCTTGCAATGGGAATCAATTCGGTCGAATTGAAATAGTGCAATGAATGACAGGAATATTTTAGATTGATCATATTGATGGTCACGCACTTGGGTCGAGGATAACTCTAAGACATGTTCAAAATATCGCTTCCTTTGAGTACCTCCCGAACACAAGTTGTTTAAATTTTCGGATTCATAATAACGCGGACAAATTTTAACCGATTTATATGATATTTGTTACAGGTGAGTTTAATAATTATTTGGTCACAAGGCATAACCGCTTCAGTTAATTTCTGTCATTTTTCAGTATAGCTAATTTAGTATTAAACACGTATTTTGAAAAACAGACGACTGCTTTTAAAAATCGGTCAATAGGTATTTGTTCGATGTAATGAGCCAGAGCGGTATTTTGTCAGAAATATACATTAGACGAAAATTGACTATAACTGACTTAAGCGGTTACTCATGTGACAGATTTGCCGCGTTTACAACTTAGCTTTCTTATATAGTTAACTTTCATTGTTGTTTAAATTAGCATTGTTGTTAAAAGAAGCATGGATCTATAAACAGAAATATATTCATAACATCTTATTTTTTTCTTATTTTAGCACAACTATAGACTCTCAAATTGCAAGTACCGAACTATCTTTTATAAAAACCGATCGAGGCCTGTAGGTATGGCGTAGGCAGACGTTGCCCTAAGTCCAAAGCGTTGTCTTGTTTGTTGTTTTAATTGTTGTGTTAAATTACTCTTTGCTGTTGATTATGAGCTCTTTTTCCTTGTATATGTATGCTGGAGCTGCTTCCAAATAGTGAGCTTTTTAATCCGATATAAGGTTATTTTTTTCAATAGAATCCGTTTCAGCAATACCGATTTCTCTCAATGGTATATTTTGTAAATTTGTACTGAGGTGCAAATTTTAATTAATGATTCTCAAAAAGTACATAGGTGCAAAAAATTTTCTTTTTAATGACGCTTTTTAAAAGCTCTCTGTTTCGCCTAAGCATTTCGGAATACATTTTTGTCACTCGATGGTTTTAAAGTCATTTATGCGTACCGAATATTCCATTGTATTTAAACTATTTCTTGGGGCTACTGAAAACTTTTGAAGTTTGAGTTTGTTATCTTGAATATCGATGTATGACGCCACGTACAAATAACTGCTTCTATTGTACAAATTAAATTATGGCTTGACATTTCTTTTGCAGTTTTCGAGCGGTGCTCATGTTCTTTCCTGTACCACCTTTTCCTTCTTCGTTTCAATCGAAAGCATTTTCGATTATCATTGCCATTTCGTGAATATTGGCGTTCGAATGATTGATTTCATCATCCGAAGATAATTCTGAATGGCTGAAGGGCTCGAAGTTTCGATTCTCGACGAAAACATCGCAAAATTCAAACCCTAAATTATCTTTATTTCAATGTTCGGGATAGTCATCTTCGGTATCGTACACTTCATTACATTTATTCTCGAAACTTGGAACGGCTTTATTTGGAACAGAAAGTGTAAATAAATTTTCATAATTTTATTTTGAACCAAGCATCAAAAGAAAATTATGAAAATCTATTTACACTTTCTGTTCCAAATAAATACAGTTTCTATAGTAATCGCTCGTGCAAAACATTACAAAGATTTCCATGTGGATTCCAAAAACAATGTTTGCCATGTGGGCCCCCATGGGTCACTTTTAAGAGACCAAATGAATACAAATACAAAACGAGCCCCGTTTTTCAGTTTCTTCGCCAAAAAATCATCTTTTATAATGTAGTGATCACTATGACGATGAGGCAAGGTCAATAAAATCAACATTCATTGTAAATTTTCCTCCATAAATGTCAGGCGTTCATCTCGGAAACGGTGCAAGACATGTGAAAACCTCATTAGTTTGGGAGATATACATCCCTTTAAAAATTAGAACCTATACTGTTGAGTGCACCCCTTGATTACCAGGTGTGTAAATATGAAACCGAAATTTTTTAGTAAAAAGTACCACGTTCATCTTATGACAGTGATTAAGAGTATTTTATTCAAAGTATGTGAAAGTATTTCCCAATTAAGTCCTTCCAACGTTTCCATGACCGCTTTTGCTTTGTGTGATGGTACATTATCATGAAACGTTTTTCACGCAATGTTCGATTCAAATTGATCATTTGTTGTTGCTAGCGTCCAGTATTTATGGTTTAGCCAGGTTTTAGCTGCTCGAAATATATCACAATCTTCTGATTCCACCAAATACAGAACATTGTCTTCCGTCCGAAGCGATTTGATCTTGCAGTCGATATCAATTGTTGTCCTGGATCAACCCAACACATTTTGCGCTTTCGATTCTCAAAATAGATCCATTTTTCATTGCCAGTCACAATTCGATGGAGAAATGATTTTGTTTGTATCTGGCGAGAAGTTTTTCTATTTTCCTGTTACCTTTCATTCAGTTTATGCGGAAAGTAATTTCCCAGTTTTTGGATCCTTTCCATGGCTTTTAAACATATGGAGACGGCTTCTCCTGTCACATTTAATTGATCCGCGAGTTGTTTTTTCGTTTAAGCGACATCCTCATCCAACAATGCTTGCAATTCACTGTCTTCAAAGTTTTTTGGACGTTTTCCACGTTCTTCGTTTCTCACGTCAAAATCACCACTTTTGATTTTATTAAACCACTCATAGCATTGTGATTTACCAAGACCATGCTCACCGTAAGCTTTGACAAGCATTCGGTGTGATTCTGTACCAGTTTTCTTCAAATGATGTCCACAAATCGTAATATGTAGGCACAAAACTCGACATTTTTAACATGCGTTATTGTATGAAACTTGTATGGTTATGAATCGAATATTGTTGACAGATGCCAAAAGAAAACAATGGCGTCGATGACGTGGTTTGTCGAAAGGTACATTGAAAGGTGGCGTCATTTATTGGTAAATTCCGGTTTCATATTTACAACCTGGTAAATAATGAAAAACAAATACTGCCTGTTCATACAAAATTCCTGGCAAAGTGTATTGCTTCAGAGATAGGAACAAAAATTGAGCAAAACAATTTTCTCATTCCAACACTCTTATTATACGCGTAAAATCGAGTTAGTTTTAAAATTTTCTTTTAGTTTTCGTAATGTTGAGATTTAGAATCAGTAGCTATATTAGTTTAAGTAAAATAGAATTTTTGTGACAAGAAATGGCAAAATAATTGTTGGTGAATATTCTTGAGGTGAAATATTGATTTCCGATAAAGTGCAGATGGTGATAAAATCGGACCTATAACCGTACGTCCTCGAATTGGTCAACACTGGCGTAAAAGTAAGGACGGAAAAAGCAAACCACGAAATAATTGGCAGAGCCGTGGCCACAAAACAGATTGCAGAGATAATAAAAAAAAAAATATTGAGTACATTCTTAATAGATTTATGTCTTCAGTTTATAAATGTGTTGTTTCCTTATTGTTTGTAGGTATAATTTCATTTTGACTAAAAATGCCACCGAAAAAATATCTATTGGACAAGTTACGGCAAGAACGAAGAAGATGAAACGTTCAAACGTTTGAAGCAGAACATCTTCTTCAAAAGCTGCTGAAACACCTGTATAGCGCAGCCCACGACTTCAAAATGATTGCTTACGATATCTTCAAACTAAATCACTCGCCATGGAAAGACAAGGACGGTTATCTACGTTCGAGAGCTGGCGGAAAGTGCAGTCAGTAATTAAGCAGTAATTTTTGAATTTTTTTTGGGACTCATGAATATCGTGTGCAAATATTTCCTTTCACTTAGCTTTGCAAAAGAAAACTGGAAATAGCACCGGTGAGTTTATCCAGTGTTGCCAGAACACTCAAGTTCAATTATCTACACTTGATAATTATCCTTGGTATTTAGAAAATCTTTTGACCAGTGCTCTGCCAAAAAGCAAACAATTTATGGAATGTATACGACCCTACAATAGTTCATTTGCGTTTGCCTCGGCCGGAGCTACAGCCAGGCCACCTCAAGGAAACAGGCAGTATTGCTTTCAGGTATGCGAACAAATGGGGCAGTACACCCTGAAGGAAATTAAGCCAGAAAATTTACCGAGTGTTGGACCCTTTTATTATACAGTCTACCAACGACTGAACCTTCCAGAAATCAAGCAATAAAATAATTAATAACCATCCGCTTACAAATTAATAAAAATGCTCTACGAAATCCTTAGAAGCAAAAGCCGTTGAACCAACCAATGTGGCATTAGCACTTATTTACGATAGAGGAAATAACAAAACGATGTATATACCATAACATACTCGATTCAACCGACGTTGAAGCTTTTATATACCATAAAGTTACCAAATAGCTATCATGAATCTCAAAATGTGTTTACAAGATTTATTGAATCTCCCGCCAGTTTGATAAACCATGTTAGTTGCCTATTAAAATCGTACTATCGCAAAACCCACATTCCGAGTTAACTAGTCCGCTTTACAGCTTTATTATATTTTTAATCGATCCAGATTGGATCTAGTAGATCAAGTGGTTTCTTCCATTGTTGTGGTTTGACTCGTCTAACATACGACGAACCTTCGCATTTTGATGTAAACTAATACGTTTCATGTGTTTTCCAGCGTGTTTACTTATTTCTTCACTGACGAAATCCATCTTCAGATCTCAATGGAGATTGTGATTTCTTATGTACCATGTGCATTAACTATTACACGTAGGAAATGCAATTACTGGATGATATTGACATTGGTTTTCTTTCTAAGTCCACACATTATTAGCAATTTGTTATGTAAAGTTAGCTCAGAATTTCTTCCTAAGAACCAATCGACCTTTCTGTATTTAATGTTTAACTCTTGTTTTCTTTTTGACATGCTCTTTCCATTTTAGTTTCAAATCTAGAGTCATGCTTAAATATTTTAACGGGTTTGTGTAGGGAATTGGCTGAGAGTTCAGTTCTACTGGTATCCAGTTGACCTTTTTGTTGGTAAAGTTTATGTGAGCAGATTTTGGTTCATTAAGTTTCATTCGCCATTTCTTTGTCTAGGTACTGGCAATATTAGTAGCTCTTTGCAATTTGCTTGTGGATTCTTCTATGCTATCAGCGACTGCTAAGATGGCCGTATCATGTGCAGAACATATAAAGTTGGTCCCAGAACGCTACCTTGTAGTACTCCTGCTGATATTTTATTGATTTCTTAGTATTCGCCATCTAATTTAACTCGTGTCGGTTAGATATGTCACTTTGTAATTAATATTTTAGCCTTTATGCCAAGCCTTTATGCTATACGAGTACATCCAAGAAGATACTTGAACATACTTTCTTATTTTCAAGTACATCTTCAATTGTGTTTGTAATTTGATGTACTTGTTCTATTGTTGAATGGTTTTCTCTGAAGCCAAATTGATGTGGAGTAATAAAATTGCTTTCTTCTATTATTGGTTTGTGTCTCGTTAGGAGTATTTTCTGAAATATTTTTGAAATTATTGGAAGTAAGGATATCGGACGTGTGTTTTATTGGGTTTGGGTCTCATGATTACTTCTGCGACTTGCCGTTGATTTGATTTAAGTCTGAATACTGCGTTAACTATTTTTCAGGAAGAGCTTTTACTATTTGTTGTGTACATAAGTAATATCCTGGAGATTTCTTTGCATTTAGGTTAAGATTGAAAAATTGATTTCCTTTTTTAATTCTTGCAATGCGATAGGAGATATTTGGTAGTTATCCACTTAATTTACTGGTGGAATGTTTCCTCTTCTGTTTGTCTAGATAGCGGCTGGAATATATACTCGATTTGGATTGCAAACATCGAACCTTTTTGCTTTGCACTTATTGCCCATGTCCTATATTCATTTTTAACTGGTGGAATTTGTAGTTTAGGACACTTTAAACTTTTTGTCGCTTTCTAAAGGGAATATTCGGTATCTTTTTCCACATCGCTTCTTGGAACTGTTGACTTCTTCTTCTTATTCAGAAATTGAGCTTGATATTTCAATTTTAAAAATTTAAAATACCATGAAATATTCGAGTAGAATTTACCCTTATTTATAATCGTGCATTTAAAAATTACAAATGCATTTGTTTAAGCAAATCATATATTTTACATGATTTGCATTTTTATTGATGATTCAAATTCCCGTTTATTTACCAAAAAAAACTCCCATTTTATGGCCGTTTTATCTCTACGTAAAGCAATCAATAACCCATTTAATCTCCTAAAGGATTAACTATTCTTTTCTCTATGCCAATGAGCTGTGATATATTTTATATTATATTCAACATGCTATAATATTAAAGTACTATTAACCAAAAAAACAAGATAATATTCACCCCAGTTTTAATATTCACCCTACATGTATATTGTACTCTAGAAATTCCAGCATTTATTTTTTACACCCATTTTCCATTAAAATTATAAATCGAAAAAAAAACTAATCTAATATCCCAAAATATAATATGTGTAATTTTTCAAAAAACTATAAACCAAATTTTTTCAATCTTATCATGTAATTGATCAGTAAATCTGTTCAACCAATATATATTATTGGAACGGATAAAGGATGGAAGACGACATGAAGGAAAAGTACACAAAAAATAAACCAAAAAAGGAAATACGAAAAATTTGTGAAAAACCATAAAATAATCGATTTTCATTATTACTGACTGAAAAATTTGCGTGTTGTTGTAACTGATGCTGGAATTGAAAATATTTGAGTCTTTGTACATATATATACTATGTACCAAAAGCAGAATAAGTAGGAAGTTTTATTGGTGCTTGCGGAACAAAAGACAAACCGAATTTAATTTATTTCAATAAATTTTTATGTTTTTATTTTTAATTAAAATTATACTTACGTTTTATTTAATTTTTTTTTTTTTTCGGTCGAATTTGAATCATTTATGATGGTACTCGTAGTTAGTGGTTAAAATTTTCCGTAATGAATATGGTACGAATTCAACATCATTTCCATTAAATAACAATTATTTAAATTTAACTCTCGATATAATTGTTTGAAAATTTTGACATAGTCAAAAAACAATTAAAATTTATTGAAAATTTGAGAATAAAATATGTGTCAAATATGTTTCATTCTAAATGTTAAATATTAGGTCAAGTCCTTGATTTATAACAAGATTGTGAGTTATATCAAGATATTGTAGCTTTCCCACAGTATACGAATAGTGCAACACTGTAAAATAGGATGGTTTTGAAAGAGTCACCATACTACAAACTACAATTCCATGACCGATCACCCAATGTAATCTTAATGGCTATTCGGGTTATTTTAAAAAACTTCTATACATAAAGAGATGTTGAACTAATAACTTCGACAGTTGGCTTTTAAATGATGCAACCTCTAGCAAAATTCCATTATTTTTAGCCCAATTTCACGAAGAGATTCATAAGAAAAGAAACTTCTATAGTCGTTACGGAACAGTTGCAATTAAAACAGTGCATTAAGTTAAATAAACGAAGAAGTTAGAAAATGAATGGTAGCCTTATGCAAGAGAAGACTTGTGGCCCATACACGCAACGACTAGTTGGACAACCGAACCGTAAAACTCAGCTATAAAATGCTCACAAACGCTCTAACTGATTTCACAAACTTGACTCAATGACAGATGTGATAACTCCGTTTTCGGAAACTCTTTTTCATACAAAATGAAAATATCTGTGTTATTTTAAGTTAATCTACTAAGCCCTAAAGGAAAATTGTGGCTTTAATACAACTAACCAAACTTTATTTAATTTAGTCTGTTGCAGCTTCACCGTAATAAAATAATATAAATATTGATGAGAGCGGTGGGTTGCCAGTGGAACAGTTTTGGATCTTAAGCTCATCAATTTAGTCATTAAGACTGTTTTAATTGGATTTTATATTTAATCGCTGTGCTTAGCTATAATCATCGCCCATCAGGATACGCATCATATTACTAAGTATCATAGTGGCTGATGAAAGCTGCTACCAAAAAAAATGAATAACTTTTTTTCTATGTAATTAATCTGTTCCAATTGTTTTTTATTTTATAGATTGATTTTTAAATTAACCGAAAATGGAGAATTGAGACACTGAGAAAAGAATTTGGATTGTCCGCCGATATCACGCATTGGAGTCCGTAGTTTTGGTACAAAGAGAATATAGGCGCACGTTTAGTGGCACTCCTCCTAGCAGATGGCCTATAATGAGGCTCGTAAACAATTTTGCTGAGGATGGGTCAATCGCAAGAAATCCTTTTCATCGAAACCGTTCAGTTCGGACGCAGGAAACTATCGCTGCTCTAGCTGGTGCCACACAAGACAATCCCAGAGTTTCGACAAGGAACTTATCTGCTCAAATTGGTATCAGCAGACAGTCACTGCAGACAATTATGCACAAAGATTTGAACTTATTCCCTTATAAAATTCTTATAAAATAATATTGCCGATTCGCTTGGAATTTTGCAGAAAGATCCTTCAAATGGTGGAAGAGGACGTCTTAAACTGTCTTTTTATGTCTGACGAGGCCTATTTTGTTCTAAACGGCAATGTTAATAAACAAAATTGTCGAATATGGAGTGATTCTAACCCACAGATACTCCATGAGACGATCCACTTCGCGTAACAGTGTGGTGTGCAGTTTCATCAAAGTGCATTGTCGGGCCGTACTTTTTCGAAGAGAACAGTGTTACTGTTACGATCACTGCAGACCGTTACTTAAAAATGTTGAAAGTTTTTTATTTAGAACTACGACGAAAGAGAATCACTTTCAACTCTGTGTGGTTTCAACAAGGTGATGCAACTCCTCACATAGCCCAGCCAGTTATGACAGAATTACAGCAAAAATTCCCCAATAAGTTGATTTCAAGAAACTCCACATTTCGTTACCCCCCTAGGTATCCTGACCTTACTGCGCCTGATTTTTTCTTGTGGGGGTTATTGCAAACAGGAGGTTCAGAAAACAAAACCAACAAATTTGAATGATTTAAAGCAAGCCATTCGAACGATAATTGAAGCAATTCCCGCTACAACTTTTCAGGCAGCAATGAATAATTTTTTACTGAGATGTCGCATATACGTCAACGTGCGTGGTGGCCATTTAAATTCCATTATTTTTAAAACCAAATAAGAAAACTTAATAAAAATGAATTATCTTTCAAATGAATGAAAAAAAAAAAATTAATTACGTGAATTAATTAAAAAGTTATTTGAGTTTCTTAATGTAGCAATATTCATCAGCCACCCTATATAGAAAGAGGAAGGTAAGGCCAATATACCTAGCAAATGATGTTTTCTCCACTGACCCACTGCCAATTTTACTTATTAGATTGGTGGCTGCTTCAATAATCAATCCCTAAAGTCATGAGTTTAAAACAAAACGGAATTTGTACCCCAGGTGTTACCCCAACTACTCAGTTGGATAATCCACCCTCTAACGAGACCCGCTCAAAGAATTCTACGGTGAACCAACCATTGCAATGTCCATTCGATCGTAGTTCAAATATCTAGATCACCACCTAAAAGAACAGTTCGCGACTCAGCAGCAAATCGAAAATGTTGAACTACGCAGAAGACTAATGAAATCGAAAAAGTCGCATCACAACTTAACAATAAAATCGCTATGTTAAAGAAAGACCCTCATGAAGGAGACCATACTGATTGAAGTTCTGAAAACTCCCCTTACTCATTATAAAGAAATCAGCACACTTGTTTGTATTAACGCTTAGAGAAACTGATTGGATACACAAACAAAAGAAAAAAAAAAGGAAAACACGAAGAACAGAATTCTCGCCAGAAGTTGGGGAGAACTCGCAAGGTAATGAAACTGCCGAACCAGTGCCTGTACCTCAACATCACCAGCAACATGAACAACGCAAGGTTCAATGAAGACACCCCCGCCAACTATTGTGATAGGAAATTAATGTCCCAATCAAAGCTTTAGCCAAGAAGCTCACTGAGGCAGGTAAAGGTGGTCGGTATGCATATGAAGGCGTAAAATCAAAAAAATTAAGGTTATGGCCAAAGGTCTTCATCCGACCTGCAAGAAGGAGGATATAATAGAAGGCCTCAAAATGAAGGAACTGCAAATTGAAGACAACACAGTAAACATCGTTAAACGGGAGAAAATTTAAAATAGTCAAGGAACCAAGATCATCAAAAAAGGGATGATGCTATATTCATGCAACCATGCAACCATTACACAAAAGCGAAAAAATGAAAAATATATTTACCAAGCCATTCTCAATATGAGGATTAAAATAGAACTGAATCACTAAAAAAGCACGAGATTCTTTTTTTCAATGCAAGAAATGCCAAGGCTATAATCACATCCAAAGATATTGCAGTGGAGATGTTAGGTACGTAAAATGTACCGGTAGACGCAATGCGAAAAACTGCTCTGTTAACCAAAATGAGCCTCCATGGCTCCTGGCCTGCATAAACTGTAAAGAACAACATCCAGCCGACTATAGAGGATGCGAAGTAGCAATATTAGGAAATAAAACAAGCCGAGTCTAAACACTTACGTTACAAGAGAAAAGATTCCAAGTACAACTAGAGTACTAGAGTACAACTAGACAACCAGAGCCCATAGGGCCAGAACGGAGATCCTACTCGCAGATAACGCAGCACATAACTAATACTGATAAAGATAATCCACTGGAAAGGATATTCCGAAGAATAGAAACGATAAATGCACGTCTAGTAAAACAAGAACGTGATTTAGAAGCTATATATATAAGCGATTGAATAGACAGGAAGCTACAAATGAGCGAACAGATCACTTAGAATTGTTATTTGGAACGCGAATGGATTACCACAGCACTTAGAAGAAATAGACATACATATCTCTTGTATCGGAAACTCATTTAACAAAGCGCTCAGTATTGAAACAGAAATTTTGCAAGTTAAAACCATTAAACTTGAATAATCAAGAATAAGGAACTCTCCCACACCCTCAGTAAAAAATAGAATACTACAGTCGACTTTTTGAATAACTCGGACCAAAGTTTATCATAGGCGGTGATTTTAATGGAAAGAACACCTACTCAGGATCTAGTTAATGCAGATCCCGATGCATTTAATGCAGCTCACGAGAACAACTGTGAATTTCACTCTGGCGATAAACCAACATATTAGCCTGCTAACTTACATAAAATATCAGATCTTCTTGACTTCTTTGTGACATAAAGAGTTTTAGAGGACTACACGTGAAATACGAAGAACTCTCATCTGACCACTTACCTGTAATAATGACTCTGAGTACAATGATAATAAAAAGGATAACTTGTCTAAATTAGCAAACAATAAAACCAATTGAGCAGATATAATTATTCTAGAAATTAGTGGAAGAGCGAACAAATCTCGGCGTACCAATTAGGACGGAGATACAGCTGGAAGATGGCATAGAAGCATTCAACAATTATATCCAGCTTGGAAAAGTTCACCTATTCTTCATACTAAACACAACTATCCTCTTGAGGTCAGAGAACTAGTTAAAGAGGAATGAAAAGCTCGAAGAATCTGGCAGCAGATTCAAGCTCCGTAACACAAAAATATCCTTTATTTTCTGTGCAACAAATTAAAACAACTAATAAAGGAAATAAAGAACAAAACCATAAATAAGCGACTTCGAGGTCTTTCTAAACTAAAGGATGACGATTACTCACTTTGAAAAGGAACGAAGGGGTTAAAAAGTACCTATCAAAAATTATGACGAATTCTGGGTTAAAAGCGAAGTTTCACTGTTTGCTGCTTATTTGGAAGAGATTTTCAACCGCTACTGAGACATACAGTAAATGAAAATACAACCGTCGGAAACAAAGTAACACGGAACTAAAAATTGCAACTAAAAACTGAAATCAATAATAACTTAAGTATCAGAAAAGCTGCAGGTTATGACTTAATTGCTGGGAAAATTATGAAAGCCACTTCAGAGAAATGTTTGTGTATATTAGTTCAAATAATTAATGCACCCGTCAGCTTAAAATATGATCCACATATTTAGGTTTGGCGAGATCATTTTAGTTTAATCGAGTGGGACGAAAATTTAAATAAAAATCAGGAAAGTTCCTAGCCCAAAGGACAATACGCATTTCATAAAAGATACTGCAATGCTTATAGTCCTCTTGCTAGGGACTTCATTGATTTTTATTTAAATTTTCGGCTCGATTATACTAAAATGATCTCGCCTAAAATAAAAATGTATCGAATCAGGGCTACATAATTTTGAGACGTATGTTATTTTTTGATACTTTAGTTATTATTCGATCACTTTGCCATTAGATGGTCCGGTTTTTAATTTTTTTATTTATATGTTTGAAAACAAATAAATTTGATAATTTTTCGTATTTTCATTAATTTTGATAAAATTTCTGAAGAGAAATCTGAGCCTGAATAACTTCAAGCAAGGGCAAATTGGCACATATATTGATATGTTAGTGTTGCCTGATTAAAAAAATGTATTATCTGGAATAGAATGCTAAATCTTATCTGACTGGCGCAGGAGTACACGGGATTATTGAATGTGCCTTTTGAGAATCCATTTCTTTACTAGCAAAATAAAATATATTTTACTGCCATGCTAGCTATTTTGACAAAAAAAAACAATATGAAATGATTTAAGTTTTTTCAGAATTGTAAAAGGATGGCGTGTCCAAAAAGTATAGCAAAATTGAACCGATATAGAAGAACGTGAATGTGAAACATATTTGCCGATGATTAACGGAAACTCTAGGCAACAAGGGGTCTTGTGGTTTTACACAGCTAAACCGCAGCGAGAGGAAGATACTTTTGATATTTCCCCGAATCTACTGAAGGAGTGTATATTAGACCATAGGCTCACAATAGGCTTTTCAAAGTCTAACTATACCTCTACCCCCAAAAATTTAAAACTACTAAAATTCCTACAACAAAACCAAAACGATTTTAAAGATGTCTCGAATATACGGTAAATAAAAGTTGTAATTAAAGAGTATGTATCTTTAAACCGAGTAACGAAATAAGGGAAAAATTCCATCAAGGAATATGTAGGTCACGTAATTTAAATGATACACTTACCGATTGACATTTATCATAATTTTTATGGTGTTCTATACAAAGTCTCGTCTGTGATATAATGCGACACAAATTAAGTTAAATATGGATGGCTAAGAGTCAATCATTAAAATTAAAATATACCCCCACCCTCCATAAAATCCTTGAAACCAATATCTTTCTTTTGAAACGGTCCTTTCATCACTAAAATAAAACAAACATATGTTGGAAGTCATCTCCCCGTGAAGTACATACACAGCGCTTCACTTAATTACCCACATATTATATTGTTTTAAATGTCAATAACTTTCGTATTTGTGAAACGGGAATATTACTTTATACGTGCATTTGAAGGTACATTGTCGCTCACAATAACACCGTTATCTGTACTTTGTTACAAATCTAGTAATCTAGTCAAAAAACATGCATTTTCAATGCGTCACTTGATTACGACCAGTGCCACTATTCTGGTAATTTCCTGGGAATAGGGAACTAGGGAAAGAATTTATATGTAATTTCTCTTCAAATATTTTTTTCAGGCCTACTGAGGAAACAAGTTTGATGTTAATATTTATAAATTAGGAATAATTATTCTATACCGAAATTGGCAGGAAAAATTATTCCCGAATTAATTTTATTTTCTAAAAAATTAACACTAACTTTTTACCTCAGTATGTCAGAAAATTTTTTTTAAATAAAAATTACATATAAATACTTTCCCCAATTCCTTATTCCCGGGGAATTAACACAATAGTGGCTTTAATAGAGAAGTCTCTATAAAAATTATAAATTTAAAAAAAAAACAACTAGCACTGTTATTTATACGCTTCTTCGTTTTATTTTCATTGCTTTTAGTAATGGATGTTCCCGCTTGAGAGCGCCCAAATAATTTAGACTAATTTTATCCCAGGCCATTTTAATAACTGTTACACACTTCCCTTGAAAGCCACCGCCACACAATTTCCATGATATTCAAATCGGGTGAATATGAGGGCCATGACAGTAATTGCTCGTCTTCATTTCATCCAGTCTGTATAAATTCTTGCTGTATGAATTGGGGCATTATCTTGTTGGTAAATCCATGGCAAAGATCCGAAAAGCTATAAAGTTTGGAACAGCCTCTTCCAAGATATCTTTGTACAAAAGTGCAGCCATTTTCGTGCTAGGAAAAACCAAACCATATACACCAACTTGTCTACTATGGTTTCTGTTCAAAAATATTTCATCTATCCTTAGATCATGAAAATTAAAATGATGTCCATCAGGACCATCCAAATTAAATTTATTTTCGTCCGAAAATGCAACTTGATACCATTCTTCCTTCTATGTCATGTGGTTTTTGACAAATTCCAATCGATTTGCTTTACGTGAAGCATTCAAAGGAGGCTTCTTTGGAAGTTTATTTAATTTGAGATACTTAGTATTACACGTCGAACCGTTGATAAACTGGCTTTGATTCCATTTTTTGCCTTAATTTTTGCCGCCGTTAAACATTAATTTGAAGCAGGCCGTAATGTATGTGTTTTGACAAGATTACTAGATTTGTAAACTATATGAGCGACCATATGTATACCCCCAAATGCAAGTATGTATAAAGCAATATAAAAAACATTTAACTTATATTAACGGATATTAGAACTATTTGTTCAGCGATTAAAAGCAATTAACTATAATCCTCTAGGCCGCAAAATAATTTTGGAAAATTCGTAATTAAACCAGTAATTTGGAATGCTATACGCAATAAATGAAATACTTAATGAAAATTTCTTCAAATCGTTGACAGATATTAAACATTTCGAAAGCTAGTAAGTGACGATTAGTTAAATTTTGTAGTTGTGACAAGTTAAAATATCTTAAAATTTTAAAATAGAGTAGCTAGATGCATTTTTAATGGTATAATGGAAACGTTTAGACAGAGGAAGTAGTATTTCAAATTTCTCACCGTATAGTCTCGCTATCTTTCCAAACCCGAATAAAGTGTAACTCAAATTTTGACAAATTCATTTACTGTGGCAACAGAGATAAGTGCCACTTGACTAGACTAATTGTGAACCATAAAATCAAATCTCATAACAATAAATTAAATTACCCCTCGGTGCTCTTCATGTCTTTATCGTATAGCAGCTGTTTTATCTAATCCATTAATAATAAAGACAAGAAACTGATATTGTGATATATAAAACCGTCGACCATAATTATCAATTCACAATATATGGATAACATTAATCTGTCAACATTAATATTTAAGTATTTCATAAATAATTGCTTTTGTCTTTTGGCAAAACATAAATTTTCCTACACATGTGACATATTTCATGTACGAGTGTATATACGAAAAGAATAAGAAATCATCTAATTAAAATTAAATTAAACGTTTCTGCAGAAATTTTATATTTTCGTGTTCTTATATGTACAGAAAGTCAAAAAGTTGTTTTGTATACCATGAATGTAAATAATTACAACACACTTGAATTAATTTCATCCTTTAATGATCCCACTCAGTATATCTCTGGTTTCTGTATTTTCATCTTTCAATTTTTGTTGTTGCTGTTCCTTAAAATTTGCTGCTACCTTTTACTAATATTCTGTACACACTACACTACATACATGTTATATCCAATTTTATTTTTTGATTCACTTCACAAATTTGTTTTTGTTCTTTGGAAGTAATTAGGCGTGTGAAGAGATACATTTACAAGAAGTTCAAAGTACCGTACCAAAATGTGTATATGGTTGTTGTTTTCTCGTACATATTTAAAATTACAAATGCTTCTTGCAAATTGGGTAATACGATACTGGATATGTTGGTTAGAGTAAGAGGAAGTTTTTTTAAAAGCAGTAATCGCTTTGTCTAATTATTATTGCCATTAACCAAATCCTTTAAGTATTATTAACTAAAAACTAGGGAACAATTTTGCTTAACACTGTGAATATTTCATAACGTTAATGGTGCACATGTTTTTAGATGATTAAATTAATGACTCCTGGTTACGTAAGTAAATTCTTAGGAACTTGTGATACTTTTAGTATTTAATCTTTGCATATATGTCTCTAGAGCTTTCATGCTCAACAAACGGATTTTCTATTTCTACGTCACCCCAATTTTAATTTACAAGAAAAACATTCAGAAAAGTTTTGTTAGATGCTCTAAATATAAAAATACATTCAATTCAGCAACCTTTAATAAGGACCCGATTATAGTAGCATGGTAAGGTGTAAACTACATTTGTTTGTTTTATAATTAGAGATTACTAGTTCCGAACCTTTACTATTCCCAATTCCGGGAAAAATCGAAAGGTGAAAATCTCTTATAAAATTTGTCAGTCGCGTAAAATTTTATCAGCAATGCGAGGCGACCTCCATTACTTTCATTTGCATTATAGTTGTAGATTGATAAAGAAATAGTGAAATAATGGAAAACAGTTTTAATTTTGCTTTGACCCCAATTAATTTAGACAAACGTCGCAAAAAAGTGATAAAATTAAATTTAATATTCCCGAAAAATGTCAATTTGATCCTTCTCGCAAAACCCATTTATTAAATTTATTACGGTCCGACCGCGTTGTTTCCTTAATGGATTTCGAATTTGAGTCTTAGGCAATGAATAGTTGATCTATAATTTAACTAATTCAATATTTCAAATTTTACCATTCGCACAATTTTAGAATCAATTAGGTAAAATAGAAGTAACTTTTGCAGTGAGTCTTAGGCTCAACCTATGATGAAAATAACTTCGAAACTAACCGAAAATAACCATTTGATCGATATGACATAAGTTACCAGAGTGAGAGCGACGTGGCCCCAAATCGTTTTGAATGAGCAGAGAGAATATTAATATTCTGAAACAGAGCCCAGAAATGAACCGTTCTGCCTGGACTACTAAAAGTAAGAAAATAAAAACCAAATGCCATAGATCAAATGGCATATTGGTTAAAGCTTTGGCGTTTGAATCGGGAGGCACCGGGTTCGAATCCCGATAAGGGCAGGATCCAAAGCGAATTTTCATCAACAAATTACGATTTGTGATGAAAAGGAACACATCTATGACTCCCTGTTGAAGTGCAAAACTCATGGGCTGACCCAACTTCCATGCCAATATAGGCTGGCATGGAGCTATGCAATGAGTAGATTGTAATAGAATCGGACCTATATCCGTACGTCCTCGAATTGGCCAATACAGGCGTAAAGGTAAGGACGTAAATAAGCAAACCACGAAAGAGTTGGGAGAGCCTTGGCCCCAGAACAGATAACAGGAAAAAAAGGAATCAATTTCGACAATAACATTAACAACTGCAAATGTCCGACATAAAAACTTGAATCCTGTCAATGTTCGTCGCCTCTTTTAAGACTAGACCTGGTGTCTAATCGAGACGAGAATTTACCGAAAACGACAACTCACCGAAAACGGCAATTCAAAAATGATCAGTTACTCAGAATTCGTATTTTGTATCATATTTCTCTTTTGAGTTTTGAACAATGTTGCCAAAAATTTAAGAAAGAGCAATTACTTCGAAATTCTTGGAAATCCATTTAGGAGGTCCCTCGTTTTCGCGCATGTTCTATTTTTGTCTCTGCCGAGGCTTTTTGTATTGTTTCATTTCACAACTGATCATAATGAAATTGGGTCTGAAAGATAGAAATGTAGTTCTAATTTTTTTTTATTGAGAAAGATCGGAAATATGGCAAAATGGGATGGAACTAGGCCATTTATTGACTGACCTTATGGTTAATTAAATTGGGTTTGTAGGATGAAAACGGAAATCTAACATTGATTTTGTAAGAAGTTCTGGATTACAGTCAACTAAAGCGAAGCTAGGCTGTTTTCTTAACCGATAATAATGAAATTGGATGCATAGGGTGGAAATGGGATTGTAAAATTATTAAATTGTTTGTAGAAAATTCCTAGAATATGGTCACAATCACGGAACTAAGCGATTTCATAACGGATCATGAGCAAATTGGGTGGGGAGAATGGAAATTGGATTCTAAAATGATATTATGGAATGTCGCTTTATATTTCCGTAGTGGCAACTGAATGGACGAAACTGAAACTAACCGCTCGAGATGAAATTGGGTGTGTAGTATGGATTTTCCAAAATGATTTTTGAAAAAAAAAATCTATATGACCAACTTGATCAAAACTATTCCATTTCATAACCGACCGAAAATAAATAAATTGTGTACGTAGAATGAAAATGGAGTTCGGAAATATGATCAACTGAGGCTAAAGCGGGCTATTTATTTAACGAAAAACTTGTCTATTTTGGATAAAAAAAAATTTGTAAAATGTCATGCTAAAATGAGTTTTAATCAATGAATTCTCTGACAGAAGTTGAAATATAATTGTGATCAAATATTCTTCTCTCGGTTGCCTACACTATTGGTCTATTGTTACTCAGCACGATCACCCAGATTGTATCTGCTTAAGCAGGCAGCTAATTGATCTGTATTTATAAAATTATCACCGCATTGTGAATGAAATGGGTCATTCTGCATGGTCGTACTAATTGTTAGGGATTCGAAGAAATCCTAGAAAAATCTTTAGATTAATCGGGTCGTAAGCATCCTAGAAGTTCACTATGCTGAACTCGGTTAGATAAATCCCATTTAATCGTTTTTTAAGAATTTTTTGAAAAAATCATTTTAGAAGCCTATTTCCATCCTACTCACCAAATTACGATCGGCTAAGAAGTGACCTAGTTCCGTCACAGAAAGCTAAATTCCAAGACATCTTCTCAAAATCAGTTTAGAATCACATATTTATTCTGCATACTCAACTTCATAAAAAATTGCTTAGTTCAATTCAAAATGGGCGATTTCCGGAACTACATTCAGAACTCCATTCCACTTTTAATACGAAATGAAGGTAAAAAAATCGTGTTCCGAGAAAAATAGAACATGTGCACAATCGGAATGAATAAGTGAATTGTTGTTTTCGGTGAATTATTGTTTTCGATAAATTTTCGCTTTCGGTAAATTGTCCTGCAACAATTCACCGAAAACGAAAGTCCACCGAAAACGGCAATTCATCTAAATTAAATCAACGTATTTAGGCTAGGCTTCTCAGATTATATAGTTCTTTACTTTTAAATTGTGGTAGGCCTGAGTAGACAGCGAATGAAATATTTTGATTTTCATATGGATTTTAGTGATTCTTTAAAAGGCGTTTTAACAAGAACTTTTTCAATTCACGAGATTACTTTTTTGGTGAATTATCTTATTTGGTGTATTGTCGTTTTCGATAAATTTTGTTTTCGGTGATTTGAGCTTTCGGTAAATTCTCATTTTCGAGTAACTGTTTTCAATAAATTGTTGTGGAACTCCATTTTTGTGAAATTCGAGTGGATTTGGCTCAAACCTATCCTGAAAAAATAAAAAAGCAATACGTTCATTAAACTGCTCAAAATATTGAAATTTGTCTAAATCACCAACATGAACTTTCTACTCAATTAATCCAAATACTAGAAATAAAACTTTCTATGAATGGAGTTTGAAATAAGAACATTTAGGCGTTTTCCGAAAAATAGGGTCTCCTAAAACCAACTTCAAAAATACCATCATAAAACGATATAGATATAGAGCTAACTAAATATTGAAAACAGTTCTTATTAAAATAGTTTAACTATTGGAAAATTGGAATTCTTTCATTCCAATGTTTGGTCTGGATTGGATCAACCTTGTATATCGTTTAATACTAAACTTTAGAGTAAGAATAAACGCAGTTCCAGGTTTTTCTCATCAGTTTTCATGACAGTGGGATTACAAAACGGAAACACCTGGTCAGGTTAAATCAATGAGTTCTTATGAAATATACCCCTTATAGTTGAGTGATTGTACAAAATAAGGGGTTGATACAGTCGGGACAAATCTGATAGTGTAAAATTCATTAGAAGTTCCTGATTTGGCTTGATTAACAGATAGTACCGCTATCTAATATCACCCTCAAGGAAACCGATGAGAAGTACCTGAAACTGTGTTTATAGTTCCTTTGAAATTTTGCACCAACAGAATATTGGAATCGACACAACAAACTCTAAACTAATAGGACAGTAAAACATTATTTAGTATACTAACATTACTAAATTGTGAGTTCCAACATTCGATTAATATTACTATTTTACGACCACGTCAACCTGATAACTTTTCAATTGAAATTTTATTCAGTATATAACATTCAAATTTACATTTATATTTTAAAAATGACTTGTACAATTTTCCCAAATTGTCTATGAAAATCGTAGAAACCCAAGACATTTCAATTTTAATAAATTTGGGGTTTTAGGGTGGGTGTTTTGGATAACCAAATTTGCTTTGAAGCCGCATCAAACAGAAAAACACCTAAATATTGTTAAATTGGGATTTTAAGGAGTTTAGCACCATCAAATTTTTATTAATTTCTCTATAAGTAACTTCTTCAATTTTCCTAGATGTTCTAAGGCCTATTATGAAATTTTGAATAGCGTTTTTCTTTCGATACTATCGAAAAAAAACGATATCGAAAATTAATAGACCTCACCCCATAACACACCCCATCCTAGAACCTAATATCATCAAAATGAATTATACGTTGAGGTTCTTCTAGACACATGAAATGTGTATTTGATATTTCATAAATCACTTGTCCAAATTCCTTGAACTTTTTGAAAAACTCCTACAAACCCTACACTAAAATGACTTATATGTTGGCTTCTACTACTAAAAAACACCACAATTTTGACAAAATCGGGATTTTATGGTAAAACACTGCCAAATTTGCATTGATACTCTTTAAGTTGTTTGTTCAATTTTCCTACATTTTTTGGAAAATCCTAGGAATCCAAAACCAAAATGATGTGTCCTATGCCACGTCAAACTGAAAAAATTCTTAACTGTCTCAAAATTGAGATTTTAGAGTGTTTAAGACAACCAAATTAGTATGTATACTCTATAAATCACTTGTCCAAGTTTACTAAATTTTCCGAAGAAAATCCCAGAGCCCAACACCAAAATTACTTATTGTTGAGGTTTTACTAGACCACATTAAACCGAAACACAGCTTAATTTTGTTAAAATTTATTTTAGAATAATCAGAACAAAATTTGATGATACTCTATTAGTCATGTTCAATTTTCCTAAATTCCCTGCGATCAAATATCCTAAAATGAATATACTCGTGTATTGCGGTTCTATTAGACCAGATCAAACGAAAAACACCTTAATTTTGACACAATTTAGATTTTAAGATGTTTAGCACAACCAAATTGATATTCCATAAAGTTATTTGTACAATTTTCTAAAACTTCCTGGAAAAGTCTAAGGAGCCAAATACCAAAATGGCTGATATGTTGAGATTCTACTAACTGAAAAGCACCTCAATTTTTGCGACTCACACAACTATTACAGATTGAAACAACCGTTTACCGATTTCCAACTACGTAAGTTAAAAACGAATTTACAGCCGGAGCTAAAAACGCAGGTATTACTACAAAATCACAATCACATTGAAGAATTAAGGATTGCTTTTAAATGATTTGTGTCATTGGCTAGACTTGGGTCACGATGCGCGAAACTGTTTGATAATGCGCGATAAATCTTACAACTACGTTGAAAATGCTATAACCAGTCATAACCAGTCATAACAAGCGTACAAAAGCATTTTAGTGGGAAATATTCAGAAAAAAAGTTATCCGCTATGAAATTCAAGCGTAATAGTGTGATTGCTCTATATTTGGTTGGAAATCGCAGATTGTTAACCAGTTAAAACATCTGCATGTGAATAAAATGTTTATGTATCGCACCATAAATCGTTATAACGATACTGGCAGCATTGCAAAACGCCATTGTGGTGGACCGAAACGCACTGACATCGCCGGATATCATTCGGAAGGTGAAGGCCAAATTGGCTCGGAATCCGCGCCGTAGCGGCATAAAAATGGCTCGTGAGGCGAACATTTCGCTCGAACGGATGCAGCATATATTGAAAAATCATCTTGGACTAAAGGCCTTGAAATTCCATAAAACGCATAGTCTCACCGATGCTCAAAAAAAGTTAGAGTGGAAAGAGCAAAGGAGTTGTTACGCTTGCACGAAAGTGGCGATTTGCCGAATTTGGTTTTCTCCGATGAGTCACCGTTCGATATTTGAGCAATATCTGAACAAGCAAAACAACCGGATTTACTTGCCCGGCCGTTCTACTGAAAATTTGAACCAACTCGAAACCAAACGCCACCGATGGTGATGGTTTGGGCCGCCGTAACGGCCGAAAGCCGTTCACCGCTCGTTTTTTTGGACCGTGACATAAAGATAAATGCTTAAATTGGCCAAAAACTGCTAATGCAATTCGAAAATTTAAATATTTGTGGACATTTTCTACTTTGATTCAATAAAATTCATCAAGAAATAAAAATTCTGCGGCGTTTTGTTTTGGTGATACTTCGTGTCAGCCACCCTGTAGTATTTGCCGCGAAGTGATAACAGGTGCTTTTTGTTTTGGATGTGGCAAGAAGGGAGTAATGAAACCGTTTTGCAAATATTGCAAGAAGAAGCCATTGCCGGAAAAGAGAATGTCGAATGCAATGAGCTCTGGAGCAATGCGTTCGGCAAGTCGCCAACCCAGTCCAACATAAATATATCGCGACAAATCGGAATAAATTTACATACGTCCTAAAACGATATAAGCTCAACAAACGAAACAGTTCATCGTGTAAAACGTAAACAAACCCTGTTGAGCCCAGAATCACCCAACATTTTGTCAATACAAAGAATTCCATCACTAGAAATATTAAGTATGTATTTTAAAGTGAAACGAAGGATCGGTAAGAATGTGCTTCTGTTTTCAAACACGAGATCGAGCTAACCGATCTTGACCCTAGGCCTAATGCCGAGGTAGAAATTAACGGTCTACCATTAACTCCTAGCTCGGCATAATAGTAGAATGGGGGCTTCTATTAGTATTCTTGGGGCGAATTCGGCATAATTTTTAAAAACTAACAAGATAAACTTAACAAGATAAATTCAGAGATTAGAACGGAGTTCCACTCCGAATAGAATTATAGGATATGTAAATGCTACTGAAAGCTATGGTAACAAAATTAAAATTGTTCACCTATTTATAGTACCCTCCCTGCCTATAGCGAATTATATCTAGGAATTAACTTTTGGAAAGCCGTTGACATACTACCTACGTCTTTGGAAATTAATGAACTAAACATTGAATCAATGTCAGCACGGAATCAAGTCAAGAAGCGTTTCCACCTTTTGAAAAACAAGATTTAGGCCGGACTAACTGATTAAATCACAAAATCGATGTAGGATATACGGTCCCCATTAAACAACGATAATATACCCAGTGTCAATAGCGGTCCTGCAAGACATGGATGAAATCATAAAGGATACGTTAGAGAAAGGAGTTATTGAGGAGAGCCATAGTGCATGGAGTTCGCAGGTTCTATTAGTAGTAATACTAAAAGCAATTGGCAAAGCAAGCGGTTATGCCTCAATTCGCGAAAAACACACTAACGAAAAAAGACGCATATTGAAGGTTTATTAGGTCGTCTAGGAGACACCAAATTAATTACCAGTTTAGACTTAAAAGACGCTTAATGACAAATTCCGATAAATGTCGATTCTACCGACCAAATGGCACAGTGGTTAAAGCTTTGGAGTTTGGATCGGGAGGTATCGGGTTCGAATCCCGATAGGGGCAGGATGCATGGCGAAATAAATAAATAATACTGGCGAAAAAGTAAGGACGTAAATAAGCAAACCGCGAAAGAGTTGGGAGAGCCTTGGCCCCAGAACAGATAGCAGGGATAAAAAAAAATTTAAAAAAAAATCGATTCTAAAGAAAAAACTGCATTTTCACTACGGATAATATACGTCAATCTGCCAATCGGATTAATGATTAATATGAGCAAAAGCCACTTCGCAATGCACCATATTAAATACCTTGGTTACCTAGACGGGATAGACGAGTTACGAAGTGATCCCTCAAAAATCGATACAATTGCTATGTTTCGTCCACCTTTGTTGACAAAAAAGTACGGGGATTCATGGGACTAGCCGGCTGGTACCGACGATTTGTAGCAACTGTTGTCGATGTTACAGCCTCGATAACTACGTTATTAAAGATGAATCAACCATTTTTGTTTACACCAGAAGCACTAACTGCTTTTAACCGAATAAAATACTTGATAACGACTGCACCATTATTGTTTAATCTGGGCTACATAAAAAGATTTTATATTAGGGCAGATGCAAGCAGTGAAGGATTGGGCGGGGTATTGTATCAAAAGAACGAACAAGGTGATGAGCTTTTATGTCTTCAAAGTGATTTAACAGGCAAGTTTCCCAGAAGGATTTAACAGGCAGACTTCGTTGGAGTTTAAAACTGCAACTTGCGAAAATAGGGAAAATCCCGGGGTTTGAAAATTTAAAAAAAAAATCAAAATCGAATTTATATTTGCATCAAGCCGAAAAATTACCAATGTCTAAACGATATTCCAGTATGGACATTATACATACCAAAACCCATGTCTACGAAAATATTGAAACAGGAACACGACTTATCATTAGCCGCGCATGGAAGAATTCAAAAGACACTTAAACGGATTCGACGCTTTTATTCTTGGTCGGCAATGTCCAAACAGATCTATGAATATGTTAACAATTGCGAGGTGTGCAAAACAACGAAAGCCACTAACAAAATATTACGTCCACCGTTAGGCAAAACTGTATTCGCTGAAAGGCCAAGGCAATCAATATACATCGATCAAATCGACCCCTATCCAAGATCATCAACGGGGAAAACTGTGATTTTGATTATTTTAAACCAGCTAACTAAATTAGTATTATTAAAGACATTGGCTAAGGCTACAGGTGAGAAATTAATCTAAAATCTAAAAGAAACATTCGACATATTTGGAGTTCCTGAGAGCATCCACTCAGATAACGGTGCATAATTTAAAAGACTTGTATACCCCAATTTTTTTTTTTAAACTGTGGTAATCGACCAATTTTTACTGCATTTTATGCACCACAAAGCAATGATTCAGATAGCATTGAGGCCATTCGTTCGTATATTTACGGAAATCATCAAAAATGGGATGGTCATAGTCAACTGGGAAAACTCACCTCATTACATGTTGTTTGGTTACCATCGCATTGATCATGGTAATCAATATCGGTTATTGAAAGAACGAAATTTATTGATTGATCCTGGCATTCAGTGTGTACCAACAAATTTAAAAATTCCAATTATCCATGATTTGATAAAATTAAATTTACAAGAGACATACACAAAATGTGCGCATGGATATAATTTAGGTACGCGATCCGTAGAATATAACCTACAAACAGTGTATGTAGAAACTTTCCCACATAGCATTTCGAGTAAACAATTCAGCTAAATTCTACTTAAAGCCAAAGTAGTACATACGATGGGTAATGCATTTTTCATAAAATGTTGACCTAAATCTACTATTTTCAGCGGGCTGAAAAATCATAAATAATATAATGAGTTTAATGAAAATGTAAAGCACCCTAAGAGTGTTCAACTCGACGGGTGAGAACTACAAAGCAAAAATTGTGAGAGTGATAACTTCAAATAGATAAAAATTTTATTACATTACTACTTGGTAAGACAATGATTAAGATTATGAAGTTTCATTTTGTAGAGTAACCGAAAAAACCGCCTGTTGAGGAATAAAGGCAATGTAATCTGCTACAGTAAACTATCCATTAAAATATAATTAAGCGCCACAACGAAAACTTTATGTTCGTACACATACACATCGTTTATTCGAATTTTATCCTATTGCAAAAGTCGTGTATGCTGCGGTATACATAAAACAAGTGTTACAACAAAAATAATTAATTCCCTTTCCAAAAGAAAAAAAATACTAAACGTAATGCAACAAATGATAAAAACCATGATAAGAGTTGAATAATTACAGTAGATGCTATTAATCTAACGCTAGCCTAAGACAAAAAAAGACAACAAAAGAACAAAAAGTATTATGAAAGATTATATAGGAGGCAAAAAAGAAGAAAAAGGTTAATCAACCCGAAAATAAATGAAGAAAAACATTTGTCCAATTTCAACTGGAAAATCCTGTTTTATATTCGCATGGTAAAATTTGTGAATCTCTCGTTTCCATTTTTCAAGGTACTGTAGATATTTTATATTTGAATAATACACGAAAAGCAGACAACCCTCCGACCGGATTAATGGAAATTATGCTACATGCACAATAAAATTGTTTTAGTCCAAATAGACGTTCATATACGTACGTTTCATACATTCCTCTCCTGTATTTTCATACAAATTTTATATGCTACTTTCGTCACGTTTAATATCTTTGGGAAAATATAAAACAAAAAAAAAAGGTTAACCATTTAATTTTCGTTTCATTTTCCTTGTTTTTCATAATACACGCATAGATGAAAAACCAGAGAGAATTATAAAAACGTAAAAATGGAATGAAAAAATATTAAAACGAGAATCATGAGATGAATTGTCACAGCTGGAATTAAAATAAATAAAATTTTAATTTATTTTTTATTTTTATGTTTTTAATAATAAAATTATAATACTGAAAAACAGTATAACTTTTGGTTTGTTAACTTACAAAAAAAGAAATTGATAAAGAAAAGACATTTGTCTTATTTGCAATTTTTCTTCGCCAGTAAACAACACACAAAATGGGATTTTGTAATTCTTCCCAGTTTCCTGTCTCTATTTGTTACAAAATAATTTTCGTTTGCAAAGAAAAGTTTAATTTGCAATTTAGAATTGGTGAAGACACAAATTGAAAAGACGTAAAATAGGATTTCGTTTTTATTTTCTGGTATAATACCAAAACAAAGGAAACAATCTTACTTAAAAAAAAAAGTTACAAGAAATTGGCAGCATTAATATGGTTTAAATTCTCGTAGCATCGCATTTACAAATAAGAATTATATTTTTTGTAATTATTTGACGGTACGCCATTCTTGAAGCCAAGCATTCTTGATTGTATTATTTCTTGGAACATAATTCGGCGTTCTATTGAAATATGATCATGAATCTATTTTAATTTTTTCTCCCCCGTAAATTTTTCCACGAGTTAATATTTCAGTTATGTCGAAGGTTACAGTGGAGTGGATGAATTTTCCATAAGGTGAAACAAAATTGACAAGCAATGAAAATGTCTTATTTTATCAGCCGGAATCAGTAATATTTGTTACTTTCTTTTGAAAAATTATAAGTTTTGTCGTTAACGGGAACTTGTTATCGGATTACAAGCTTAAAAATCTTCACATTTTAAATTTGGATGGCTATAACTCCGATATAATATCGGGTTCTGAAACTCCTCTTGTTAAATCAAATTCTGAATTTATGAAAGAAAAAGAAGTCGCAGAAAATTAAGAAACTATATGCCCTCCAACCACACAAACAAATATTATTTCCCACATTCCTACAAATAACATTCCTGCGCACGCAATTAGAAATTACGCTCCATACACATACTTACATTAAGTTATGATAATCAGATTTTCATTCATTATTTTCCTATTCTCTAGTTTAACACACAAATGATAACCAAAATGGCACCACCTACACCACAAAAGACGGAAGGAAATGAAAACAAACCCGCTGATGGTTACTAATGGAATTAATAACTTAGCATCTTTTTAGCACAGCAACAGGCTGAACTGATCATGTCCTCTTCGCGTATATCATCAGACGTTCGTTAACTCACTCAACGCTCGGAAGAGTCCGAACTCAAGATGCACTATCATCAGATTTGATAAGAAAACTCTGGATATCGAGGTTGCTACCCACTATCGGCGCTATACTAGTCGGTTTAGAAGGTGACGATATAGAGAAATTGTATGAAACGGCTGACAGAATATGGAGAATGAATAATCCATTCATCACTCTATTCCATAGTACGGGAACAAATTCCGCATCTTTCACCTATCTAGACCAACTTAAAGAAACAGTAAGCCAAAATGTTCCAAACAATTGTTTCGACATACAGGAGTTATATAGGCCAATAAACAACCTAAAGACATGTTTTGGACGGTTCGAAAATTGCGCGAACCAACAACTGGCGAACCTCCAAAAAACTAGTATCTTCCACCATCGCTACTGCAGATGCTGGAGTATCCGCAGTTCGCCGTTTATTCGTTAAGTGCAAAAGCACCAATTTAATTTTACTAGTTGATACAGGCGCTGACATTTTTGTCATACCTGCATCATCATTTAGTTTTAGCTTTATTTATTCATTTATTTATAAATGGTGCCTACAGTGACTACAATCGGCACAACAAAAAAAAGAAATTATGAGCTCGACTACAAAAGATTATATAAAGCTTCCTTGAATGAATTTCTCGACAAGTGATAATCGAAAGCTCCATAGATCTTGTTGAACACCCGCGATACCCTCGGAATTGGATCAGAAAGACCGTAGTTCGTTACCGCTCGGTCGATAAATAAAGCTCCATCGCGTTGACGCATTAGACGTTCGGGAGCGTACAAGTTGATACGTGTTAGTAACTCGATACAATCGACACGGGAATTGATGATATCACGCACAAACAGCGCGGAAGCTACGTCTCGGCGATTGTCTAGTCGTTGCAGTTTCAAAAGATTGCATCGATTCTGATAAGGCGGGAGAACGTAGTCCACGGCACGACTGGATGGTAAATGTCGTAGCGCGAACAAAATAAACTGTTTCTGGATACTCTCAATCCTCTCAGAATGACAGTGGTAGGTGGAGGGTGACCAAACAGGAGATGCATACTCCACAATGGTAATGAGTCACGAAATTCCTTGCAGTTTCGTTTAATGAAGCCAAGCATAATGTACGACTTTGAAATAATGGCATTAACATGTCTGGTAAATGTAGCATCAGATTCAAAGATCACACCAAGATCCGAAAAGAACTCAACCCGATCAATGGTTTCGTTGTACAGTTGGTATTGATAAAAAAAACTGGCGAGCGGATACGGAAGAAAGAAATGGTTTTGCATTTACTCACGTTTAAAGTCAGTAAGTTGTTAATTAACCAGCTGCAAAAGCGGTTTAAGTCGTCTTGTAACATTTCGCAGTCTAACACGCTAGAGACCCGGGCAAAAATCTTTATGTCATCTGCGAAGAGGAGGAAATTGGCAAACTTAAAACATTTTACAACGTCGTTAATAAATAATGAAAATTACAGTGGGCCGATATGGCTACCTTGAGGCACGCCGGATGGCGCCCGAAATCATGGGGAGAAAGAATCCAGAATCCTAACAGATTACCAACGATCTGAGAGATAAGAACGCATCCAGTCGATAGGAATGAAATCACAGTCGAGACTCTCCAACTTGTTAATAAGAATGGAGTGATCAATCACATCGAAAGCCTTTGCGAAGTCTGTGTAGACAACGTCAAGCTGCTGCTTGGAGTTTAGGCTGTCAAATAGATGACCACAAAATGAGGACAAGTTAGACACGGTAGACCTACCGGGATAAAATCCATGCTGAAAAGGAGAAATTAGTCTCTTGGTATGGAAGTGCAATACTCTGTGAACCATGGACTCGAACAATTTGGGTAAGACAGAGAGAATGGCGATCCCACGATAATTACTTACCTTACTTCTATTGCCCGCCTTAAAAATTGGATGAACGCATGATATTTTCCAGGGATCTGGAAAAATGCCACGACGAAGGCTTTCGTTAAACAAGAAGGTAACTGCAGGGGCCAGACTTACGGCACAACGTTTGAATAGGATCGGTGGAAGACCGTCATAACTCGCTCCCTTGCTAACGTCGAGAAGGAGCAGTTGATCCAGAACCTCCTGTTCGGTAAGTGTGAAATGATGGAGCACAATGGAGGTGGAAGTAACGGGTGTTTTTTTAGGAGGTTTGTTTTTCCGATAGATGTCGTTTTATTTTATGACAGTTGTTTTGACAGCTCAAAGTGGCATTTCTACTCAGTATTGTTTGGCAAATCATTATGAATAGGTTAACTCCAGAACAACGTTTTCAAATCGTGGAAATTTATTTTCAAAATCAGTGTTCAATTAAAAATGTTTATAGAGCACTTCGTGAATTTTATGGTGCACATAATCGTCCGTCAGAGACCACCATAAAGAACGTAATTACCAAATTTCGGTCTACATTCACTCTTTTGGATGCCAAGCCACCGACAAGAATGAGAAGAGTTCGTACAGAAGAAAATATTGCTGTCGTTGAGGCCAGTGTCGAAGAAAACGACAATTTATCGATTCGTCGTCGTGCTCAGCAAATTGGACTTTGTCCATCGACTTTATGGAAAATTTTACGTAAAGATTTGGGTTTGGTGCCATACAAAATTCAATTGGTGCAAGAATTAAAGCCACACGACCATCGTTTGCGCCGTGAATTCAGTGATTGGTCGTTAAATCAATTGAACGAAGATCCATTTTTTTACCGTAAAATTCTCTTCAGTGATGAGGCGCATTTTTGGTTAAATGGATACGTCAACAAACAAAATTATGGAAGATATGGATATGAATGAAATGTGGTTTCAACAAGATGGTGCCACTTGCCATACAGCACGTGAAACAATCG
Organism: Nephrotoma guestfalica; assembly: GCA_963691935.1. Taxonomy (NCBI): domain Eukaryota; kingdom Metazoa; phylum Arthropoda; class Insecta; order Diptera; family Tipulidae; genus Nephrotoma; species Nephrotoma guestfalica. Next base: position 43,656,992 of record OY829915.1, on the reverse strand, counting down.
ACTTATTGAAAGAAACTTTCAACGACAACATTATTTCGAGAAATGGTCCGGTGAATTGGCCTCCGCGTTCGTGCGATTTGACGCCACTCGATTACTTTTTGTGGGGATACGTGAAGTCATTGGTTTATGTGGATAAACCTCAATCGATTGACGCTTTGGAAACCAATATTCAACGTGTCATTGCTGACATACGCCCTCAAATGCTTGAAAAAGTGCTGGAAAATTGGACCTCCAGAATGACATTTGTGAAAAATAGTCGTGGTAGCCATATGCCAGAAATTGTGTTTAAATGTTAAATGCCAAAAAATTATCTACCAAATAAAAAAAAATTTTGGTCATTTCATAATTTTATATGTGTTTTATTCAAAAAAAAAATCGGCAACCTCTTAAAAAAACACCCTTTAGTAGGAGAACCGGTGTCTGTTGACCGAAGTGGCTTCTATGTCTGGTAAGACATATTCGACGGAAAACCAGATACCTTTTTCTTGCTGTTAATGAAGTTCCAAAAGTTTTTGGGATTGGATGACAAAACTTGCTCGATTTGCACTACGTAATTATTGAAAAGGAACCAATTAAGGGTCTTGAATTCATTGCGGGCATTAACAAAATCGGGATAATATTCTTCGCCATAAAGCCTGTAAAGGGAATGAAACTTGTTGCGTCGTTTCTCGAGCAGCATCAACTCGCTCTTATACCATGGCTTCCGAAATCCGGATTTATTATTGATAACCCGCGAAACGTGTCTGTGCACCGTGTCATTCAAATCATCATTTAAAAACTTAACTGAAGACAAACACCTTCAGCTAACAGCTACAAATAGTTCCCCGATTAAAACCTACGGTTCTAGACTGCTAACATCAAACTTGGGACTTCAACTTGGGTCGATTTGAAAAATAAGTGCTTGATCGCTCCTTCAAAAACCATAACCACTATAGGAACAGTTTATTCCGTTAGCCCGCCATCACCACGAATTTTTAATGTCGAAGGTTTATATGGTTCATTGCTAAACGAATTTCCTGAACTCACCCAGGAACCACGGTATGACTTACCCGCGAATCATAACGTAGTTCACATAATTGTGACAGACAACCAACTTTCTTTCTGTAATCCACGTAAACCACCAGAAAATGTTCAATAGCTAAAGACGCTTTTCAACACATGCAAAATTTAGGTCTTTGTAAGCAATCTTCATTTGTTGAACAAAATGATTGGAGACCATGTAAGATATCCATTACCCCACATTAATGATTTCTCATGTCATTTACATGGATATAAAATTTCTTCAAAAATTGATCTTTGGACGGCACATCATCAAATTCCTATGACACAAGAGGATCAATTTAAAACAGCAATCGACACCTTCTGGAATGTTCGATATCTGTTGCATGACGTTTGGTCTGAGGACCGCTGGTCAAATATTCCAAAGGTACGTCGATAATATCCTAGTCGCAAGTAAAACTACCGAGGAACACACTGAGCATTTACGAATACTATTCAAATGTTTATCAGATAACGGTACCACGATTCCCTTGTAGTAACTGAAAATGGAATTCAACCCTCAATGGACAGAGTCATCGCGATCAAATAATCCCCATATCTCACTACAATACGACAGATTCAGCGTTTTGTTGGAATGGTAAATTATTATCACAGATGTTTACCTAACTTATTGTATTAGAACTGACACTCCAAGTATGTATAGCGCGTGAAGGTGTCTTGAAACAGCTAAACTATAACAATTGGGAACCTTTACCATTATTTTCTAAAAAGTTCTCGACCACAGAACAAAAATATTCTACTTTTGATCGTGAGCCCCTAGTAGGTTTGGACGGCCGCGAATTTCGTGTATATACTGATCACAAACCATTAGTGATAGCCATTAATTCCAAGACAGAAAGAATCGGAGACAGACTTGTCACTTCGAATTTATCGCCTAATTCAATATGAACATTCGTCATGTGGTTCAAATAATGTGGTGGCTGACATTCTCTCTCGTCACGACGATATTGCCGCTTTGACTTTCGTTGGTTGCGATATCGATAAACTAATTCAATCACAAGAACTGGATGTAGAACTCAAATTTTATTTATACGGCACAATTCTGATAAATCAAAGATTAAAACTCGAAAAGGTCTCACCGGATAACGACTCCAGGTCAATATGGTGTGAAACATCAACCGCAACTGCTCGACCTTATATCCTGAAACCGATGAGACGTGAAATCTTTGATAACATCCATAAATTAGATTACCCCATCCTTTGACGCTCTAATCAAGGAAAAAGGTAATCTGAAAATACTTTTGGTCATCAATGAACAAGCATAGTTCCAATTGGACTAAAACTTGCATTGACTGCCAAAAATCAAAAATAACAAGACACACTCGATCTGAACTTCAGATTCGAATTACCATCGGGACGATTCGAAAAAATTCATATAGATCTGGTAGGTCCATTAGCACAGCCGTATGGAAATATTTATATACTACCATAATCGATCATTTCACCCGATGGACCAAAGCTATCCCAATTCAGCTATATCAACAAACTATCGCGAAAGCGTTACTGTCCTACTTCATCGCCAGATTCTATATCCCATTGGAACTTACTAGCGATTAATGTCCTCAATTCTTCAAAAATATTAGGAATTCACAAAATAAGAACGACTCCTTACCATCCGCAATCGTAGGGCTGATAGAACGATTTCATCGCAATTTAAAAAAATCTTAATAGTCAAAGGAGAAGTTGTTGAAGAATTAAATTGTTCCGCGGCTGAGTCTACAGGCAAACACTGAGATTGTTAGGAAATTTGTTCATTCCTTCTAATCCAAAACAACTAGATTCTATGCAATACGTCGAAAAACTTCGGAATTATATACAAAACATTCTACCGACAGATACACACAGATATACATTCCATGTGATCACGTTTTTATCCGCATCGATAAGGTAAAATCACCCCTAACAGCACCTTACGGCGGCCTCTATAAAGTAATTAAAAGATTACGAAAATACTTTATAGTTGACATAAAAGGCAAAAATAACTCCATCGGATGGATTGATGAATCGATTAAAACCGGTACATGGAGATCATTGAACGGAAAAACAATGCAAATTTCAACCAAGCAAAAATCGTTACGTTAGATGATTACATTTCACAAGTAAAATTTAAAAAAAAATTTGACTACCTAATTTGAAGCACATATCTAAAAACAAGCACGAACACGAAATCGCAAGCTCAACAATAACGTATTATAACATCAAATAAAACTTGGACACAAGTTACAGCGAAACTTATCCTTAAACAATAAATTAGTGTTAAAACTTTCTAATTCGGTGAGTGTTTTTCGTTCACGAAGAAAAAATTGATAACCATGTTTTTGACATCCTACCCTAAAGCAATGGGAAACTGCTTTTCAAACAAAAGAGATGAAACAATAATTATAGCGGAGGCACCAACACCAATAGCCCCGTCGAAGCAAGACGCCCAAGAAAGCAATGCGTGGTGGTCCATACTACCATTTACCGAACTGATAGCAGTAACGCTGATGGTGAGTTTAGCGTACAAATTGATTCGAAAATACATCAAAAAGAAGTTCCAGAAACATGTAATCCAGGCCACCAATCGCCACCAATTGCGGAGAGGTAAAGCTAAAAAATATTCGAATTACTTGTAAACAAAAATGAAAATACTTTAAAACACTAATTTCATCAAATATATCTTATTTAGTTCACTTTCTTCATTTTTTTATAATTCCGTTCGTTTGTTTTTATATTTTTGTTTCTTCTATTCCGACACCTCGAAAAAAATTTCTCAGAAGGGGAGTGATGTAGCTGTTTAATGTAATGTTTAATTCAACGAACTAAATAAGTAACTCATACGAGAGAGCAAACAATATATAGATTAATTCTGCCGTTGCCATTCATATATTTCGTCAACGATTACACACAGAAACGCATTGTATGGTAGAATTGATTGCCACACAACATAATGCAATCATATTTACGGTTTGCATATATTGGATTATGTTGCGTTTATAAACTTTTAATCAGTTCGCGAACGTTCATCGGTTTAGTTTTTAATTACATTAATAAGTTAGGCGTAGGCGGTTTAGTCATTTAATAAAACCTCGCTAACAATGCACGATTTCCGTCTTTTTTCTACGAATTAAAAATTTTAAAATGTACTGATCTATTCTTAACACAAATTTACAAAACAAAGAACGACGTAACATTTTACTTATTTCTTTGAAGCAACCCCAATTTAACTTGTTCGAGTACTCTGTATTGAGTAGTGCAGTGAAGATTGCAGATACCCCCCTCTCAACAATACCAATTCACTTGTATACGTAACAACTAACGCCATTCTTAGCCTACATAAACTTCCTGAAGATGAATATTCTGAGCACCCTAAGATAAGCTATATTCTTAAAGATGATTTAAGTAAATTATGTCAAAATCGGCGAAATATCGACGAGGAAATCAAAACTTATTGGATTATTTCACAAGGAAAAATGGGGTTAAGGCTTCTTACCAATAGTCGAGTAAAAGTAAACTTTCAATGAAATTTTCAGTAAAGTAAATTTTTGTATAAAATATATAGTCAACTTATCAAAAAATCTGTACCTATCAAAAAAGGGCATGAATACAGCCGGACGCAAAACACTGAAGGACTAGTACAATATAGTACTATAAACTGCTCTCAGTTTGATAAATTAATTTTTGGATTTCAAAAGTGTAGCAGATGAACTAAATAAGTTTAGGAAATAACAATGAAGACCGAAGGTCGTAGAAGAAATTTTTTCAGAGAGAAAATTTTACTCTGATTAGACCCACCTAGAACCACACAGCACAATCAACCTAAGAGCACTATTTATTTGGCATAGTCAGATCGAGGTTCCTCTGTTTAAATCTAGGATCATACGCCGTTTTATCGGTAAATCGGGCAATTTAATATTTAACCACTATTCCAACAGAGTTACCCAAATCTAAAATCAAATTCAAAGGAGGATCATGGTCTATCGATTTGGTGTAGTCAAATACTATAGATTTAAAAAAAAAAATTACCTTTCTTACATTAAATTGGCTAATCAGATTGAGGTCCATCGCGCAAAAATTTCAATCACAAGCCGTTTTATCGAAAAAAATTCATCAGACCTCAACCTTAAATATCCATCATCAATAGATAAAATATTTCAATCATTCACCCCATCAGAACGACTTCCAACTTAAAAAAAAATTATATGTAAGGTTATGGCCTTTTGAATTAGCCAAATTGGCATAATCAAATTATGTAAATCTGTCAAAATTGACTTTTATCAGACTTATCTCAACAACGACTTAAATGTTTCCTATAGGGTAATGGTCAAATGTATTGGCAGAGTCCAGTTAATATCCATCTAAATAGTTGATGTTTTTTTTTTCTAACATTAAAGTCAAGAGAAGAAAGAAACTATTTTGTTGTTTAGTTTGCTTAATCCACAATTTTCGGTTTCTGGATTATTGGTTATTTATTTGATATGACAACGAAATATTCCCGGTCACTTTCAGTTCATTTAACAGTATCCCTGTTTCGGACCATCGAAAACAAACATATATGTTTGTTTTTTTTTGGGGGGGGGGGGTTTATTACAACGATCCAACTGCGCTGGCATAGCATTTATGTTCCCAACCTACCTAATATACCTACATTCATCCATAAAAGCACATAAAAAACATTAATATTTAAATCAACACCTCTTAATTCTTTACAGATGGCCAAAAACCAATTTGGCTAATGTTCTTATATTTTGTCTCGATAATACAAATAAATGTATACAAGAACATTTTTAGACTCCTCACATAAATCCTTAAATTTGCAATACGTCGTACGGTTAATTTATTATCTAACAATTAAAAAAGAAAATTCTGTATTATAGGTACGAAAAAAATGTTGCTGCCTCAGTTTTTCTCCTCATCCCGTGCCTCGTATACAATGTTCATTTAGATTGTGTGTGGTAAATTTTATAAGTTCCAACCGTAAACGTACCTTAAGTAAAAGAATAATAGCCGTAAGGCAAATGTTAAAGAACAAAACACAAAAAAATTAAATTTTATTTTCTTACAACAAAACAAAACAAAAATATTCTAGGATTAATTAAGGTGAATTTTCATTTTCTTATTTTTGGTGTTGTTGTTGTTGCTGTATGTTTTCCGATGTTATGTAATTAAAGTATTAAATTCTAATCATCGCTAAAATTTGTATTGTACGCTGCTGCACCAAGTAGAAATATTGTATATGGTGTACAGGAGGAAGATGAACACGTTAAGATCATCCCTCAGTTTCCCACTTTTGTACCGCTCTATACAGGCGCGTGTAATAATAGAAAAGTACTTGTTCATGTTTTGTATTTCAAGAGTTTTCTGTTTTGATCTTCTTGTTGAAATAATGCCTTAATATTTTTAGATAATTGGTTTGTATATAATGAGTCGAGGAGATTATTTCAAGCAAAATTATTAAGGGCTACACTCAGTTATATAAATTACAAATAAAACTTGAAATATATAGGGGTGTCTTAATAGAGATGCAACTTTTAAGAATAAATTGACTGGTTTATGGTATAGATCATTTTGTATATAGGACTGGTAGCTAAAGGAATAATTAACTTAAATTCCGTAACACAAGACACAAAGAAGTAAATTAATTTTTCGAGTCGAGATTAAACAAGATGCTACATTTAGCAAAAAGAGTTATAAGCATATTCTTAACTAAATTAAATGAGATGATTTAGCGGTTAAGACAGATGCTAAAACTTTCAAAAGCCTCCAAGCCTACAACATTGAGCAATTATGTTTATGGTTTATGCAGCTCATTCAACCAAAATAGAACACACAACATTCCAAGGTATTTACAAAAATAAAATAACTACTTAATGCCGACACGTGGCACACACACCCCATTTCGTTTCTGAGATAAATATTTGTGACGTAAACGTGCTAACAAATCTAAACAACCTAACGAACTTTCATAAACAAGAACCAAATTCTTTGATGTCCGCACAAAAGAGGTGCACCAATTTGACGTGTCGTTGTTAGACATTTTTTACAAAACACATTCATGGAGGGTTATATTGAAGTAGTCAGTACTTTTGTAGACCACCTGGTGGCGGACAACCTAGAACATATTATGTTTATGAAATAATATAAAGCGTCCGCCCTAACTGTCAAAACATTGTGGAGCCCATAAAGTAATAAAAGAACTTTTTCGCAAATTTGGTAAAATGGCCAAGTTGTTATTAATGAATGAAGAAGAAACTGCTAAAGATAACCGAAAAATATTGATAAAAAAGATTTCAATTAGCCAGCCGAGATATTACAGAGGAAAGGTGGAGTCTCAGGAAAACCGAACCTCTGTTAGCATTGTTTCATTTAATATTCGAAAAATTCAAAATTACCCTCACGCTAGACAGATTTACCCTCAACCACATACTACCGGGTGACAGACATGAAGTGTTACCAACTTCAGACTGTCATTGCTGTTAAACCAGTGATGACAGAGCGCCAGTGAAATTTACACTAATGACAGTTCATTCCATTGTTTACAAGCGTACAAAAGCATTTTAGTGGGAAATATTCAAAAAAAGCTATCCGCAATGGAATTCAAGCGTAATAGTGTGATTGCTCTATATTTGGTTGGACAACCTCAGCCGCAGATTGTTAACCAGTTAAAATATCTGGATGTGAATAAAATGTTTGTGTATCGCACCATAAATCGTTATAATGATACTGGCAGCATTGCAAAACTCCATGATGGTGGACCGAAACGCACTGCAACATCGCCGGATATCATTCGGAAGGTGAAGCTCAAATTAGATCGGAATCCGCGCCGTATCGGCAGAAAAATGGCTCATGAGGCGAACATTTCGCTCGGACGGATGCAGCACATATTGAAAGATCATCTTGTACTAAAGGCCTTGAAATTCTATAAAACGCATGGTCTCACCGATGCTCAAAAAAAAGTTAGAGTGGGAAGAGCAAAGGAGTTGTTTCGCTTGCACGAAAGTGGCGATTTGCCGAATTTGGTTTTATCCGATGATTCACCGTTCGTCATTGAGCAATATGTGAACAAGCAAAACGATTTACTTGCCCGGCCGTTCTACTGAAAATTTGGACCAACGGATTGGCACTCGAAACCAAGCGCCGCCAATGGTGATGGTTTGGGCGGAGCGTTAGAGGGAGCGTTGAAACCTTGGGCACAAAAACATTTCGGCCGCAGAGCCTGGACATTTCAACAGGACTCGGCGCCGAGTCATAAAACGAGCGTCAATCAAGATTGGCTGAGAAACAACGTTCCGCGGTTCATTTCTATTGACTAATGGCCGCCAAATTCACCGAATGCAAATTCGCTAGATTTCTCGGTTTGGGGTATTTTGAAGAGCAAGGTTGGGACAAAAAAATACCAAAGTGTCGATCAACTCAAGCAAGCGCTTCGCCGGGAACGGGCCAAAATACCGCAGAGCCACTTTCGTGCTGCATGCAATAGCTTTGTCGACCGTTTGAAGGCCATAATCGCGGCTAAGGGTAGCCAAACCAAAAACTGCTAATGCAATTCGAAAATTTAAATATTTGCGAACATTTTTTACTTTGATTCAATAAAATTCATCAAAAAATAACAATTCTGTGGCGTTTTGTTTTGGTAACACTTCGTGTCAGCCACCCTGTAATACCATATTTAATACTAGATTGGCATCAAATTTGTCCTGAATTAATCAAATTACACTAATTTGAAATTATACAGATTTTTAACTTTCGAGTGGGATTACTATCTGATCTGCATTATTTTACTTAACTTTTAGCTGGAAACTTTAGACTAACTAGACCGAAATTACCCAAAGCGTACAACCAATCATATCGTTCCATATTTGAGAATTTTTTTTTCAAAAATTGATTATAAGAGGGAATTTTTGGGGAGAATCATCAATTAGAGTAAACTCAGACCCAGAATACGTTTAGATGTATATGGAGCTTTTATTAAAGTATGGCGGCCTACTATTATGAAAGAGTTGTCTATTAAATCTGTGCTCAATCATTAAAAGTTGGTGGACAGGTTAAAGTGCAAATAGAGTGAATATGAAGGACTCATCTCATGTGCCATTCGGTACGCAACTTCAGCAAGTGCTCATACCGCTCCTTCGTGGCGGTGCCCCGTAACAAGGGTAGGCTCAGTGTGTGGCTGGAAAGTGTTTTAAAAAAAAATTCCCAACAAAATGTAAAAATTGTTATGGATAACTTTAACGCACAAATCGGCAAGCAGACAGTATTCATCGTGGTACCATCGGCGGAGACTACCTATACACCTTGCATCAAACAACAACGAGATGGGCACCACCGAGCTGGATCTGCTACATAATGTGGTATGTTAGTCAGCACATACTTCGCACATAAGCTAGTTCATAAAGGCACGTGGATGTCAAATAATGAAAATACAATCAATAAAAATGACCACATCCTGTCGAAAAGGCGTTTTTCTAACATTAAAAATATTAACTCCAAACGCGGCGCCAACATCGATTCTCACATCTTTCTAGTAGTTGTGAAATATGCGGTCCGTCTATTTTTCATATATAAAATAACTGATTCCCTCGAATTTCACGTTGGAATACTCAAACATTAAACAATCAAGTTATCCGGGCCAACTTCGAAGCTAGCATAACGGAAACCCTGCACATCCAACCGCTACCCCATTATATGGAAGAAAAGCGGAACACAAATAAATCGTCGATAATAAATTCTTCAAAGGCAAACTAGGTAAAATACATCTAAACCTAGAAACACTTGGGTAGATGAGAATTGTCTATAGGTTTCATTTTAAGAAAAGCTTCGCACACGAAAACGTCACCTCTCTCAACCAATTAAACAGTCACACAGTAACTACATGATCGCGAGGGAGTACTCCACCAACTGTGTAGAAGACACATAAACACATTCCTAGCAGAGTGGCGAAATTATTTCTCGTCACTTTTACAAAGGTAAATGTTATCCTGTGAGCAACCAATATAATTTCATCAGTATGATACCAATATAGCAATGACCACACCACACGCTCCATCTTACGATGAAGTGCGAAGCGTCATATCAAATATGAAAAATTAAACGGCACCTAGTGCGAGGATGACATTTGTAATGAAATGCGCAAGAATGGTAGCGATTACTTCTTCTACTAAATGTTTGAGCTGGCTTCATCCGTTTGTTCGCAGAGAAAATCCCAGACGAGTAAAAAATTTCCAGACTCTGCCCAATACATAAAAAGGAAAATCGATTGAATTGTGACAATTATCGTGGAACACGATAACAAGCATTCAATTTATGACATTTTGAGCGACTAGTAGTGCGGGTTTCGTCCAGGCAGGTCGACAACCGATCAAACTTGTTATCTGCGGATAGAATTGTGTTGGAAAAGTGCTATGAATAGGATATCCCTGTACATCTTCTATGCATAGATTTGAGCAGGCGTATGATAGCATAGTATTGGCAAGAACATACGTTATGGAGTGTTTTGTCACATTTAGGCATACTTCCAAAATTTAAAACCATGTGCAGTGTTAAAAAAATTATATTAAAATTGGTGATAATCAAAGGCAAGCTAACACAGCGCAGCTACAAATATAACAGCTGCTTATACAGCAAATCCAGCCAAATATTAGATTACACGGACGGCATATGCATCATGGGTAGTTACATCGTGTCTCTCAAAGAAATTCTGCTAACGTTGGAAACAACAGGCCAACGTTCCATATTAACGAAGGGAAAACCAAAACTCAATCTCTGAAGTCATAACATTGCGGATCTAATATTAAACATTTTAAGTCATGTCTTCTAAAACAAAATTAAATATGTCGAAAGCGTTGATAAGACCTGTAGTGACTTTTAGTGGAAAAAGAAACATGTATCGAATGCACCTGAATTTCAAGATCAGAAATTATCTGAACGACAATTGGACGACATTGAACAGGACCTTGAAACTCTTGGTTAACGTGTCTGCCCTAATTTAATGACTCGCTCGGCATATTCCAAAATTGGCCTGACATAGGTAACATATAAAGAGATCTTAACGTGTAGGGATCGAGAAATTCTCCGTTATGTCTGTTAATGAAACCCAACATAGAATCCGCCTTACAAATTATGTAATCAATGTGTTTATTGCATATAAGATTACTTCAAAAAATTATTCCAAGATGTGAAAAATCATAAACTCGACTTATATTCATCATGACGATCATTATCCTCAATACCAGATGTCCGGGCTTGATATACTCAAAACCAGATGTCTGAGTTCTTGAGAAAGATAAAATTTTACATTTTACATCATGCTGCATAGAACCACGTCATTAGTAAAGATTATAAAAAGTATTGGTCCCCGATGACTACCTTGTGGAAAAGTAGACGATACGTTACACACGAACCAATCATAACCCGAAATTTTTGCAAAGACCATCAATTTCTGTAAAAGAATTTTATTTAGTTTGACGAACGCTTTAGAAAAATCGGTGTAAATGACATCAATCTGCCCACGAGCTCCTACGGCGTTAAATACATGGCTAGAAAAACTCATTAGGTTAGTAACTGTAAATCTACTCGGTAAAAAAAACCCGGAGTAATCCCTTGTTGGAGTAATTCTATTTTTTCAAATGAAAACCAAGTTTCAATTTAACTAAAGAACCGATAAGCTTCGGAATCACGGATAGAATCGAAATTTCTCTATAACAAGTAATTTCACTTCTACTGCCTGATTTATATATAGGTATAACAAATGACAATTTTCAAACCTCGGGAAAGGAAGCAATGGAAAGATTTAAGTTAAACAAGTGAAACAATGGATTATAGAATAGGCACATTTGGTCAATATCAATGGAGTAATGCCGTCGGGGCCTGCTCAATTGTTTGTTTTAAACCTTCTAAACCGTTAAGTACTTCAGAAAATGTGAATTGAATCCTAGCAAAAGACTGCAAACCTTGAGATGTGGAAAAAATTAGCGACGACGTCACAAATAACTTGAGAACCACTGAGAGACGAAATATTGTATGTCATTACACGCGCATTTTGGTTCGTTATTCCGGGTGGAATTTATTGGAGCTCGTAGTCATCGAGGTCCGCATGTAGTTATACCAAAGGTGGCAGTTCGTGATAATTATCCCGGGCTTATTCTCTTTCCACGCGTTGTGGAGAACTTTCGACACAAAATTTATATTTTGTCTGGGAACCCGCCAGAGTTCAATTTGAACATTACTTTTATTTATTTGCAAATGGACAAAGCAATGTGCGTAAAGTATACGGAGATAGTAGGGGGTTGGTGGGAAAGCTCGAAATTCAAAATTGAACTTTGAACGAAGTTCAGAAATTCGGCCTGAATGTAACCAACCCAACTAGATTAGGATTTAACTCGATTTTTTGATAAAGTTCTGGAATTCGACCATTCTGTTCTGATTTTGGCCAATTATTAACCAATTATTGTCAAATCAATTTGGTATTCAGAAACGGATTTGGATTTTAAAATGAATTTTGAATGAAATTCTACAATTTCGGAATGATAAATGGAACTAGGCAATGGATTTCTTAACTCATTATAGTCAAATTTGGTTTGTTTAGCTGGATTTGGAATCTAACATCAATTTTGAATGAATTTCTGAATGTTGGCGATGTTAAAACTAAAAAATGATGTAAATATTAAATTTCATATTTAATCTGAAAGATATTGGGCATATTATTTAAAAAGCCGGCGGCTATTTATTTTGTTAAAACCAACAGCAAAAAATGTAGTTCCATTTAGGTTGACCAAAATCCAAAAATTTCCAATTCACCTTGTTTTGGATCAACAATCAAAGGGACCTAAGCAGTGCTTTCGACTACGATTCTACTTATATACCAAAACGTTATTAATACAACATTAGCCAACACTTTGTAGGAAATGTTCAATAGACCAAAGAATCTATGCCATGATTGTTTTCTCTGAGTTTCTTAAGGTCCTACTCGGTGCTTTAATTCCATAATGAACTCAAGTAAGGTTGGTGAACCGATTCCTTCAATAAGATGTTTCCAATAAACGTACACTTCAAAAGTGTTCGCCTGTTTTTCAGGGTTGTTAGATTGTAGGTTCCACAATCAATGAAATATGACCGAAGTTCTTGCAGGTTAACGTGATACGGTAACTCTTTGTCTCAGACATTCAATCGGCCAAACTGTTACAACATTGAAGTAACAGTTTATCATAGGTCCCATGTCGTTCATGTGAAAACGGGTAGTCTTGGATTAATTCGGATCAGTGCTCTAGTTTCTATGATTGTCTGACAGTCTAAAAACTAATGAAACGTGCCAGAAGACTCGAGAACAAGGTCAAAAGATCGGCGAATATTCTAGCAGCACAAACAAATTATAAGAAATCCTTATGAATCTTGGCGAAGATCGTTGATTGATTTATTAGATAAATATTTGTATCCATTTCTTCAGTTAGTGACATTAAGCATGCAACCCCTAATATTTATTTTTCTACGATTACCAAAGTCTGCTCTAACTCTCTTGAGGCTGGGCTTGATCACTCACTCACTGGTCACTCGGTTCCCATCAAGGTGTTCACTAATAACAGTGTACCTTTCTTCACTAGACATAGACATACTGGTGGACTCACTTCCCGAACCACCTGGAACCTTCGATAAAGCACAAATAATCACAGCTATGTCATTTGACACAATAAAGACGCAACAAACATTACAAGATTTGGCGCTACAAATGGATCAAAAATGTCAACAAAGCAAAAGAGATAATGACGTAGGCGATATGGAGCAGAAATTTGAGAATTCAGAAAACGGTTTGGAGAAGATGTAGGATCGAGTGTTGGCGAGAAGACAGTAGATAAGGAGTATCAACTGAGCCAGCTCGAAAATGATGAACAACTCAACCGGGATATTACCACAGTTCAAGAAGAAAGGAATGGCTGTTCAGGGTTTTGGATACTCAATCGAAAGAGAGTCATTTATTAGTTAGAAAGAACCACGGGTTGACGGCGGATCATCTGATCGAGAAGGTTTCGACGATTTTGGGATGCATGGATGATGTTGGTAACATAGCGAAAAATGACAAACTCGTTGCAAGTGTGGCGATGCTCTTCTGTCTGCGAACACAGAACTTGATCGAATATTGGCCAGATCGATATGGGATTACTGGGGCGGTCATATTTGGTTCTGATAAAGTTCCGTTGGATAAAATATTGAAATGTACCTGGCGAGATCTCGGCGAACGCGAGTTGGGATTGCAGATAGTCCACCACTAGTGACTGTTAGAGCAGCAAGAGTAATCGAAAGCAGTGATTAGCGATTAGCAATTTACAGGAAGGTTATAGAACGAGGGCAGTGTGTGTACCGCAATGGTCCTGGACAGAAGCAATTTGTGCATAAGTTGCAAACATCGTAAAGGGATCCTGCATATTCTTTATGAAGGAGTAACATTGCCTTTAAATATAGGAGAATACCACCAGTAGGGAAACAGGGAAAGGATGCACAAACGGCCCGAAATTTGGAGAAGCGACAGCGATACTTACGGACTGGATACCTGGGGTAATAAATTCGATAGTGATTTTTATTGGTGTATAAATGTAATTCGATTCATAACCAATTTTTAAGGGTATGGCTTTGGACGCTGATTAATTTTCAAGGGTGCGAGGTCTTGTAATAGTTTCGAGAGTGGTCAATATATGAAATAATTCCATGTAAGTGAAGTTGGCCTGAAAAACCAGCCCGAAAAACACCTTTTCTATTTTGGTCCCGAAAAATATCGTAATTGTATGGAAAACGCATAGCTCATCCCGAAATAATTTTTTCATCTATGTATCTACGAAATTTGTATTAATTAACATGAGAAAGCTAAAATTATCCCGAAAAGTTACTAAATTAATAATGCGATATTATACAGATAATAATTGTAATATTTAAAATAATTTCCATAAATATTCAATATTAGAGCCTTATCTTTATCCCTGTGTTACTATGGTTGTATTGAACTTTTCCATTTTATATGAAAAGTCGGTTAAATTAAAGGTCTGGATGGATATAAAGGTCTGATCTAAAGCAAAATCTCAGCATAGGTTTCATGTCTAAAATGGGTTAAATTTGAATCAAAAATTTAATTGCTGGAATCCAGGAGATATCCCCCTCGAGATTATTTGCTCAAAAGTTAGGACCATCCATCTCAGATATAACGCCAATAGATCAATTCTGAACGGTGGATAGGAAGGTCTGATCTAAAGCACAATCTCAGCATAGGTTTCATAAATCCGAGGTGGTACAGCAGCAGATATGCTGCAAAAATCACAATCTTCAGAGGCTGGCCCAATTGATTTTGGGGTAGCCTAATGATTGTTTAACCTATTAGGATGAAGCTCCAAATTATCACGATCATCAAGATCTTCATCGTACAAGAAGGAAAACTTCGAAAGTCAAAATAAGAATTCCCACTTTTAAAGAAAGAGAAATGAAAATGGGAAACTCATAAAAGCTGTTGGAACCCTGCAAATAATGATGACATTAATTCATACAATTAGGTGTTGAACCGGAGTAAAAGACCAAGTTATAAAATGAAAGCTCAACACTCACCAGAACCAGCAGAAACTTTACTGTCAACCTCGAAAGAGTTTTTTTAGAAATCAGTTAATCATCAAGAAACAACTAGCTCTAGAACAATAAACAACAAAACCAAAAGAAGAGTCACCGCTCTACCAATAATTGGCGTTAGGATATCAAATTTCACCACTATAAAGGGTGTATTTTTAGAGGTTCACAATTTTTAATTAAAATAAAACAAAGAAAAACATTTTGAATATCAGTAAAACTAGCTATATTGGATAGATAATTTTATACCATTAATGCTTGAATATGATTTCGGCCATGTGGCGAAATGGAGGTCCAATTTTCGATCACTTTTCGCAGCAATTGTGCCTGTATCTCACTAAAAACTCGCCGAATGTTGTGTTCCAAGTGTTCAATCGTCTCTGGCTTGGCCCTATCTTTTGACCAAATACCGATGAGGGTTTCCCTAGGAGTTCCGCAAATAAATTGTAAATTTAACTCATTTTAGAATTGAAACCTATGCTGAGATTGTGCTTTAGATCAGACCTTTCTATCCACCGTTCAGACTAGCGAGCTATTGGCGTTATATCTGAGATGGATGGACCAAATTTTTAAGCAAATAATCTCGAGGAGGATATCTCCTGGATTCCAGCAATTAAATTTTTAATTTAACCGACTTTTCATATAAAATGGAAAAGTTCAATACAACCATAGTAACACATGGATAAAGATAAGGCTCTAATATTGAATATTTATGGAAATTATTTTAAATTATTTCAATTACGATATTTTTCGGGATGGTATTGAAATTAGCAAAGAAACGCACCAAAATAGAAAAGGTGTTTTTCGGGCTGGTTTTTCGGGCCAACTTCACATACATAATAATTTTATTTAATTTCGTTATCAGGGGCAAATAGAACAATATATAGATAATTCGATAAAATGATAATTGCAGTTGGAAAGAAGCTGAAATTTTCTTATCTCCGACAAATTACATCCTACAATAAATTGTGCAATGAGCACAAATAATTACCGCGATCCTCTGGTTGTAGTTTCATGGTACGTTGCTTTTAAACAGTTTCAAATATAATTTTTTAACTATAGATCTTCTCGATTTTATTTCAATTTTGACTCTACGACTGAAGATTTAAAACCCAATGTATCCTAATCGCTTTGAACAACCCACGCCAAAAGATATAGAGTACAAATTATAGGCGATATTGAAACAGATACGTGGTCCTATTCAAGATCCATTTTCTCGTGACTTGTAGCATGCACAATTTATGACAAATTTGACAAATATTGAATTTAACTCGTTATAATTCCACCTCGATTGGACGAGGTTGAATTCAATAGTCCACTGGTGTCGTGCTATAAAGGTAGGTAAACTTACCTAAAGAAAAAACCTGTACTTATATGAAATGTCGACCCTTAGACTACTATGCAAGCTTTTACTGGTGCTGGATACAACGCCTTTGATCTAACATCATTAACCTGCTGATTTCACAGTAGGGCTAGGGTTAGATGACATAAAATACTTAACTCCGGCTTAATCAAAGAATTAAAACAGAATTACCAAGTTTGAGATATTTTTAATGACTACAGTATATGGTGGGCCAAATAAATTTTTATTTTGAAAAATGCAATAAAACAAAAAGTTCTCAATATTTTTTCAAATTTATTTTTTCATTGTAAAGAACAATCCTTCCGATTAATCATGGAATACTATTTCATTCATATGACTGCCTCAGCTGGCCTTGACGTACCCCATACATTCGGTTCAATTTTTGAGCACATTTTCAATGGTATGCGGCATTATGTCTTCAATGACAATGCGAATATTGTTCTTGAGAGCGTGAACCGTTGCTGGTTTATCGGCGTAACACTTATCTTTGATGGCACCCCAAAGATAATAGTCCAACGGCGTCAAATCACAGCTGCGAGGCGGCCAAATCACATCAGCATTTCGGTTGATATTTCGATCTTCGAAGACAGTGCGCGAAAGATTAATTGAAATGTGTGCTGTGTGGCATGGAGCGCCGTCTTGTTGAAACCAAATGTTGCCTATGTCCTCCTCTTCAAGTGCCGGGAACACAAAATCGTTTATCATGGCGCGGTAGCGCTCACCATTGACAGTAACGGCGACTCCTTGCACATTTTCAAAGAAAAATGGCCCAATGATGCCACCGGACCAAAATCCGCACCAAACAGTCACTCGTTGAGGATGCATCGGCTTCTCTATGATCACGTGAAGGTTCTCCGTGCCCCAAATGCGACAATTCTGCTTGTTTACATAGCCGCCAAGATGGAAATATGCCTCATCCGAAAAGATGTTTGTTTTGCCAAAATCGGCATCTTCATCAAGTCAATAATGTTTCAATATTTCCCAGCGTTGTTCAAGCGAATACACAACCATTTTCGTTCAGTGGAAGAATAAAACTAACTTTCTGTCAAATGAGAAGTGACATAACCATTACCATACTCAAAATAATCGCTAGTTCAAAAAAAAGTTAGATGACCCACCCGTTATATTTTAGAGGGGTGACTTTAAAATATTTTTTTACCTAGTTGCCTGGAATCCAAACAGGTTCAGCACGGAAGATTCTAATGTGCTTCGTACAAGCATCTTGACGCCTTGGCTAACTGTAGACGTTTGAACCAACATCAGCATTAAACACCTCGAACCTATTGCTGGTGAAAGCTGGTCACTATAGTGACCAAGATTTGCCAAAACCTCTTCTAGATGGCGAAAGGATGGCAAAAGCTTTCTGTAACTTGTTCTTCAATTAGTTTTTCTAGGCTAGCTGGCCGCCTAAGATAACACCAAGTTGCTTAGCACTGTCTAATTTGATATCCCTACACAGAGGAGAAACAGAAAAGTAGTTAACACTTCTACGCCATGCTGCATGTTACTGGGAAGACGGATTATGAGGTCTCTGTTAAATCTATAAACATTTTAATGTTCACTTCTTGATTTGACGTGTTCGATTGTTTACTAAACTACTATAAACTATTTTCTCGTTCTGTGATTTTGATAATGGAGAATGACAAATTGAATTATCTGGGATGTTAGAGATATTTATTTGTCTTATAGCGTGCTACAGAAGGACGGTTATGATTTTTAATGAACCAACTACAATATACTTAAACTTTTATAGTCTAGAATTAGTCGTTTAGTCGTCACCATCTCTTTGCAAAGACAGTTTTAAACGCAAATTAAAACAATTTTATAAGTCGACTGCTTAAGTAATTTTTAAAAAATATTTCTCCGTATTTAATATTTGTGTGTTCTCATTTAGACTTTTTTAATAAATAAATAAATATATTTATTGTGAAATTGAATCTTTCTAAATTACAAACGAACTTCGGATTCCAATAATCAACAACATTAATGTTTTATTAAATTGTTCCCACTAAATTCAAAATTTAAAAAACAAAATTCATTAAAATTTCGTAAATTGATTTATCCAACTCCACCTTAATAAGCCAGTTACACATAAATTTACCCAGCAAAAAAAAATTCACCAATTCAAAATAATTAAATTTTCTATAATTAAATAAAACATCATTGAAATTTTCAAAAAAAAATAAAAATTGCTCATTTGAAATTCATTTAATTTGAATGGAACATTTAAAACAGCAACAAAAAATCTACAAATGATAATTTTTATAACTCAAACCTTTACAGAGTATTATCTAATTTATTGAATCCTTCCATACCTCTATAAACGAGTATAAAGCACACAATACCTGGATAAAGGAGCAACATCACAGCAGATTGGAATGAAACTGAAATTGAGATAAACATGATTTCACTTTCCTTAGAATCATTTGTATGTTTGTGTGTGTGTGTGTGTAGAAAAATTGTATTTGTATTTGGAATTTATTTTATTTTTCAAATTTGTTGATTTATTTTGTATTTTTAATTAAAAATGAAATTAATCAAATAAGAAAATTCATTTCGTTCATATATATGTATAGTCTGTCTCTCTCTCTCGTTCTCTTTTAGTAAAGCTACAGTAGATTGCCTAGCTTTACAAATACCCCAAAAAAACATAAACTTGCAAGGGGATGAAAAAGGAAAGTAAAACTGGGAAATTATATACACAGAACAGCAAAAAAATTTCCCTCTTTGTTTATTTATCTCAAAGTTTATTTAATTTATCTTAATTTTATTTAAAATTTATATTTGTTTTAATTTATATTTTTGTTATTTTTTATTTTTTTGTCTTTTCACTTTTCTGTAAAAATTTTTGTTACATAAAAAAAGATGAAAGTGAAAACAAAAATTTGTTTGCTTTTCGCAATCCATATTATTTTACATTGGTATGCGATGCGATACGATGTACCAGAGAACACAACACAAATACATGAGAAAATTTTTTGGAAATTCTATCAAAAAAATATTCAAATAAAATTGTTAGTTAAATATGACATTTATGTATTTTTATGATTTTTTTGGATAATAATTTAATTATGTTTATCCAATAAAATAAAAAATAAGAATAAATAACGTTAAGATGAAAATTATACCTGTTGTTGGTGCGGGGTGGTGGGAATGAAAATTTATGTATATCTTAGAATATTTTTCCATGGAATTAGATTATATCATTTGTCAATTTAATTCGTGTGTGGGGGAGGATAAGCGTGGTATATAAATATGTGGGTATGTTCGAAGATTATGTACAAAACATTAATTGAAATTTTTATAAATTTGTCAAATTTATACTCGTAAGTATTTATGCAAACAGAATTAATCGCAGTTTTAACTTTTAACTCTATTTACACAGTGCCGTAACACCATATGGCTCCAATGGGAACTCTTCGAGTGAAGTTAAACCTAACTAGAGTGTATAGAACTAAATTTAGGAGTAGATTAGTACAAAATTCAATCGTCTATGCGCGATTTCGAAGTTCGAACCCACAAACAATATACAAAGACATTTAGAACAACTTATAAACAAGGAGGAGACATAGGAAAATTACCGAAATGCAGAATGGAAGAAAGTACTGTCTAAGAGACATGCTGTGATGTGAGACTGATTAGATCGACAAAGATTATCTCATATGCGAACATATTTCTCAATAAGCTGCACCCCGGTGTTAGTTGTTTGGGGAACCGGTAAACAAAAAACTATCCTGATAAGCCTATCAATTTTCAGAAAACTAATAAAATTTCACTAAAGTATGTATTGTTACGAATTCTACTCTACACAGGTATATCACTAGCTGCTCGAGTGGATAAGACATAGACTACAAAGTATTACCAACCCCAAGGTCGCGATTTCAAATCTTGTCAGAGTCTATTATTTTATTGAGGCGGTTAAATATTCTTAACACCATTGATGTTGTCGGATCAAGTATTTCTCCAATACTCATTGGGAATTGAATTTTAGAATGACACTCCCATTGTTATTTTGTTGCGGCGTCGACAATCATTATAGAAAATACTGGAATTAACAACGGGCGTTTATTATCAAGGCAGGAAAAATACAAACGTGGAATATTCGCGAGCACAACTACATAAAAGTGATTTACAATTTTAACACACAGCCATTGATCGTCAGTATATAAGCGCGAGCAATTTGGGACGCGGGGTAATTTAATCACGGTGAACAGTGTAAGTCGAAAAGTAAAAAGTGCAAGAATTAGTGAACAGCAAATTAAATTAGTCGTAAACGAGTGAAATACAAATTGAAGGTGTTGGAAAATAGAGTTTGTAACTCAAATCGCTCAGTATTTCTTAGTTGTAAAATCGAACGCCCAAAATTCGTAACAGTATGAGAAGCTATTTCGAAATCCAGGAAGGACCTCGATAAAGGTACAATAGCGCAAAAGGTTCGGAATGTACTAGAAAGAAGGCTCAAGGGCTTGAGAATTCAAAGTCAAGAAAAGGGCAGCCATGCAAGGAAGAGCAAAGGATACATGATTATCACGAAGAAGATTAAACGTTGGAAATATCAACCATTTGTGGGGTGGTTTTAAATGTTTAAAATGCCAGGAGTTAAAAGAGCAAGTAATAAAAAACTTGTAATGTAAAACAATAACTCAAGAAAGCCTAGCTTCATAATGATACATACATATTGACGCCATTTATATATAAAATTTGCTATGCTCATTCAATTGCATCATTGAGGGTATTTAAAAGTTTCTTAGATCGATTTGTGAAAGATGCTCGAGATCGACATTTTGTGCTCATCGCTTATGACTTTAATGCTCGGGCTACGGAATGCGGCAAGGGATTACCAAAAGAACGAGAAAACGTTTTGTTAGAATCGTTTGCCACTCTGCACATTTTATTGTTAAACACGAGCAGCACACCATCATTCCGCAGAGGTATTCATTGTTCCCGCAACATAAACATGTTTCGACTATCACAACAGCAGTACCAAAGAAAGACGATGGAATAGCAGTCATTACGATCAAAGAAGTGGCCAATGATACCAGGATATTGGGTCAAGGCTACCAGTATATTGTAATAATAAGGCACTCGGGCCTGACAACATACCGAATTTCGCGCTGAAAGTGAGCTGTTTGGTGGAAGAAGCAAAGGTTATTGTTGATACCAAAAGGTAAAAACTACTAAATTTGTTAGAACGAGTGATTCTTGACAGAATAACCGCGGAAATTACAAGGCCCCATGACTTAGTCAAACTCTATTATGGCTTCAGAATGGAAGACTAAGCAGTTGATGTTATTAGCTTCATTAAAGAAATTGCGCAAAATACCATCGCTGTCAATATATGGAATGTAGGTAGACGATGACACGGTGGAATACGTAATTACGAGTGGTGCTCTAGATGAATCTCTGCCATAACAAAGCATTACGCACAACCCACCACTGAGTTTCAGCCACTAGATTTAGAACGGGCGGACCAGAACACGTATGCTATACTATTTATCAGACCGTAACTCTTGACGTTTAGGTGAACGTATTATTTCCTCACAATCAACGATTAAGTATCTGGGAATCACTATCGGGCTTGGCTGCTTCCGAGAATATTTATTTACGTACTAACTCGCCTACTGTCATACAGACTGAAGTAGTGGAGAATATCGGACATACATTTTTCGAATGTACATAATTTGCAGGGCACGTCCCCAGTAAACTGTCAGTTAAAGCATATGCGAAATTATGCATACGCCAAGAGTGCTCGAATGGAAAAGCTTTAAAAATACTTCCGTGTCATAATCGTCGAAATGGTTTTGCTGGGCATCTGCCACGCAACGTAATGTCTAGCTATTGTTCTGCGTGACTTTATACGGCAGTTAATGGTTTATATATAAACTCCTTAGAAGTTCTTCTTCTGCCACGAAAAAAACACTGCTTCTTTGTGGTGGAGAAGGTTATCTACTCATAAAAACAAATGAGTGCGTGGCTTATATCTGCCTGTGGTCTGCGTTCAAGCCTAATTATCAATGTCAACATCAATTACGACAACGACAAAATTTCACTCCGTATTCTTAATCAGTATCCGATATCATCAATCCATGATCAACACACTCTGGTTCAAATGGGATACGAATCCTCCGAAAACACTAGTAATACACATTGGAACCTGGTCCACCTGATGATGGTGGTGTTGTACTAACGAATATAGGCTCGATAACATCACTAGTATGCCAGCGGAAATTAGTCAACAAAATTTTTGCTAAAGACGGCCATTATAAACGTGAAGCTCTTCATTTAGCTAACGGTAAGTTAACCTCTTCAAAAAATGAGGGTTACAATTGAACACACCACCGAGTTAACCACATTACACTATTCTACAATTAGATGATTACCACGGTGAACGGTGAACCAAATTTACCATATTCTTTGGTCAATCGACATGTCTGTCCAACCTACGGCCGTTAGAACACCATAAAGCATTTAACAATTCTGTTATCTGGACACATTTTGAGAATACTGTTGCGGGAATTTTAGAAAACCGACCATCACTAAAAAACAATTGGTTGGATGAAGAATGTAGAATGCTATATTCGGAAGCACATGCGAGATAGATCTCAAAACACAATGCGATCTCTCAAAAACTACATAACCGGTAAAGGACAACCGATTGCACCGGCCATAAAAAATAAAATGGAACAAACAAGTGGCTTCTGCCATCGATCCTACAAACATCTTCCTCGAAATATGATGGAATTAATTTCTCGCCTTTAAACAGAAGTGCTCATATCACCACTCTCAATGTTGAGATGACTCCAAGACCTCATACTTCGTACGACAAAGTGTGGAACATGATACCAACAATGCACCTGGTGAAGGGCGGATTTGTTGCGAAATATTAAAACTAATTTAGAAAACATATCTAACCTAACAGGCATATAAAAAGGGGATTCTGAACGCAGAATACACCGTTCAGGTCAACGTAGTTTCAATGAAATTATCTATCATCACAAATCTACAAAATCTACAAAGATTATCAACGTGGTTTTTAGTCTAAATAGACTCTTAACCGATCAGAGGTGACTTGAAGTCGCGAAAAATGAAGATAATTTATGTTAGCGCAAGCTATGTTATGTTCTTAGCCTCTGCCGATGTCATCATAAGTGGTGTAATGCCACACCCTACCCAAAGTGACCCTGCTTTTTCTCGAAAATGGATCTATGCGAGTAACCCCGGAAAACACGAATCTATAAGGTGTAATATATATTAAGTAGCCTTATCAATACAAGCTGGCAATAGTATGATGGACCCTAATAGTATGATGATCTTGTTGCTTTGCAAACCAAACCATTATTCGTTATGGAAAATAGACTTATTACTACCGAGTTGTAAAACTTGAAAGGAATATCATATCTCTGGAAAACATCAATTTGGTGGTAGCAGCAATAGACTGGAGCATTCAGGAAACGATGGTTCACCATCCTACAGTAAAGACTTAAGTGAACAGAATTGTGTCAAATACGATCATACCGTCCCCAGAGAACCGAGCAAAGAAGTAGGTTCTAAGCCACAGGTCTACCGAAAAAAACCTAGTTTTGGGATCTAGCGAGAAGGTATAACCGATATTGTCATTTACAATTATTGGATTATATTCAACAACAGAACGACGATGAACTCAAATGTACAAAATTCAGTGGCCTGCCCAAGCCTGTTATAAGCAGTTTTGTTCCAGATTTAATTCTAGGATCTTCAGAGGTTCTGAAGAGGCTAAAAATCAAACCTTGGACACATAAACTGATACATGGATTATCTTAGTCCAAAAGAGGGGTGACTTAAACCTGCATATTGTCCCAGATGACATGTGGCTCAAAACTAGCAAAAAACTGTTCAAAGGAAACGGATTTCACAGGAAACGGATCGGCTTGATGGTTTATACAGATAAATTTATAGCACTTAAAAGCATTCCCATCACTTTTAGAATAGTGCTTGAAACCCTACGACGGAGTACTTTCAAAACACATCCTCTTGAATCAATAACAATGGATGTATATGGCCTTAAAATAAACAGAGTTAATCTTGGTAACTTAGGTACAGTGAAAACCAAGAGGCTGGACATATATTAGCAGTGGATAAACCTGAAATTGTGGGATTTAGAAACCCTAGAAATACCAGCATTTCTGCACTTCGATCTTCGCCAATGAAGATCAAAAGTGTGAAAATCAGCTTATATGTGAGAAAATCTGTCTTCTTAGTAATCATAACCGAAATGCGAAACCCTGGTGGACTAATGAGTTGAGTAGACTGGGCAAACAGATAAAAATCATCTCAATAAAGCCATGGATATAAAACTGTGTTTTACGTGGGTCCACTCAAAGAGAGTTTGCAACATGTGTTTAAAGAGAGAAGATTATGCCATTTTGCGACTGTTAGACTGAAGTGGCGCATAATCACTATCCTAATGAAGATAGATGAGACTTTTCGAGCATCAATCAGGAAAATCTAGGAATTTTAGGATACTCTATTTCAAGAATAGTAGAATAAAATCTACTCATCGATCAGAAACCAAATCTAATAGACTGGTAAATGGTTGAAAATATAATGACTGAAGAAAATGCGTGATGGAACGTTTGTTCATTTTTCATGTTCAAAACACCAGACCCATGTATATTTTTCCTGCTCTCTATAATAAAGACTGGAATTTATCTTAGGCCACCTTTCACACATGTTTAGTGCCTGTTTGGGGTTAGAGAATATTTCACAATCATGGAAGAAAGTAATAGTGGTTTTATTTCTAAAGATGTAAAGCTAAGGTATGATTTTGCTGAAAGTGTCCAGTCTATAAGTCGTTCCTCGTCTTTACTTAAATATCTAGAACCTACAACACATATTGAAAATTGAGCAGATCAGAGAAATTTTCACTGTATCGCATCGAAGTTATTACAGAAGGGCATCCACATTTGTTTCAAAGGCAGTTGAGATGAGATAGGAAGCGGGGCACAACCCTTTGAATAATTTCAAATATCTCGCTCATTATAGAGTTGGTGTAATCTGAAGAACTCGGTTTTACAAAACTCACGCTTTTTCGAGTTAAAAATTCACTTAGCTGTTCTCATTGCAAGGCCAGCTTTATTTTTTTGTTGATGAAAGCCTTGTGAGCAAGTCTCTTTATGCAATGTTCGTGCTTTATAAACGAAAATTACAGACTCCAGCCTGTTACTAACTTTCCCAATGCTGTTGTGATATAATCCTGATGTTAAGGCTTTCAACTTAATTTTTTAAACGGTTACATTCGAATCGTTTACTTCATTTTCCTGCAATTCTTTCCTCATAACCATGACCAAACGATGATCTTGCTTTGTGTACCGATACATTCTTACATCTTGTATGACTCAAACCCACACTTTGGAAATCAACACATGATAAATTTAACTTCGAGAGGGACCACATGGATGTGTCCACACAATAAAGTTGACCAAGCAAAACATTGTTGTGGCGCAAGAATGCAGAATCCCAGTATATAAGAGAAAAATAAAAATTCGTAGAATAATTCGTAATTGCCACAATGCTCGGCAGCAAATATTTCAACTCCATTGGACCGTTAAATAACTAATCTTATGGCACTGTCTAGCTTAGAAATTGCCCCACCTTGAATTATCAAGCAAATGAAATCAGATGGAAAGTTTTGATCAGAACACTGCAACCAAACGGAAGAGGCCAATAGATTATCTTTCCCCTCGTGATATTTTTGACACCTGCCAAGACACGGAAAAGAAGGCAATTAATAAATAATTAGTCATCTCGAAAAAGTGCAGAAGAACCGAAGAGCGAATGGACATAGGAAGGACGGTAGCATACTTTAGAGTAGAGAGATTTTTAATTCCACAGTAGATAACGGGGCCCAGATCGTGAAGAGGAAACATTGAAAACGCCGATAAAGACCAGCAACACTACAACCTAATCTGGATCAAAGCCAAAAGATCATCTTCCTGCACAACGATATTGAAAATAATAAAATCATATCCTGGTATATATTGCTATGGAAATACAGAGGTTGGCAAGGGTAATACCAACCTCAATTCGGTACGCGGTGCTGTTGAGACGTATCTCGAAGAGAAACCAGAAGATAAAGTTCCTGCTATTTCCAACTTGAGTATTCTGGAGATTTGGGCCGTCGATCGAGTCACAACAAAGGACGAAATTTCTATCGAAATGACAAAAGACTTTGAAGAACGAAAAAACCTCGAAAATAACATTATAACCAGTTTTAAACCTGCGATCAAAGGAACGCCTATAGCGGTTGTTAAAGTACCCAAAGCCGTATCATAAAAATGGCTGTGGTTGGTAGATTTCGTTTAGGCTAGGTTAAACCATACGGATTCTTCCTATACGTATTCATGAAATAGTAAGCCCAGTGAGATGCTATAAATGCTGGAAACCTAGTCATAGATCGTCCCAATGAAAAAGCGAGCAAAAGATTGTAAAAGCGAACCACTGTGTAAATGCCATTACTGGTAGGGTTAAGTTCCCAGCACAAAAGAAGAACATAACAAATAACCAGAAAAAGGTAAACTTTCAATTAAAATTAAATCACTGTGAGGTTGCCCAGGAACTCGTACCGCATATAACTACATTAATTGAAACCGATCGCCGATTTAGTCACTCAAAAAACCACGCGAGTCGGATATGGTCAAGTTAAGATCAATCTAATCCAGATGTACCATTTTTCAGCTCTTCCAAACGAGCCATTTGAGCAATTCACCCATCTCCTGGGTTGGTTGTTTAATGCGAGAGATCGCAGTCCAACAGTATTTTTCGAATTTTACAATGCGTGCATTCTAATGCTTGAAGTAGCAGTAGACAATTAGAATAATTGTAGCTTTACTGGAAGCTGTTCCAGTTCTTGGATGATGTGCTATGCAAGCGATCACCAGACAAATCTGTATGAACATTGTCGAGCATACCTTAATAGTAATCTTTAAAATGCGGAATGGAATACAAACACGGTTTACGAGGACATTGACAAGTTCAGCTGAAAGGCAGCGATGCCAAAACAAATCGAAATTACATCGTAGGAAGAAATAGCAACCCCACTTCTATCCTACAAACGTATAAAGGATCGCGATGCACCGAAAGTTGCCACTAAACAAAGCAAGCGATTAGATAAGAAGTCCCTTTACGAAGAGGCCCAGAATCAATTTTGGAGTAGGCCGTACAGATGAGCATTAACATGCCCTATCCTGATGCAAATCTACTTTGTTCCTCACTAAGTGACCACTATCGAAGCGAATATGGTACCACCATTCTCGATGGATATACTAATTACCGTATTCAGGAAAAATCTTCATTTCCAAGCTCCAGGACCGGAACTATCTAACATCACAATACAAGGGAACGCCCATGAGGTTCTTGATATGTACTACTCTTCAGGTACATTTCCAGATATTTGGAAAATGCTGAGGCTAATATTGTAAAACTTGAAGGAAATATCATATCTCTGGAGAACATAAATTTGGTGGTAACATCGGAGCCTTCTGAAAAGACATTTTTTAGACATTGTACAGACATTTAACAATGCTTCCTTAAAAGCTATGATCTCAGTAACATTAAGTCGTGATATTTAGTACATTATTGCAAAGAGGTGCGATGCCATACTTACGTCCACGAGAATAACCGTTAACATGGGTAGCGCTTCGACTACATCATAGCAAAACTCTGTATACGAGTCATACGCAGGGCTCTTTAAATGACTTTTTATAAAAGTACCGACCCAATAAAGCAAGATCGTTAATTTAAATTTACATGACGGGAAAGAATCTACAGTCGATAAAATACACACTGAAAAATTCCGGAGTAAAATTAATATTGTGAATTTTGATCATTGCTTTTAAAAATTATTTGGCGAAGAAGGGATTGAACCAAAGGAATTCGCCTTTATAGTGCAAAAATTCGAAATCATACTTGACGGCCAAATTTTTAATTTACACGTTGAACTTCAAGAAGGTATGTTAATTGTTGAAAATATTCTGTAAAAATTTGGTTTAAATTAAATTTGTAATGAATTGGATTTTTTTTACAGAGCACTATAAATTTGTTGGCATACAAGTGGATTTGAATGATACAGACAGTGACTGCGAATATGTGAAAATATCAAACGCGATTTGTGGGCAATATCCAACCAGCACTAAAACGGATGGTTAATTTATTCAAGAGGTGAATGTTTTTACCGTTTAAATAAATGAAATAATTTAAGTTACTGAAATATAAGGTTATTCCGGATAATATAGCTAGATAATTATTTTTTACTAAGAAGGTGAAATAATTAAGAGTTTGCAATTTCAGTTTAGAACAGATGAGATTGAACAATTTATTTACAGATTTCCAGGTTACAATTTTCTTTTCTGGACGTTTAATGAATTTTGTGATAAACTTTGAAATTTATTAATGTAAAGACATATAGTACTTACCAAAATTATTCTTTTATTGAAATTTTACCCCTTGTCATATGTGTGTGTGTGCCATTTTTGATAATTCATAAGGAGCAACATCTTATTAAAAGATTAATTATAAATGTTTAAACCGTCAAAACTTATTATTAAAAAATAGTTTTTTTTATTAAAATAATTGTTAATTGTTTTGTTACTAATAAATATATTTATATAACAGGAAATTTTAAAATACTTAAATAAATTCGGAAAACATATTTTATGCGAATACGAATCTGAATCAACTCTCTCCGAAAAATCTAGGAAACTGATGGTTAATTTAGTAGTCGATAAGTTAACAAACACGCACGGATTTTACTCTAGCAAAACTGATAAAATATTGTGGGCGAAAGCAGTATCATTTATATTTCCTAAGCTATGCGTTAACAACAATCCCGAAAATTTTGTAAGTATTCTGTTTCATTAATTATTATTTGATTAAAACTATAGTTCACATCTTAATATTATATTATTAACAGCAAATCTTTTATGACTCAATCAATAGAGGTGGCTATATTGGACATCGGCTCTGCACTGTAAACCGAATTAATGGTAATAGTTCACGAAAAACCAGGTCTAAAAATACTGAAACTGAAGATATAACAGATATAAATAAAATTTCCGAAGACGATTTTCCCGATGATATTATTTGGCTCAAAAATGCTTGTCCAGTTAATCAGAAAAATGACATTTTTGAACGGATGCGAAAAACCGCAGTTTGTCGAACAGGTTGGCCAGATTTACTTTTAAAATTCCCCAGGTTCCTCGACACACCGGGCCTGGTAATAAATAATATTTCGAATATAAAGTACCAACTGTACAAATTTTAAAACTTTTATGTTTTGGCAGATTCTCCTTGACTTTGGGATGAAATATGAAGACAAAACACAAAATATAATAAACTGTTGGGGAGAAATGCGCGAAAAAATTGTTAAATTAGCCACTTACAAAAAAAATCGCCTATATGAAGAAAATTATGTAGAAGAAGAAAGTAAGTGTCATAATAATTAAAATTACAAAAAAATTTGCAAACGTAAACTATTCTATTTATATTAAATATTCTTTATAGAATGTGATAAAACTTCGACCACCAACTTTTACCATCCGTTGGGCGACGAATAAATAAACGTGGAGATAAATACAATATAATTAAATTTCAAAAAAGATTGTTTCGAAAATTAGTCTTTAGTTATTTATTAATGTAATTTTTTGTAATTACAGATTGGAACTAAACCGGATCCTGACAATGAATGACCAATCACCCTATATGATCGCAGATGGAATACACAAAGGGGCCATATCTAACTTTACTATTATGCTAGATGGACTTGAAATTGTATCGAAGGATCAGAGTCTCTTCTAGCCTGGGATACATTGTTCAAATCATTTTTCGTGTTTAATTGCCAATATCCTCACGATTGCTCAGCATTTTTAATATTCGTACAAGAACGCATTTTTGAACTTGGCCTTAAGAGATTAACGGCGAAAATGCTAGATATTCAATCTCGACTGGAATAATTTTTCCTGTGAGGTATTGTAATTAGTTTATCAAGTGAATTGTTTGTAATTTTTTTTTGAATTCCTATAATTTTTTGATAATCTTTAATTTACTTATACATTACTAAAATGTGTATTGTGTGTAAAATTTGTATGAAAGCGCCTTGACACGAAAGGTTTTATACGACACTTACGAATTCTACATTTAACCGTCGTATCTATCAAACGGATACCTTGTAGTTTTAATAATTGTCAGTCAATTTTTAAAACAATATCTGGATTACGAAAACATTTGCTTAATTTTCACAAACTCAGCCACCCAAATCAATTAAATTCAACTCAAGTTCAAATACTCCCTGATGTTAATCGCATTGAATCAGAAAAAGAAAAGGTTCTTGATACTTCTAAATATTTCAGTTTTGATTTTGAAACTACTAACTTTGATTCAAGTGGATTATTCAAGAAATGTGTAGATGAAGTTTGTTCTTTAACTATAGTCGATACTAAAATTAATAAAATATTTTTGTTAGTGTTACAAATTTAACTGCGAATATTTCTAGATCTATTGAAAGTAAAGTGGTAGGTTCATCAATTATAAAAAATGAGCTTATGTTTAGGAAAAATCCCTTACAAGATTTTCTATCATCTTATAAAAGGTTCACGTGATCGATTTTGGGATTCTCATAATAATGTGTACAGTTTTAAACCTAAAACTAACACTTTTCCATATATTCCTATTTTAGAAACATTAACATATATGTGCACTAATTCATATTTCATAAAACATATCTTAAATAACTTTCAAACTTGTGCGAACCATCAAAATGTTTGCGAACCATCAAAATAACGTTACAGCTGCAAGTGGATGAGTTTGAAACAGCAAACCCTTTAGGCTCAAAAACAAATATATACGAAAATTCTGCTTTCTATTTTCGGGTATTAAATTTACCTCCAGAAATTAATAGCTTATGCCATACAAAAAACATTAAACGAGTCGATTATAATACAATTTTGGAACCTTTAGTGAAAGATCTGAAAATGTTAGAGGATGTTGGAATTGTGATTTGTTTTGAAGGTAAACTTTTGCAAATAAAAGGGTCAATATTTCCTTTATCTCACGATAATCTGAGTGCCAACTCGTTATGCGGTCTTTCTGAATCGTTTAATTCCACTTATTATTGCCGATTTTGTGAATGTTCAAAAACTGACGCACAAAAGATTTTACAGGGCGATTCGGGATCGTTGGTTTATAGAAATAAGATGAATTCTAAAGAAATTAATGATCGTGGTTAGAGAACTTAATGATAGAATATCAAATTTTAATTTTAGTTTTTTTAATAATAAAAATAAACCTAGATCTATGAAATTGGATAAAGTGGGTAATAATTTGGGTCCAAATGCATCCCAAATGTGGTGCTTATTAAGATATCTACCATTTCTGTTAAAAGAATTACATAATAATGATTTACGTAAACCAAATTATGACCTCGTTTTGTCCCTTATCAAGATAACGCGTTATATATTTTCACCTCAACTGTAACATTACCATGTTCAAAAACTAAACATTTTAATCTTTGAGCATCTCACTAATTTCAAAATTGTTTATAATCTGGCATCATTAATACCAAAGCACCATTTGCTTATTCATTATCCTCTTATAGTCAGCAAAATGGGCCCTCCCATAAATCCAGCCTTAAGCTGAATAATAAATATAATATCTGAATAATCAGTTACCCCATAAAAGATAATACCAAAACCCCAATTGTAGTTTCGTAACACCAATAAATGTAATACAATTAATTCCGACTGGGGTTTTTATACACCGAAAGAAATAAATGCAATCTTATCCGGTGAAATAATAAATAAAACACCTATTTTTGGTGAATAACCACAAACAAATTTTGTGATATAAACGTAAAACAAAATAGCCATCCAAGTGAAGAGGAATTTCTCGTTCGTAAAATCGTAAATGATTTGTTACCAAGTTTACCAAATTTAATTTGCATTTATTTTTGCATTTACATATTTATCATTCATTGCGCAAACTGTAATAATTTACAAGTTCGAAATAAAAAATTGCCCATATCGAATTTAGCGTAGACACAAATTGGAGACTTTTGTGGAGAGTATATTTTCAAGGGAAATTATTTGTAATTATAAACTGTAACTTTTATAACTGACGAAAAACTACATTATTTTTACTTTTATTAATGTTTAATTAACTCGTAACTATGATATATAATAACATTTGGCGATAATTAGGTTAATTATCTTATTAGTACAAATAAATTCCTACCTTTACTGGCTATCTCGTTGCATTTCATCAATCAGCTCCTGGCATAATTACACTACACAACACTACCATTTATGGACATAACAAACACTTATATTCACTTATTATATATTCACTAACCACTATTCACTAATAACACAAAAATAAAACATAAACACGCACTAACTTAGACTGAACACCAATTATTAGGGGCTAATGCCAGTTCCTAACATTGTTACCCTAAACAAACAACACACTCATTTATTATATAACCAAACACTTAAAATGACTTATATATTCACTAATCACTACACTAATTCACTAATAACACAAAATATAAAATATCAACACGAACTAACTTAAGATAAACACAAATTCAATAAATATCAAACGGTCCATTTACATTATTTAGATGTTTGACTTGACGTTTGCGTAAACAGAAAATTACTGGATTAAGGGCAATTATACACGACCAATTTTTATTTTGAGAAAATTACCATGTAGTTGCGGTGCTCACTAATAGGTGGTAGTCATAATAGTTAAATGAAGCAGGATTTATAAATAATGTAACGAATTGTTATAAAAAAGTTTATTAATAATTTCTATTAATAAAAATGATTCGTTTTATCTTTGTGCAAATGTAAATTTAGTGATACATCAGCTTCAAGGTAAAAAAAAACTGAATATGTATAACATCCAAAATTTTAATTAATTTCTTTGATGACTTAGCGTGTATTTTTGAAGTATACATTTAGGGGTAATTGTTATGGAGATTTTGAACTACAGATGGTTACCAAAATGCGAGGCTATGAACATGCTTTATCACAACGGTTTTATAATAAACATCGACTTGACTATTTGTTGCGCGATTAGAATTATGACGTGAATTCCGGATGAAGCGCTGAAATATGGCTATGCATCTTGTAAATTAGCCAAATCTAGGATGTAACTGTGACAATAATTGTAAACCATGTTCTGGAATTTAATCATGCTGAGTGAAATTTAACTATTTCTTAACCGATTATGGTCAAATTTCCTTTTTTAAGAAATGAAAATATGGCACTACTCAATAAAACTCAGTTCTCAACCGATTAGTATCGCATTAGGTTTATAAGATGGGACTGTATTATAATTCAAATGATTTACGAAGTTCTAAAATCTGGTGTAACTTTATGAAATTTATTGTCAGTAAAAAAAATTGATGCACCCCGCGATTACCCAGTCTATAATTAAGGCCATAAAACAAGTTTGGTTGTCCTACTCATCGAACGCTTGAGGGCACTCAATGAAGCGATTCGATTGAGGTCCGGCAAGTCATTTAGCAGGAGATCTCCCAGGAACTTCAGTCGGCAGTGGTTTCATCATCTTTGCAAGTACGACAATAATCATGTAAGGAGGCCCTCATTCTGCTCGCATGTTTACCTATAAGACAGTGTTCTGTTGTAGCATCCAACACCATGTTTAGTTATTACGCATGAGGTACTATTGGACGATTTGTCATCCGTTCTTTTTCCAGCTTCCTCTTGAACCGGTAATTCGTATGTGGCGAGCGGTATATCAACATCCACCCAGCTCAGTGTAATGCGGTAGGTTGTACGTTGTCAAACGTGTTCATCTGTCTTTTAATCCCTCGTAATATTGAAATCGTTAAAAGATGGTGCGTTTAAGATATGATTTGCGCGTCTTAATTGAAGCCTGACTGTCCGTAAAAATGCACCTTCAGTATTCAGAAATGCTTCTATTTATTAACCAATCCTCTCTGGTGGGAATATCAATCCCAAACCTCTAATCAAAAGATGGTGACGGGATGGTATAGTCGCTAGTATTTGGAATGTTCCAGTTAGGAGTGTGAGATGTAAGAGAATCTCCAGTGCTTGAGTGGGCGTGCTTCGGAGAGCCCAATTAGGATCAGCATATTTAAAGCTGGCCATCAAACAGTAACCCCGTATATTATAGCTTTCTTAATTCTCCCTAATATGTTAGGTTTCCATTCTAATGTCCAGAATGATACCTAGATACTTCGCTTTATTAGTGAAGATCAATTCAATATCATTTAAGCGAGGCGGGTCGATCTGAGGAAGTTTGTGTTATCTAGATAAAAGGACCAACTCAGATTTGTGTGGATTTACATTCAAACCGCAACTGTTAGCCCAATTGGAATAAATGTCTCGGGCACTTTGCGTGCGTTCTCTTAAGATGCAGGGATATTTACCGAAGACATCAATCGCAACATAATCCGCGTAAGTAAAAGAGAGGAGATTATACTCCATATTGTGGTGTGCCTCTACTCACAAATGCACTCTTCAAGAACCCATCCAGAATGACACCCGGCTTTGATCTGACGTTTGTAAAGGCGTCTATAACCAAAGAAGTTATCAATGAGTATTCTTTATGTTCAATAAATTTTTCGATAGGAGCAATAAGGGAGCGAAGAGCAGTTTGAACAGATTTCCACTTACAGTAGGCATGTTGCGATTTCGATAGCCTATTTAGCTCAACCGAATTTGTAATATGGACATCAATCTGTCTTTCAAAAATTTTTACTAGGGAGGAGGCTAAACTTATAGATCTAAGGTCTTTGGGACTACAATGAAAGCTTTTTCCCGCCTTAGGTAAAAATATTACATTTGCTTCAGTCCATTTTAGTTTATTTGAACATAACTTACAGCCAGGGTAAGGTTAATTCAGTCGTTTGTTGGACATTCGCTGGTTCGATGTAATCGGGTCCTGCCTACTTATAAGGGATATTTGTTGCCCACGCAATTTTTCTTCTGCTTATAACAGGGTTACAATTTCCCAGTAGTGACTCCAAGGATTCTGCACTAGTTACGAACCAAGAACCATCCTGCATTTTACTACAGTATAGCCATGAGGTTGTTTTGGCATTTCTTCATTCGTGTTTGTGTGTTTTGAGGAGTTCCTTGTAGTAATCCTAGTCATTAGCAGCTTTAGTTTCCTTGGCTCTTCTATTTTGCGGATGTTTTGAAGTCCTTCCAACCAGCACGATTTACCCAGAGGTCTACTACTACACTTGTGTTGATTCAGGGAGCAGAGGGTTTGAAACCGGTACCGGTAGTGACTTTATTAGAATAGTTCCAAAAATATCTCAGTCGATTTTCCTCCTGTTTATAGAGTTAGGTTTTTTATGGAGTTTGTCTCCAATTCAGTATCCGAGACAAGTGTAATGTCTAGTGCTTATTGTCTATTTCTAGTTATAGCCTTTGGTTTACATACAGACAATATTGCATTACTGAAGCTTGCACTAAGAATAAAATCAAGGAGCAACTCATCTCGGTCATTCGTATCAGTGCTTTTTTGTTTTTGAGCTTCTTAAAATGACAGCTGGGAAATCTCCCCATCATGCGGAAGGTAGGATCTGAATTACTGTAATTTGATAACAGAAAGATATTTAGATTAATTTTAGCAATAATGCAGGCGTCAATTTTACCTACCTTCTTCGCGTCCAGCAGTTTATATTTAGTAGTCCTCGACTCTAAGTATTCGGTCACCATTGATCCAAGGTTCTTTGACTAAGACAATTTCAACCTTCTCTGTGATTTCACCACGGATCCACAAAATAATTCCATCGAAGTGGACATCTCCGTATCTGTAGACAGTGTTTCTACATCCGCATCCATTGCCCTCAAGATGTCATCTTTCTTATAAATCATGAGTGTGACAATATAACCCGTAAGAAAGTAGAGAGTTGCTACTTTACTTAATATGGTAATGCTAACCTATAATCAGCCTTTGGTTCCTCCAACTTGCCCACTCTCCTGCAGGCGGTCGGCAGTTCAGGATTGCCAATTTGTAACATTTCTGCTACACAGCCGGGAAATTGGAAGCTAAGGCACTTCTCCACCTTCGTTCAATTGCTGGACGATATATATCCATCCTGTTTTTAGCTTGAAAACAGTAATACACGTTTGTGATTGTGCCGCCCCTTGTGGCGAGTGGCGTAACATGTTTTACCCCTGGTATTTTTATTTCCACTGTCCGTAATTTCCACAGCAAATATTGTTTTACATCGGAATTGCTTGATTAGATTGCGCTCGCAGTTACCTGATATATGTAGATAGAGATTCGCTATCATTTCGCTTACGATTACATTTGATATCTACTCTCTCTAGAGAGAGCTTTAGCTGTGAAAGCTCTTTGAAGGGATTTTACCGCCTCTACTATGGTCCACCATCCGTTTCGATCCATCGCCCTCACCCTCCAGTTTCGACAACCTATTATACGTAGGTCTTGTTCTACGCCGCCGGAACGTGTTAGAAGTTGCTTTATCTCATGGTTTATACGGATTTGATATTCACAAATTTAATTGGACCAATGATGGAACGAATAGCCTTTCTTTCAAAGGTAGATAACAATCTACAATCGCTTGACGTCAGCCTCCAGCTCTTGGTCATATGAGTGCTGTATAAATTGCATATTGATTGCAACTCATTGTCTGGCAGCGTTTCGGGCTTGTATTGCTGCCTGCATACCATTCGACTATGTTTTAACTAACCCGAGGTATTTAAAATTTTCAACGCTATCAAAATTATGGTCGCCAAATCCGAGATTTGCCATAGAGATTTGCTCCTAAATGTTGCTAAAAATTTGGTTTTTCTACTGTTCATCTCCAAACCAAGTATTCTTGCGCAGCGATCGAACGGCATTAAACTATCATTGATATCGCTAGGTCTTCGGCCAAGATGTCATCTGCATATCCAAGAATTTGGCCTGATTTGTTACATATATAGCGCGATGGTAAAACACTGGACATTGGTCAATCGATTGGAACGAACACCACATCGATATAGTCGCCAAGTACAACGTTAGCCACCACTTTATAGGCAATGTTCAATAAAGTCACGATAGTTAGTCCCACGATAGTTGTCGCATTATAAACGGTCATTTTTGTGCAGCGGGCATATGAGCGCAATCTTCCAATTCTCCGGCAGCTCATCTTGGTCCCATCCCAATTACAAACGATCAGATCGTATAGTTTAATCAATTCGGGTATTCGTGTCCACTTCCTCCACGGTGGAATATTACACAAAGACCTCTTCACCTGCAGGAACTACTACTCTAATGAGGGTCACTTCGTTATTCCGATTTGGCAGATTTTGGAAGCAAATTTACCATATTTTAGGATGTCTTTAGTGAGATTTCTGGCGTTAGCAAAACAGGCCCTTGAAATTCCTTGTTCTACGCTTGGAGGTATTTTTAGTCGTGGCTTTTCTAACACGAAGATATTCTACAAGTGTGCGTCTAGTGTTGCGAGAATCATTTTTCACGAGACTTTTGTTTATTTTCGGCGACCAGGCGGCATTGACCATCAAACCAATAATTGCGGGATCTCGGAGCACTACTTCCAATAGTATTCAAATAGTTTCTTCGTTATTACTGTGTCGGCTAAAGAGTCAGTGACAACTGATTGGTACTCTGCAATGATGCTTGATATTCTAGAGCATCGTCATTCCATCGAACAGTCTCTTGTGCTTGTCTATTGAACGTAGATGACAGTTTGCACTTATATCTAAATATAACAAGCACGTGATCGGTAACCATGTCTGCACCTCTGTAAGACCTAACGTCGGATATGCTGGTGGAGTGTCTGTTAAACACCACGACGTGGTCGATTTGGTGTTCCGATCGTCCATCACTGGTCCTCCACGTTACTTAGTGGATTCTCTTATGTGGAAAGCACGTACTTGATACAACTAAGTTGTACATTATTGCCAGGTCGGAGTAGTGTTGTCTGTTAGGACCGATGTACGATGTATTTTCTCACTCCTATACCAATTTTTGCATTAATGTACATGTATCGATTGTGATGTTAAATATTTTAATGCGGAGTCTCACCGTACATATAGATGAGAAAGCTAGCTCTAAATTCTCCCTCGTTCTGACGGCCGCTGTAATGAAGAGTGTAAAAATTAGTGGTGTCAATGATCCCACTCCCAGACCATCTAAGCTCTCACTCGTTCAAGTACGCCTAATGTGTAGCTTTTTACCCTTTGTAATTATTTGACATGAAAGGGTTTGGATATATCCAGGTCTTAAGAGCCTAAGCACGTTCCATGTTCCCACTTTTAAAACGTTGTCCGTGTACAATTTCCAAGGTTGTGTTGGTGATGATCCGAGACTTTTATTTAGGGTTCATAACTTAGTTGTTTGTATAAGAGAAGGTTGTTAGGCTGCCGCTCAACCCACTTATTACGCGTTCCATCCTACGTTGGAAAATAGACGCTGATTTGGTATTGGTTTTAGGATTGTAACCAGAATTTCCCCTGCTCGTCTCTACTACACCGCCTAATTCATTTAAAGTTACGTAGAGAGCACCGCGAGGAGGTATGCATCAAGGCCTCGCTCTCCATGATATCTACATCTGTCCGATATTTTCAAAAAGTATGTTAGTGACCCGGAACCCAATAATTGTCAATCCACCACCTGTGTCGCCAAAGTTATGTTCGAATACCTGAATATTCATTGCAGGGCAAGTAGTGTTAATGTAGAACATTCAAACCATCACAATATTTAACCCAACGACATAATTAGTGCAAATTGCTAACAATCGATAAATAAATAGTGGTAAATACTCTCAATCGTCTACATAGCTCCATGTAATTTCACAATCAGTTAAACAATTTATAATAAACGGAGTGATGATATCGTTCTACCCTCGTTCTATATACCCAAGAATAAAACTTAAATCCATTTTCGTATAATGACCAGAATAATCCATTCGGAATATGTTTATTGAGCTACTGTAGACCTATTATTTGGATTACACAAAATTAAACCTACGAGACGAGATGGTTTTCCCTCCCCATCGTATATTTCTGTTGTGAAAGCAAAACGTTTATTTATATCCGTTCTCTCGTCAAGACGATGTTCTGAAGGCAACAAAAAACACTTACTACTTATAGTTTGTAACCAATTAACTGTGTATGAATACACACAACTCATTCAACAGTAATCGTACATAAATAATCTACTTTCATGGACTTGCCTCTGGTCGACTTTGGTGTGCTACACATCCCTCTGTCTATAATTCGGTTGGCCTAAATAACTATTTATTTGGTAGCCTGATAATGGTAACGATTATGATAATAATAATAGTACTAATAATAGTAAATGGATTGGAAAAAATTGGCAGACATGGTAAAAACTCGTACAATGTTGTTATAGATAGCAAATTGGACTTCTTTCACAAAATTAATTTTGATGTATAAATTTTGGAATATCTCTTCGATGTTATACAGCAGAATTTTATAGTCTGGTGTAGAACAGATTACAGTTTATACTATTTAATATTAAAACCGATAATTTTAATGAATGACATGGTGTTCTGGCAGACGCCAATTCTTGCAAAATAAAATCCATGCGAATGTACCGGGTGACTGACACGAAGTGCTAACAACTTCAGACTGTTATTGCTGTCAAACCAGTGATGACAGAGCGCTCAAATTTACACCAATGACAGTTCATTCCATTGTTTACAAGCGTACAAAAGCATTTTAGTGGAAAATGTTCAGAAAAAAAGTTATCCGCAATGGAATTCAAGCGTAATAGTGTGATTGCTCAATATTTGGCTGGACAACCACAGCCGCAGATTGTAAACCAGTTAAAACATCTGCATGTGAATAAAATGTTTGTGTGTCGCACCATAAATCGTTATAACGATACTGGCAGCATTGCAAAACGCCATGGTGGTGGACCGAAACGTACTACAACATTGCCGGATATCATTCGGAAGGTGAAGCTCAAATTAGCTCGGAATCAGCACCGTATCGGCAGAAAAATAGCTCATGAGGCATCTCAAGGAGTTGTTACGCTTGCACGAAAGTGGCGATTTGCCGAATTTGGTTTTCTCCGATGAGTCACCGTTCGTTATTGAGTAATATGTGAACAAGCAAAACGACCGGATTTACTTGCCCAGCCGTTCTACTGAAAATTTGGACCAACGGATTGCCACTCGAAACCAAGCACCGCCGATGGTGTTGGTTTGGGCCACCGTAACGGCCGAAAGCCGTTCACCGCTCGTTTTTTTGGACCACTGCATCAAATGCTCAAATTTATCGGGATCATGTGTTGGAGGGAGCGTTGAAACCTTGGGCACAAAAACATTTCGGCCGCAGAGCATGGACATTTCAACAGGACTCGGCGCCGAGACATAAAGCGCGTGTCAATCAAGATTGGCTGAGAAACAACGTTCCGCGATTAATTTCCACTGCCCAATGCGGCCACTAAATTCACCGGATGCAAATCCGCTAGATTTCTCGGTTTAAGGTATTTTGAAGAACAAGGTTGGGACAAAAAAATACCAAAGTGTCGATCATCTCAAGCAAGCGTTTCGCCGGGAATGGGGCAAAATACAGCAGAGCCGCTTTCGTGCTGCATGCAATAGCTTTGTCGGCCGTTTGAAGGCCATAATCGCGGCTAAGGATGGCCAAACCGAAAACTGCTAATGCAATTCGAAAATTTAAATATTTGTGAACATTTTTTTTACTTTGATTCCATAAAATTCATCAAAAAATAAAAATTCGGTGGCGTTTTGTTTTGGTAACACTTCGTGTCAGCCACCCGTCGATTAAAGCCTACAAGCTCTAAAGTTTACAAGCCATGATTTTTAATTTAATTCAACCAGTTACATTATTAATTGCCATCTCTATATATTTACACGCATCAACTAACAATTTAAAGATATCTTCGTATAATTGGCCTTCGGGTAACAATGGTGCCGATCTGAATACTTCTTCTGTTTCCCAGAATCTCTTCATTCTTTCTGGAAGCAATTGTCTAGAGGGGTACGGAGAATTATGCCGAAGAAAAAGAGTAAGCTTGGCTGCCGATAATATTACAACTGACTTAAATTCTACTCAAAGTGATCAAATTCGTGCGGCAAATATCGAAATGAAACTCCCGCAAATAAAGATTGCACAGAAATATCAATATTTAAATGGTTGTCTTAGAGGTGAAGCGGCTAATATTTTGAAACATCTTCCGATCTCCGAAGCTAACTACATCGAAGCGCTAAACAAACTTAGAACTCGGTATGATAGAAAGTGTTACACCGTCCAATCGTTCATAAAATGTTTCGCCGGCATATCATCGTTTAGCAACGGTACATCACAACATATCCTAAATAGAGACTAAAGAGAGACTAGAGATCCATGGCTGGGGAGAAAACTAGAGACAAATGGGTGAACGAAACCACGTCCACCGAATTTCCAACTGTCCAATCCTTAATCGATATTTTCAAGAGAAGAGCTGGCGCATTGGGTTCTGTAAAAAATTATCCTCGAAAAACTGTTGGTCAAACCAACCAAAAGTGTTACTAAAGCATTTGCCATTTCCGTTATATCATGCAATATTTGTAAGAGCAACGCAAAGAACTGATCAAGACAGAAAATCGCTGCTTCAACTGCTTTAATCAGTCTCACACCGTATGATGCAAATCAATGAGTAGATGGCATTTCTGTAAAAGAAATCACAATTCCGTATTACACATCACCTCCGCTGCCAATTGCTCGTCCTATGAGAGCCAAACCAACTCTGACTAATCGGCATCAGTTAATTATTCAGCGGTAATCAAACAAATTATACCCAGTCGATTCATACAGCTATCTTACCTACGCTACCATAAGAGCGATCAGTATCAGCTATGCGAAGTACTACTCGATTCTGGATCGAAGATATCTTTAATCACTGACGCTTTCGTTCAAAAACTAGGAATAGAACATAAAAATAGACGAATCAGTATCTAAGGTCTGGCCAAGCACAATTTTGCCAAGCACCACATTTTCCATCAGACTACACAGTTTCGATAGAACATTCGAAAGATTCTGGGAAACAGAAGAAGTATTCAGGTCGTCATATACCTAAAAGAACCACCACAAAATTAGTTCACCATCATTATTATGGTGAAATTACCATTTAAAGAAGAGCGCTATCAATTAAAAGATTGCACGGTATGGAGAAAAAGTTTATAAAGAATCCCAAGTTTCACGAACGATACGTAAAATTAATGGAATACAGACGACTCAAGCATATGGTAGAAGCTCATCCACCAACCGATTCCTGTGACTATTTGTATCTGTCACAACAAAATTACGTGTCGTGTTTGAAGCTTCTGACAAAACATGCTCTGGTTACTCATTGAATGACAATCTTTTAAGAGAACCAGCATTGCAAAATCTTTTAAGCGATATTCTAACACGTTTCCGATCTCATAAAATTGTGTGCACAGCAAAGGCAGAG
The DNA here is from genome assembly GCA_963691935.1 of Nephrotoma guestfalica. Taxonomy (NCBI): domain Eukaryota; kingdom Metazoa; phylum Arthropoda; class Insecta; order Diptera; family Tipulidae; genus Nephrotoma; species Nephrotoma guestfalica. Next base: position 43,613,506 of record OY829915.1, on the reverse strand, counting down.
CAAATGTATCGGCAAATGGTTACACTCCAATAATCGTCGTTATCAACGCGTAATTTGGCCATATCTTGCCACAAGAGTTATCTACCCCACTCAGTATCAGAAGCAGTGAACTTGGCACAACAAACTTGAACGGAATGGTCCATTCAGGGTACAATCTACGAAAATGGTTCTCCAATTCTCCGGAGTTTTTAGACGAACTAAAGGAACCTAAAACAAGTTCATCTATCTATGCATTATCCGAGGTAGTCGGACCTTTGATCCACTAGGACTGCTGGCCCCGTTTACAATAAAAATTAAAAGTTTTTTTCAAGCATTATGGCTGTTAGATCAAGGATGGGTTGACGAACTACCAGTTAAAAGTCAAGAATAATGGCAACCGGAGAAGACTACCAATTGCATGGGGTTTGCGACTCCAAACTGCATTTGCAGCTTCCGCAAATCGCTGCTAAAACGAAGGTTGCTCCCATTAAAAATGTATCACCACATCTGGAATTAGGTGGTGCCTTGTTGTTAGCTAGACTGATTAGACACGTCCGACAGCTTTTCAACATTCCCGAGAGCCAATCATTTAGATGACTTTTGGAACCTCCTCGTAGGTGGATGACATATGTGACTAACCGTACCAGCGAAATTTAAGAAGTTCTTCAGAGAAGCAAATGGCACCACATCGCTTCTAAATTGAATGCTGCCAACTGTGCTACTCGAGATTTAAGTCATAAAGGGCTGAAACTCATCATTTTTGGTGGAGCGTTCTAGAATTCTTAAGGTCTGAAGCGAAATTTGGTCAAGTTACACAATGGTAAAACGAAAGTTCAGCTCGAACGAGGAGACGCATTACAAGTCATGATTTTCAGATCTGTCGATAACGTAAAACTATTGGTTCAAGAGATGACTGAACGTTATTCCAGCTACAATTAAATCATAAACATTTTCGCAAAAATCCGTAAATTCATTCACCATTGTCGAGATCCAAAAGTCACGTCAAAACTCATTACCAGTTCTGATTGGCAAACATCAGAGTTCAAAATCCTGAGACACTTCCAATATAACAGTTTTCGTGAAGATATCAAAACGATTAAGAAAACCGGTACTGTTTCACCTAAAAGTACCATAAAATCGATAACTCCAATTCTCGACAACACAGGCGTATTACGAGTGGGTGGACGAATTAAAAAGGCGATCGCTCCATATAACCACCCGACATCCAATTATTCTATCATCAAAATGCGAAATAAAAAAACTAATAATCGTAGTCGACGGAAGTTTTGGATTATCAGAGAGAAGGATATGATTAAGTCGCTAATACGAAATTGCGTGTATTGCCTCAAACAGCAACCTCTACCGAAAGAGTAGTACACTAGGTGTAGATTTTACAGGACCAATAAAAACGTATCTAGCGCGTGGCCGCGGTCAGCGACCTCAAAAGCATATAAATGCGTGATAAATTCCCTGAGTACCAAGGCACATTTAGAGATTGTAGGAGATTTAACCACCGATGTGTTCCTGAGCGCACTGTTCAACGAACGAATTTTAGAGGCGGATGTAGAAATGAAAAGTATTAAACTCTATTTTAAAGAAACATATCAGGTCCAATCGCACTTTATATCACCACATGCTCCACATTTCGGTGGAATATGGGAGGCATGTGTTATGTCGGCAAAAACACACCTAGGAAGTACATATAATTGGAGGGAAGACTCAAACCCAAGAAGGGCTACTTACGTTATAAGTGCAGATTGAATGACTACTGAACTCAAGACCAATGTGTGTATTGTCAGAAGATGAACTGGATCCATTGGCCTCAGCACACATTCTAATCGGCCATTCCGTAACAGTTATACCACAGCACGGCAGTGCGGTACCATTCAACAGATTATCACATTGGAACGCAGTACAAAAATTTTGGAAATGGTGGCACCATCAATATTTAACGTCAATGCAAACTCGTGGAAAATGGAAAGGAGCCACAAGAGTTTTCTGGAAATGATAGTAGAGTTCGATTTGTAGAAATGTATACCAGCCAGGGAGAAATTCGTAGTCCAATCATTAAGTTGTGTCGTTTACCATTAAATTGAAATCTGACGATACAAATTTACGCCAATCCATAGCCCGATTCACTCTGACACAAAAGGTCATGTATTACTAGGACTAAATTTTTACAGATTTTTTCTTCGAGCTTAAAATTAAAGGGTGTTTTTTTAGAGGTTCACATCTTGAAGTTGGCAACCCTGTTTTGTTTGATAACCAATTTGTCAGCTGACATTTTCTTTGTCATTAGTTTGATTTGTTATTTCGAAGCGATAGACCCTGTACAGCGTAGCATTGAGGAAGACCCATATCAATCAATTCGACGTCGTTCGCAGCAACGAGATTGCAGGAAGCCATCCGACCATCGCATACGCCGCCAATTCAGCCAATGGACTCAAGCACAAATTGGTATTGATGTTGATATTCAAAACAAAATTTTGTTCAGCGATGAAGCTCACTTTTGGTTGAATGGGTGCGTTAATAAACAGAATTGTCGGACTTGGAGTGAAGATCATCCACAAGCCTTTGCCGAAACACCATTCCTCCATCCAGAGAAAATCACTGTTTGGTGCACTTTATGGGCCGGCGGAATCATTGGTCCATATGTCGCCAAAAACGATGATGGGCGCAATGTTACAGTCAAAAGTGTGCCATATGCCACGCAGCGCGGGATACAATTAATTTACCCAAAGAAACGGTCCTGTTAATTGGCCACCAAGATCGTGTGATATAACTCCATTAGATTATTTTTTGTGGGGATATGTTAACTCACTTGTCTACGCCGATAAACCAGAGACGATTGAACAATTGGAACGCAATATTCGGTGAGTTATTAGCGAAATACGGTCGAAATCACATTCAAGCATTAATGGCATAAAATTATCTATCCAATAAAGCTAGTTTCACTGATATTCAAAATGTTTTCGTTGTTCGATTTTAATTTAAAATTGTGAAGCTCTAAAAAAACACCCTATTCGTAAAGGGTTAGGGAAAAAGTTCGTTGCCTTTTTTGGGTGACATTGAAACAAAGAATTTTCTTGTTTCAAATGAACTTTATTAAACCAAATATGTGCCATTTTGATCTGTGACCTTTTGCCATTCTTCTGGTAGAGCCATGATCCCACCACTGTAGAACTTCTGTAGTTTAGAGGTGAAAAATCGAGACAACTCATTTTCGCAGGCCTCTTCTGAATTTAATGTAAAACCATTAAGATGGTTCTGCAAGGACCGGAACAAATGGTGGGTGCATCATATCTTCCCAGCCAAGCTCTCTCATTTTCTGCCGGTTCATCTATGATGTGTGTGGTCTAGCGTTATCATGATTGAACACAACGCTCTTTCTGCTGATCAATTCTGGACGTTTTAACTATTAGAATCAATCGTTTGGCCCGCTGGCAGTACCTCATAATGCACGATTCCTTTCCAACCAAACACACAGCATTACCTTTCCAATCCAATTCGCCTCTTGACATGTTTCAGACAACGCAATAAATTCTGCTTCCGTTGATGATAATGCAATGCAATCCTGTCTTCGACAGGTTCGACTGCACCAACTGAGAATACCGTTACAATACTTGAATATGTAACCAGATTGTGACTTTCGACTTGCGCGATCATCAGCCCAACTTGCATCTGCATATCCGATTAACTGATCCGAACCATCACTCTTCCCAAGTGGTAATCGCAAATCGGCACTACCCTTGAGATACTTTAATACTCGTTTCAATTCGTTCCAATCCTCCTGGTTCGAAACCGCTGTCGATATGTCAAGTCTCGTGTTGACTGATATGTACAGTAAGCAACTTTTGATATTTACCGTTGCCAACAAATCCACACCAACAACAAATCCGTATCTCCTCCTTTACCATATCGAACTGATAATGGAAGTGAGGGCTCCTTTGCATCAGACACTTGGAAATCCTTTAGTACTTTTCCAATGTAAGCAGTCTGATTCAACGTGTAACGGCCATCTGCTTCCTTCTTGACTTGAAGACTCAAGGAATCCGTCATCTCTCCCAAGTTCTTAATCTTGAATTTCGAAGTTAAAAATATTTCGCACTTGGAGATTATCTCGTTGTGTTCACCAGCAATGACCACATCGTCAACGTAGATGTACAAGCATGGATCATTCTTGCGTTGAACAAAACCGAAATCGATGGGAATTTGATGAACCGTTTTGTTCCAATTGCGCGCTGATTGCTTTAGACCATATAAACTCCTTTTTAGTAGACACATCTAAATCTTCGCCGCCTTCAACTTTGAATCCTGGAGGTTGTCTCATGTAAATTGTTTCAGACAATTCACTGTTGAGAAAATCCGTTTTCGCATCTACCTAACGGAAGCAAACACCTGATCATAATCAGTAGCGCTTTTCTGCGAAAAATCTTGAGCGACAAGCCTTGCCTTGTGTCTGACTACTTCTCCATCTGAATTGCACTTTAGCTTGTAAATCTACTAACAGATTTGGACCTTCTGGAATTTTCACAAGCTCCCATGTTTGATTCTCCATCAATGACTTCATCTCATCTGTCATTGCTTGAATCCACAGCCTCTTTTGATCACACTTGATAGCATCTTCGTAGCACTTTGGTTCTTGAATGACTAAACTCACCACGTTCATTTCTTCAATAAGTCTCTTTGGTGGAATTCCTTTGTTAGCGCGTTGTGATCGTCTAACAGCTTGCTCTTCATCTTCATTCTGAACATGATCCTGTATTGGATTCTCTTCCTGTATTGGATTCATCGACTAATTCCTCTTGTACTGGATCGTTTTCTGCATCTTCAAAGTTGTTCAACCCTGAGATGTCGATAATTTGTTCCTGTTGGTAATTTTTGTTGGACTTGATGGGTAACAAATTGCCCCTTACGGGGGCATCATGTAACAACGATATGCCTTTGATTCGTAATCGTAACCGACCAGCACTACTTTCACACCCTTTGAATCGAATTTGCACCTTGTTTGCGAATTTACTGAAGTATTGCACATTCGGACTTTTCTAGAACAAGCCTTCGTATGGCGTTGTTTCTGTACTTTTTGTTGGAAAACGATTCTGAACATAATTAGCCATCATTACAGCTTCGCCTCAAAACTTTTTCTCTAGACCTGCAACAATTAGCATGAAGTGAGCCATTTCTACCAACGTTCTGTTTTTGCGTTCCCGCAAATTAATTCACGAATTCATTACTGAGGTACTCTCCTCCTCGATCTGTACGGATGCACTTAGGTTTCTTTCCGAATTGAACCTTTAGTGATGATTTATTTGCGATTAGGTAGCTGACTGTAAATTTTGAGTAATCGTCTATGAATGTCACAATATTGCATCGGACCACAAACATCCGAATGAACCAGATCCATGACTGCAACTGCTTCATTACTCGACTTGACCGGAAAGTTGATACGAGTAATTTTTCCTTCGAGACACACTCTGCACTTGGAGTTGATTTCGCAATCTGCTGTACACTCGCTGTACAGCGAGTGGTAAAATGTTGTTCAAATTTTGTTTCGCCAATGACTTCACAACTTCGATGTCTCTATGGCCTAGAACCTTATGCCAATAATGTATGCATCCATTGGATTCCTTTTCGAGCGAGTAAACTTTGTGAGGTTCCTTTAGTTTGTAAAGTTTTAGGTCTGATTTCGCCAACTGCAATTTGCCGACTGTTTTCCCTTATTTCACACTTGTTGCCCTTGAAATTTACTTGAAACCCCTTTTCCGGTAGCTTTTTGACTGAAACCAAATTTCCCTTGATATCTGGCATTAGCAACACGTCTGTGATTCTTACTGGGACACTTTGATTTTCCTCGTTCAGAAAATCGACCTTAATTGTGCCTTTAATGCAGCTGTTAATTGTTAACCACTTGCAACGCTTACTTTATCACTACAATTCATGTCGAAATTGACGAAAGTGTCCTTAGAACTGGCAATCTGACACGTGGCACCTGAATCGACAATCCAGCCATCACCTACTTGCTGTGTCACAAACAGTTTTTCTAGTTTCATCTTTCGCTAGATTCGCCTTCTGATCACTTCCGTCCGTTTTGTTGAGCCAGGCTTTGTATTTTCGACAATCCTTTTTGATGTGACCGCTTCTTTTGCAAAAGTAGCACTCAGACTTTTTATTTTCACCTTTTGACCTTTCGTTGCTCTTGATGAGTCAACCTTTAATGCACTGTCATCCGTTGTTCCGCCTCGATTGATTCTTCAACCAACGTGAGTGTCAATTCACCCTCTTCTTTTCACCCTCGAGCACCATTACCAAACCATCGTAGCTTGGTGGCAAAGAAGCCAGCAACGTAACACTCATAAAAAATTCCGGACCAAAATCTGCACCAAGCGCCGATAACTTTCCAAACAGCTCGTTCATGGAATTTACGTGTTTTTCCGAATCGCCGCCTTCATCAAGCCGCTGTTGCATGATTAATTTCAATATGTGCACACGATTGCTTGACGCGTTTGATTCATACGTTTCCTTAAGAATTCTCCAAGCACTTCTTGCTGAATCTGCACCGATGATGTGATGAATTTGATCGTTTTCTACATTCAATGCAATTGTTGAATGTGCCTTTTCATTATTTGCTTGATGACTGCCCTTAAACCTTTTCCCTTAAGAAGCAATTCTATTTTGTATTTCCACACAATTTGTTCCGTTTAGCTTTGAAATGCTGTATTTTGACTCAGCTGACGAGTCCTTTACCGTAAGTGAATTTCACAACCCCGAAAATCAATTTATCCAATTAATCTGCCTTAATTTTTCCGAAATATCCGTATTCTTCATCCATTGGGCCCATAACCTAATGGAATTAATGCTAATCAGAGCTGGACACTTGAAAATGAAACACGGATAATTCTAAATTAATTTAATTATAAAACTTCCTTTATTTTATTTTATGATATTTTTCGCGTGTTACTAGATTGATGGTTCATACAGAAGTGAAGTTAGCTACAAAAGTGAAATACGCTTCCGGGTCTCTTTTGTTTATCTTACAAAAAATATTGCTTAGTACCACAACCTTATAGTCGTCTGTACAGCCTATAACATTAATTAGCGGGGGTACCTTAGACTTCATTACAACCTTCCGTTGTTCTTGTTGCTGGTGATGTTGAGGCACTTTTGCTCGCGAGTGCTCCTCAACATCTGGCGAGAATTCTGTTCTTCGTCATTCCCTTGGTATTTTCTTTTGTTTGTGCATCCAATCAGATGCTCTTGCATGTTCCTCATCATCGGTATAGTACTCAGCGTTAGCACAGGGAAATGTGCTGATTTCGTTATAACTAGTAAGTGGAGCCATCATCTATTCTCATTCATAATGAATAGACTCTTGCCAACGTTTGCAATTTTATGGTCGACATAATCGTTCAGCAGAGCAGTTAATTCGATTAACTATGGATCACTAAATGGTGATACGCGTCCGTAAGACCTCATATGGTGCGCACTGCGCAGGTGGTGGCAGCTGTAGTGCGTAGTACTGAGAAGAATCCAAATGAATCGATTTTTTATCGTGCACAGCAATTGGAACTTGATCCGACATCTTTATCGAGAATTTTGCGTAAGGATCTTTGCTTCAATGATTACAAGATTCAACTTGTGCAGGAATTAAAACCATACGACCATCGCGCCGCCAAATCAGTTGCAAGATGACGCAGATTACGCCATTTGGCGACCACATGCCTGAAATCCGTTTCCAACATTAATGGCATAAAATTATTTTTCAAATGCAGTCACATTCGTGGCCATTATAAAGGGTTGTTAAATTTTAAGGGCCGATGTTGATTTTGAATAAAACACAAATTATTTAGGAAACTATTGTCAATTACCGCGACCTCGGCGGCACACCTCCACCCGATGGTCCAAAATTTCGATGACGCTTAGGCATAATTGAGGTTCTATGCCGTTAATGTGCCGAATTATCTCACCCTTTAGCTCTTGAATTGTTGCTGGCTTATCGACGTACACCTTTTCTTTCAAATAACCCCAAAGAAAGAAGTCCAACGGTGTCAAATCACATGATCTTGGCGGCCAATTGACATCGCCACCACGTGAGATAACACGGCCATTGAATTTGTCGCGCAAAAGGGCCATTGTTTCGTTAGCTGTGTGGCAAGTGGCACCGTCCTGTTGAAACCATATATCGTTCCCATCCATATCTTCCAATTCGGGCCATAAAAAGTTCGTTATCATCTCACGATAGCGAACACCATTCACAGTAACTGCCTGACAGGCCATATTTTGGAAAAAATACGGCCCGATGATGCCGCCAGCCCATAAACCGCACCAAACAGTCACTCTTTGTGGGTGCATTGGTTTTTCGACAATCACTCTTGGATTATGATTCGCCCAAATGCCGGAATTCTGCTTATTGACGAATCCACTGAAGTGAAAATGTGCCTCATCACTGAAGATGATTTTCTTCGAAAATTGATCATCCACTGTTGCCATTTCTTGCCACCATTCTGACCATTGACGACGTTTGGAATGGTCAAGAGGCTTTAGTTCTTGAGTCAATTGCACCTTATAAGCGTGTAAATGCAAGTCTTTATGCATAATGTTCACCAACGAGTAGCGTGAGAGGTGCAATTGTTGGGCACGACGACGAGTTGAGGTGGACGGCTCTTCAGCCACACTATCGCGAACAGCAGCAATATTTTCTGCTGTACGAGCTGTACGAGCATGCACTGGTGTTTTAAAATCTCCTACAGACCCGGTTTGCTCAAATTTTTGCACGACTTTCCCGATTGTACACACATTTGGACGATTAAATTGACCGAAAAAATCACGAATTGCACGATTTGCATTTTGATTTGAACGCCCATTTTCATAATATGCCTGAATAACTTTAACGCGTTGCTCGATTGTGTATCTTTCCATGGTTCAAATTGAGTTAGTCTGAAATTGAGAAATGTCAAATTAAATGCAGAAAAAAACTTGACGTTTAGGTGTGGTTCACATTCAACGTCGGCCCTTAAAATTTAACCATCCTTAATTGTGTTTCTGTGTTTATGAATGACATGGAAAATTTACAAGCCATGATTTTTAATTTAATTCAAACAGTCAAAATATTAATTTGGTTCATAAATATAAAATTTATATTTTACGATCGGCACATTATTTACAGCCTCTTCGAATTATTTATACGCATCAACTAACAATAATCAATTCAATTGAAGCTGAAAATATTTGGTTTTCAAATTAACTAATATTGTCATTGATATTAAGACAAGTTTATTTAGTTAAATTAAAAACAACTACATAAAGTCAATTAACTGAAGATAAATTAGAATATTATTATCAACAGTGCAGGCCGCGCCACCATTTAAATTAGAAGAACCGAAATTTTATTTAGTGTTTAATAACATGACGTCATCATCACATTATTAGTGTAAGCAGCACACAAAACACTACATACAGTTTTTTTTTTATTAATTTCAATTAGGTTTAATTCAGTTTTATACATTCTTTCTTATAGCATTAAGATAAAATGTCGAACTTGTACTTACATAGATTATAATTAATGTCATGTGTAATAAAAATTATGTAATTTATTCGACCTATACAGTGGCTTAATTACTTCCTTACCAGTAGAATTTATGTCTAACATCTTACAGCTCACAAAATACTAGTAAAGGTTTACTATCAAATGTTAACAGAATGAAGTGTTGTTAATGGACTGTTATCTGCTACCACTGGTGGGAGGGGTGAGGGAACAAGACAATAACAGTAATGCAATTTTATGTTAATTACAGCAATAAATATCTAGTTGCTGAGCTTTACGACAAATGTGCATAGATCCGGATTTGGTTTGTAAAGCAAAAAATTGAACCAACTGGATTTGTGATAAAAATTGCATCGTATAATCAAAATCATAAGGTCAGTCCTTCAAGGTTCATAAGGAGCTGTCACTTCCGATAGACATGTCTACTACATTTCGAAAGTTTTTCGATCAAAAAAACTCGAGATCAAAATTTTCCAAGAGTTCTTTAAACCTGCACCGACCAGCCCGCCGCAATGAAACCTGCACTATAATTTGTTACACATTTATTACAATTTATTACAACAAATCCCGATTTTATTACCGTTACCGTTTTCGAGGAACGAGTGGTCGGTTTAGCTTACAATTAAACCGGCACCGCCAAACTTGTAACTTTTGATGTAGCTATGATATCGGGATGATTCTTGGACCAGAATTTATTACAAATTAATTACATTGAATAAGTAAGTTCAAGGCCACCCCTATAATTTGCCTGGGTAAATTTTACCCCAAAACGATTATGTATTTCAAAAACGTCAATTTAACCAACGTTAATAATTGTTTTACACCAGAATGTCACCAGATTTTGGGAAAATGTTGCAAGAAGTCTTGTCGAGAGTAGGTCAGCCTTATCCAGGTGTGTAATAAATTATTTTTGTGTCTAGATAGGCGGATTTGGCTCCCAACGGTAGAGGCTTCAAAAAGGTAATTCTGACACAAGAAAAGTGGCCTCAGGTTCTTCTGACACAAGAAAAGTGGCTGCAATTCCAGTTGAAGCAACCGGTAACACAATGTCACTGCGAAAAGTTTTTTCACTTCCTGCAGGCGCATCAACGAAAAAGGATCTAACTCTTTCTTTTGGATCATCAACAGCTTTCGTGACCATGTCACGACCTTCTTTTTGTCTAAAATTCAGCTTAGACAAAAGCATAAGTCCCTTTTCTGCTTGAGAAACAGGGTCATATTCAGATGGAGTATCATCATGAACTGCATTAGGAGTAGGCAATTTCAATCCACTCCAATCAGTTCCATGTAAACGGGGTGTGTCAATTATATCGTGTCCTGTCCGACACTCGGATCGAACAACCTTGATTGGACGAAATCTTTTGTTAGTCCAATTTTATGGTTAGCAAACAGCTTTCCTGCATCTTGGGGATTGCCAAAAATGCAAATCCATGCAAAGAGAAGTCTCATTTGCTTAGGAAGCGTCGTAAAAGACGCTTCTTTAAGAGTGCTATCCTACTCTTTGTCAGCTGCAAGTAGATGTCTGCGTCTACAATTCTTTTCGAATGTAGGACAAATTACGCCTTCGGGATCTTTATACAAGTCATCCCAATATGAAGAAAATGCATTCTGAGGCAATACCGCTCAGTGTCATTAATGTGAACGCCATACATCCTTGTTATGGCTTTGCTGGCACCCCTTTGTCCGGATTCCTAATGGTTTGTTCCTCCACGTTCTGTGTGGAAGGTATAATGTTGCGTTATTTAAACCAAGATGCCCTTTGCAGAGCTGCTAATTTCTCTCCAGGTCGGAAAGTCAAAGATTGATGGTTTTTTAAATGAACTGTCAGTCGAATGATATGATTCTGGAGCGCTAACATAACTCGAGTCCTAAAAATCTTTAATCTCATCGTGTTGAAATGATTGAACTGCCATCACATTTTCAGTGACCTTGACGCTTGCAGCATCATGTCCTTTATGAACGTATTTAGAAAGCTATTTTACGCTCTGTACAGAGCCACAGATTTCAACGTTGATGTTGCAGTTGAATTTTTTCAAAAGCCAAAGATTGTAAGGGATAACCGCTGAGTTAACAATTCGTTGGTTTTCTTTACCAATGATAAAGAAATCCCCAGCACATCTTTGGTACTTGGGATAGCCGTTTTTATTTTGTCGAGTTACCTCTTCAAAATCTTTGCGAAACTCTTTGGCACATTTCCCATCTTTCAAGCATCTATCATTTGAACATCCATGTTTCATATGCCTTGTGACGTGTTCAAACCCCTCAAGTTGTCTTTAATTTCATTCCATCAAGGATTGCAGACCACAGTAATGAAGGGGTCTGATTTCCTAAACTTACTTACAATTCCCATTGCATCCTGCAAATTTTGGAGTTGACTCCTTGATTCTCCACTAAAAGAAGCGTCCGTCCAAGTTATTGTTTTGCAGTAGGCATCTACAATAAATCGTTGAGTTAATTTCCCTGCAGAAGGGAAATGGTAACAATTCATTTCTTACAGCCAATAAATTACTGTAATATTGCATCTGAGTAATTATTTTCCCAGTAGCGAAATCTTTTAAATCAAGTTTCCATAAACTAACTCCCCTGGGAAATAGGTGTGGATACACCATGAGATCACACTTTTCATCAAGCAATTAGGGTTGCTTAGTCGCACTCGATCTTTCGTTGTAGACGTAAGACGTGCCTTTCGTCTTATGTCTCTATTATACGGTGAATCACCATCCGCATTTGCTTCAAATACAACAGCTATCTCATTAGCTGTCGGGAGATTATATCGCCTCTACCAATTCAGGAATGCTTGAGTCAAATCGTTCAAGCTCTTTTTCTAATTCCCTCATCATTTTATATGACTCGGTGAGGATATTTCTCCGGCCCATGTAGGTAGACAAATCTAACATGGTATCTTTATTACACTTTTCATTGAATTAATTAATCATTCGTACATCTGCAGCCAATTGTGCAGTATCCAACATGTATAGTGGGGCATACGTGGGTGCTTTACCATCTGCAGGATGGGCGGCCTTAGAAGTCGCATGGTGTTTTGCACATTGGACTCTAAAGCAATAAGGAGCTCCAGGGCCAGGCTGAGTATTATTGCCAAGTGTATATTTACCTCCCATAGACGCAAATGCTAAAGCGCAATTGTAATTGCGAATATAGTCCATGACGTTCTTTTTAACTTCTGCGGTGACTGGAGGAACACCATCGCCAACATCGACGATGTACTTCTTTATTGCATTGGAAAATTCAGTGTGTTCGAAATTAACTTTGCCTTTATGGCAACAGTAAGAGAGAAGATTATCATCAGACGTTTCTTTTGTGGAATTTCACATTTGAAATTCAAAGAATGACAGGACCCACAGTCAAAAGGCATTGAACCCAAATCGTGAAGATCTACATCAACACTACCATCTTTCGATGTTAGGGCAATCTTTAAAGTAGAACTTGAGATAATTACTCATCAGGCAGATTAGATCTTCGCTGAGAATGTCGTTGTGTGTCTTGAGCACGGACTTGAGCTAATTGCTCATCAGGAAAATTGGATGTAGGTTATTAGTTTTATACATTTGCCTGGTAATTCCCTTACCATTTTTCCAGTAATAAGGTCATATCCTGGCACCTTTTCGCGATAATGCAAGTTTTGATTGTGTTCTTAACTTTCTTCCATTCAAACTTTCTAGGTTTAAGGGATGAATCATCACCCCTCTGGTGAGGCAGCACAATATTATTAGTTCCTTCGTGTTCCTTCGTATTAGTTCCGACCGTCTTTAGCAGCGAAAGCATTGGCTTTTTCTTCATCGCTTCTCGCCCAATTTCCTGTTGGTAGTCAAATCGGTGGATTCGACTTTGTAGGCCTTTTTAGGTTTTTCGTTACCTTCCACAAATAATAATCAGTCTTCTCTGTTGCCGAGAGAACACTTAAATAATTCTGGACACATTGGTTTTTTTCTTCCTGCAGTGTAAATTTCAGGGTTTTGATAGCTCGATTTAATTTGCATTTCATCAATGGCGATTTTGTTTGTTGCCATTGCCGTCGAATTTTCCGCTTTTCCTGGATTAGTGACTGGATATTATGTGATAAATTACTAATTTTTTCAGAATTGTTGATGATTGGTGAAGCGTTTTCAGCTGATATTTCCAGTGCCTCTTTTAGCTTTTCTGCAGCCACATCAATATCTGCTGGTGTTTTTAGCGGGATATCAAGATTACAATTTTGTTCGATCAGTTCGTTTGTTTGTCAGACGTTTCGGCGTTTCTGATTTTAAGGCAACAGTACTCATTGTTACTAATGTCGATAAATGATCAGACGACAGATCATAGCAATCGGTGGCCTTAGCATACGTACGCGCAATGCTTTTGGTTACGCAGAAATCAATTAGATCAGGTACTTTCTTTTTATCCGTGGGCCAGTAAGTAGGATGACCGGTTGATGAAAAATCCAGGGACTATTCCTCTATAGCTTCATAAAGTTGTTTGGCTTTAGGCGTAGTTAGTCTTGAACCCCATTGAGTATGTTTGGCGTTGTAATGACCCCCCGCTAGTAATTTATTACCCAGCTGACCAAAAGAATCAATAAATTGCAATTTTTTATAGCGTGCTTTGGAGGGCAGTACACTGTTGATATCACACAATTTCCAGACCATTCCTGCAGACAGATGCTAGTTGATTGGATATGATCTTTCTCATATTTCATAAGTTCATAAGTTCATAGTTTTAGTCTTCTCTTAATCAATACAGCAGTGCCACCGTGTGCTTTGCCATCCGGATGCTTAGTGTCATAAACAGTAACCATTAATTTTGAAGTAGTTCTTATGATGGTGAAGCATGTTTCAGATATTAACATTATGTCAATATTGTGCTCAATGAGAAATGCTTGCACCTCCACTCTATGCTTTTGAGGAGTCATTTTTGATTTTTAACAACTATCTGCATCAGCGTGTTCATAGGCCATTCAGGACAGGTTCCATCTCTTTTCAATTCAATATAAACTGGGTAACCTCTATAATTCGCAGTGCGGTTTCCATCGCAGTTACTGCATTTGCTGACAGAAGCTTGAGTTTTATTTGTATCGCATTTCGTCGATTTATGAAGATCACCACAGATTACACAAACATCGCTCAAAGTGCAATAAGCTTTAGTGTGGCTGTATTCTTGGCACTTAACACACTGTATCGATCCAGTTATTTTCGGTTCTTCGACAGTAATTCTTCTATGTAGAAGATATTTTAGATCATATATTTCATGCTTCCCTTTGTTTTTTTTAGTTATAGATTTAACACGGAAGTTTTTTTCAGCAAGAGGAGCTTGTATCTCGTTTGGGCCAACGAAGCTCTCAATTCCGTTTATCATCACAACCAAACCTTTTTGGCTCTTTAGTTAATAAGTAAAGTAGTGTTTCCCCATTTCATCAAAATAATTTATCAAGGCATTGTATGCCTCAATATTTGACGGCCGAATTTTGGTTTCTTTTATATTAAGTCGGTGAACTTCTTCAACGAAAATGTAATACTCAACGATAAACGAGTATCAATACCACTTCTGTTTCATCAGCGCCCGGTCAACCTTGGAGATAGCCTTGCGCAAGTACTTCAAAGGTTTTATTTGCTTGAAAGAAGATTGAGTAACGACCCTTCGATCAGCGCCACTCGGACATTAGGACACATGGAATTAGTCCGATGCAACACATAACGAAATAATCCAATCAAGTGTCTTATCTCCCACACCATCCAGTATTCAAAACTACAAGTAGCGCTAGACCTAGGTTCCACCTAGGTGTTTTTAACTGTTATCCTAGTCCGATTCCGCAGACAAAGATTTGTGGTATCGGCTGACATCGAACAGTCTTTTCAAATAAGGATTTCCAAGTGAGGATCCACATGACCGAGATTACTAAAGGTATTGGATGTGATGATGATTCGAAATCAACTTAACAAGTTAACCAAGTTAAAGTTTGCTCGATGGATATACGCAACCAAAACTGGAGGCATATGCAGCCTCAATCAATGCACGTGCAGTGGAAAGTTCGACAGTGTGTACAGACTCAACTATTACGCTAGATTGATTATCCAAGCCACCTAATACCTGGAAAACATGTACAAGATCATTGAAAGCATGGTTGAATTTCCCTTTGTTTTATTTGAGGTTGGGATTTTGATCTTCCTTGTAATTTTGTTTGCAAAATCTCCGAGTTTTTTCTCCCTCCGTGAGAGACCTTTGTGTATTTTGCGGTTCCTTGATTTAGATGTTCCTTGATTTCAGGTTGAAGTTTAAATATACCGACATCGACCAACAAGACGATATTATGGACCGCTTGAGTCAAAAATATTCCAGTTACATAACTAACTAAAATATCCTCGTATGTTCGCAAATTTCTTTCCAATTTGAAGACTGACCAAAGTATAGGCCAGAGACAAACTGGGATATTCGTGCCGACAGAAATTGAGATAACCAACGGAGCTTTAGTTAAATATTGGCAAATCAAGCATATTCCTGAAGAGTGTCGATCTTCGAAGTCCCCAGTAGCAACAGCTATCAGTTACAATGTTTATCTGCAGAACCAATATCTGTACGCGCACAAATTTACTAATGAGTCTAGAGTCTGGTTCATCAAGAGCATTGGGCGGTTAGAGGAAATTAGTTTTTTTTTAATTTTGCATATCCGATCTTCGAGTTTTCTTCTACCACAGTCGTGTAAGCTCGCACTTTATAAAGCACTCATACGACCTGCGCTGGCTTTTGAAAGCGAGAGCTGGACTATAACCTCTAACGATTGTAGATTGTTATCAAATTAAAGTTGCGAACAACGAATATCGGATTCGTATGAACCACGAAATAGATAAACTACTCGGAGGAAGCAATATCTTCGGACACGTGAAATCATCCACCGTTCGCTGACTCAGCAACATCTTCATTTCTGCACAGTCCCAAACACATAAAGCTGTTGAGACATGTATTATAGCTTAAACAGCTTCCATCTTACTTGTTTAACTGTAGACACTTTAAACACAAATCGATATATTTTTTTTATTGGAATCATATTTTTTTATTAACACAACATAAATTTCGAAAATAATAAAGAATTACATACATTTTATTGGTAGACATAAAAAACATAACAAATTCATAAAAGCAAAAATACATACCAGCCACCCAACAAAAAAAATAAAAAATAAAAAATTATTTATGGCTATCAAACTCCATTTCAATTTTGTATCCACCATTGGGCAAATTATTATTGATATCGTTTCCAGCGCCATACGCATAAAACCCATAATTTCTTGTGCTGGGAAAATACGAATTTGGTAAGTGTCGGCCGTAGCGTGAAAATAATACTTGTAGCAATGGATTCGGGGGCGGATGATAATCATAAATTCCGCCAACATTTATAGTATCATAAATTCCATGCTGCTGCTGCTGTTTCAATATACCACCGACCACATTTTTATGGTTAGCATCATCAACAGTATCATCATCAGTGCTGTAATTATAATCAATAATTGGGTAATTATGCGAAAACGATAAATTAGTGTCATTTTTAATAACGTAATTGTTATCAGTTCTCTTATCGTAATTAAAATTAGTATTTTTATTTCCGTTCGCATTAACATAATTACTATTAATGCTGCTGTTGCCTCTGTTATTATGTTGTAACAAGAGTTTTTTTATTTTATTATAATTGGTACTACTGATACTTGTGCTTCGAGTATGTATGGCCGAGTGTCGACTTTGATTGAAGTTATTAAGTTGTTTAATTGGAGATGTAACACCAGTGCCGATTTCATTGTTTCTCCGTGGCCCCATTTCATCGATATTGGATGCTGGTGGTGGCGGTACCGAAATTGGTGTGACATAAATCACATTTTGATTATCATTATTATTTTTTAATGTAATTATGTTGTATAATTTATTTTGGAAATTTATAGTTTGTGATTTATTGTAATTACTGATTGCTGATATGGTAGACGAGTAAGGTCTGATGGATTGCCTCCTTTCATAATTTGTTTCGGGAGGATGATTCAAATTGTTAGTTTTATGTAAAACTCCGTATGACAATGATGGCAGAAGGATCTGAAATATTTAGAAAATTAAATTTATGTTTAATTATGTATTTGTAAAATCTGATTTTTAAGTTTCAATAAGATGCGCACCGGTCCTGAATAAATCCTCAACAAACAATGACTCTTCAGATTTGACTGTTTATAATTCTAATGTTTCGCCTTTCTTTTACCAAAGTTTTACCAATAAGGAGAATATCTAAAATTGCCTTTTAAAATCGATATTTCAACAGACCACTCAGGAATCTGAAAAGATATAACTAAATCTTGGTTCACAACGAGCAGGCAAACGAAACTCCTACCAAACGATAAATTTTAGAAGTAAACCATAGTGGTTTGTAGGGGAAATTGAAAAATTTATTCTTTTAGTGAATTGTTTCGTTCTGAATGAGAGACCTCATTGTCCCACAGTAATTTCCCGAGATTTAAATGCGTGCGGGTTTACTGAAAGGCCAGCATTCAAACATAAAGAAGAGGTTAAGCTCTACTGGACTTTTAAGTTCAAACTGTTTGTGAAAAACTTGATCCAAATTTTATTTTGGATCACTAATTTTGAAATGAAATCGAATAAGACCGACCTGATCGAACTTCATAGCACTGTTTCATGAAATTTGAACTGAATCGGATCAGATCAAGAGTCAAGAAATACGGCTATTAACGTCGATTTCAAGAAAATCTTATATTTTACTTTTCTTCTATTCCACTCGAATTAAAATTTAAGATTTTTAATAATAGCAGAATAGAATAGTAGAAGATTCTCGCGGAATTTACACCTTGGTCTTGTGAAACACCGACAACACATACATTCAGCAGAAGCAATGCTAGTTCGCTCGAGAAGAAAAATACTTTTGGAGGTCGGATATTTCTACACGCACAGCGAAGTTATCAATACTCATTATATCCCATTCCAGGATTTTTAAAATCATTCCAGAAAATTCCAGAAACAACACAAAAGATGATAATAATTGATCTAAAGTGTTTATTCTTCAAATATCTATGATAAAAAGATGGGCTCGTATCTTTATAACATACGAGTAAATCAGAAAATAACACTTCAGGCAAACCAAACAAAATTTGAAATTACAATATCACCCCATAACTGTCGGGTGATGTGGCACTAGGTGCAGGGTGAAACGGTACACAGGATTGCTTGATAGTTTTATTTCCTCATGGATTACATGTGTTAATAAATGCTGTACAACAGTCATGCGACCACCTTCGTCATCCATTCGTCTGTTTTCTTTGTTTCAAAATAATTTTCACCACAACCCACACAATTATTTAATTCGAAATCTTCCTCTGAAGATGACAAGTTTGGGCCTGTTGTTAATTTTCTCTTTTTATTCTTGGAGTTTTGGTTAACTTCAGGCTCCTTTTTAATTTTGTTGTTGCTTTACTCTAGCCAAATGTTCGATAGAAGTCAAAACTAGGCACTGGCGAAATTATATCTAACAATTCGCCTGGTGTTATAAGGCTCCATTGCGGAGTAATAATTTAGCTTGCCAACAGCTGTTGTGGCGGTTTAGTTGAACCCAAGATTTCCATTATTGGTTCCGCATTAGTTGTTACCCTCTCGAGATCAGTATAGTCTGATTCACGCTGGACGCTAATAAAAGCGTATTCAGGTATTATATCTGGATTGAAAGGGTAAATGCCCGTTGCTGAAAATGTCGATACGCCGTTATTTGTATTAGCTGCTTTGGTCGAAGCTTTGGATGATAAATTCCCAAACTGAAGGCGATATATTTTCCGCGTAGGATTGGCTTCAATGAATAAATTGCAAGCGACACAAAATTGTAATTTGAACGACTTAAAAAATGTTCTATCCAAGGGTTGCAAGATATTAAAACCACCTTGCCCTTCGGTTTTCTAACACAAAAATGATCTTTCAACCAAATAAAAAATATATCGCTGTTAACGTACGCTGATTTTGCACTCATATATCGGGAGACTGACACGAAGACTGTCATTGCTGTCAAACCAGTGATGACAGAGCGCTCAAATTTACACTAATGACAGTTCATTCCATTGTTTACAAGCGTACAGAAGCATTTTAGTGGGAAATGTTCAGAAAAAAAGTTATCCGCAATGGAATTCAAGCGTAATAGTGTGATTGCTCTATATTTGGCTGGAAAACCACAGACGCAGATTGTTAACCAGTTAAAATATCTGGATGTGAATAAAATGCTTGTGTATCGCACCATAAATCGTTATAATGATACTGGCAGCATTGCAAAACTCAATAGTGGTGAACCGAAACGCACTGCAACATCGCCGGATATCATTCGGAAGGTGAAGGCCAAATTGGCTCGGAATCCGCGCCGTAGCGACAGAAAAATGACTCGTGAGGCGAACATTTTGCTCGAACGAATGCAGCACATATTGAAAGATCATCTTGGACTAAAGGCCTTGAAATTCCATAAAACGCATGGTCTCACCGATGCTCAAAAAAAGTTAGAGTGGAAAGAGCAAAGGAGTTGTTACGCTTGCACGAAAGTGGCGATTTGCCGAATTTGGTTTTCTCCGATGAGTCACCGTTCGTTATTGAGCAATATGTGAACAAGCAAAACGACCGGATTTACTTGCCCAGCCGTTCTACTGAAAATTTGGACCAACGGATTGCCACTCGAAACCAAGCACCGCCGATGGTGATGGTTTGGGCCGACTTAACGGCCGAAAACCCTTCACTGCTCGTTTTTTGGACCGTGGCATCAAGAAAAATGCTCAAATTTATCGGGATCATGTGTTGGAGGGAGCGTTGAAGCCTTGGGCGCAAAAACATTTCGACCACAGAGCCTAGCCATTTCAACAGCACTCTGTACTTTCAATAAAATTCATCAAAAAATAAGAATTCGGTGACGGTTTGTTTTGGTGACACTTCGTATCAGTCACCCTGTAAACAACCGATCCGGGGGGCATTCCATCTTCAAATTCTATTTTTTTATTTTTCCCCTTGAAAACGCATGCTGGTGGAAGGAAATTTCCTTCGACATTACAACAAGCTATCACGGTAATTGTTTCTCCTTTCTCATCCGATGTTATGCTAGTTATTTTTTTGATCCTTTTTCAGCGATCACATATCCAGGTTTGTTATTTAATTGACAACCGGTTTCATCAAAATTATAGATATGCCCAGGTTTACCCATTAGTCCATTTTCTTCTAAAAGTCGTCTTAACAACTCTATTGTTCTGGTGATGATGAGCAACAGGCGGAGGTTTGTGGGCCGGCTCTACAAGATTTTGTTTAAGGTTCGCCGGTACCAGTAACTTTCATTGTGAAATATCGGTTACCGTTTGATTTGGGGTTGAAAGTTTGATATAAATCGTACCTTCACTAACTTTAGAATTAGTGAATTGCGTTGGGTTATCCAATAAAACACTAACCTTATCTATATACTCAGAATGCTGAAAACCAGGAGAGTCTAATGGTAAATGTAATGGGGGACACACTGATAATTTTACCTCTTCAACGTTTGCTCGAGACAAACTATCTGGAACAATGTTCTGAGTACCCCTTCGACACTCAATGTTGAACTGGTGTAGCTGAAGCCTTAGGGCCCACCTGGCCAGACGTCTTAAGAGTTTATTCTAATCCATCACCCATTTTAAACTGGAGTGATCTGGACTTCATCTGTGTCTTATTTAGTTTTGACGAGATAAATGCGAACGGGTGTCCTTCCTCTCCATGCTTCTGAAATAGTATGCTGCCAATGCCGGCTATGCTTGCATCACATTGAACGTAAAAATGCTTACTAAAATCGGGATTAACGTATATTAAAGCCCTCACCAACAACTGTTTAAGCTCGTCGAAGGCATGTTGGGCTTTTGGACTTCATTTTGGTCTCACTCGGTTTCGGCAACTGACGAATCACCAATTACATAACCAACATATTTAGTTTCCTTGAGCATAAAGTTACTCTTTTCTATATTTATAGTGGTTTGCCTCCCTCAACAATTTCGCTACTTTAGATAGTAACATAATATGATCTTCAAATGCCGCCGAAACGACAAGAAGATCGCCAAGGTAAACAAATCATGCAACTGGTGTGGGATAACCTCGACACATCGTTCCACATGACGGTTGAGATTTGCGCTATAGGCGCAAAATATATATTTAAGATTTAAGTGGATGGTTCCCTCGAAGTTAATGTGTAGTAACCAGTCCTGTGAACTACCTATATAAGAATAAAGGTCCAAGACCATCCGTATATATTATGATTTACGCTAAGAGGGTGATATGTGCAAATGACCAAATCGTTTTCATGAACACAATTTGAATTAAAATGAAAATTAATGGTTACCAGGGACCTGATATGTTGTCATCGATCCAAGAAGCTCTATTGTGCAAATTTCAACGTATGGATCATCATGTGAACTTTATTTTGGATAGCGAATAAGATACCGTATTGAAATCAGAAGAGATCAGTCACGACAATCATGGTTCCCGGGCACCATTAGTTTAAATCGATAACTTATCCATAAACTGAATGAGTAACCATTTACATATAGACCTATTGCGCCAATCTCACTATACGGCTGGCCTTGGAATTTATTTTGTAAATAGAGGTCATCATATTGTATCGAAATCAGAAGATATCGATGACGACATTTCAGGTTTCTGGGAACCATTAATTTAAATCCGAATTATGTTCTAAAAATAATTCGGTCCTTTACACTTATGATCCCATACCACCAATCCTAACAAAATGATGCCTTGGTCTTGTGTACGTAGGTAGTAAATGAGCCATCCCAGGATGCTAATGTACCAATCTAAACGTCCGGATCGTCATGTGAATTTTATTTTGGGTAGTGAACATGAGGCCGTGTTGAAATCGGAAGAGATCGGTCACGACCCTCGTGGTTCCGTGGAACTATAAACATTATGGGACTATAACCATGCATAACCTGAATGGAGATTACGCATATGAGCCCAATGTGCCAATCTCAAATAATGGCTTCCCTTCTCATCTTTTTATCATAGATAATTTCCGGGATGATTTTAAAAATCGTACGATGTGACATAATTAGTATTGCCTACACGCTAACACCAACACATCTTCCTCCCATAGTTAATAAAGGCAATATCTGTTTCATTTCAAATCGAGTTTCATATTATGACTGAGCAACGACTGCCGAACTGAGACGTCATCAGCATACGAGTCTTCTTACACCCACATTCCCATTTTTGATGACTGTTGGCTTTGGATGAAAGTTTCTAGTTAGTTTCGTGGTATTGGGGATGCAATGGGTTTTTGATAAATCGGGTTCAGTTTAATAACGGAATATCGGAAATTAAATTACCCATATTTTTCCAAATATAGTGGCGATTTGTTTTGGGGCCCTGCGAAAATATGATAATCAGCCTGTACAATACCGATTTAAATAACAGTTGTCTGGAATCACGTACTCGTTTATGAACTCGTGAATCATTCCTAACGGACTAGAAAGCCGAAATTTAAGGTTAGTACAACCATGAATGCCCCACACTCCCCAACCACTATTTGAGTTAATTTAAAACTAGTCCTCTTCTGATATAGATAAAACATTTTAAATCCGTATTAATGCACATAAAGGCAATCGAGAATAATTTAAAGAAATTTGATGACGAACCTCCACCGCTAGAAGAATTGGAAAGTAGATTGTCCAAATCCGAAAAAATACAGGGTGGCTGACACGAAGTAAAAAAAATTTGATATTTCAAAATTTAAATATTTAAATTTTCGAATTGCAATAGCAGTTTTCGATTTGGCCACCCTTAGCCACGATTATGGCCTTCAAACGGCCGACAAAGCTATTGCATGCAGCACGAAAGTGGCTCTGCGGTATTATGGCCCATTCCCGGCGAAGCGGTTGCTTGAGATGATCGACACTTTGGTATTTTTTTGTCCCAACCTTGCTCTTCAAAATACCCCCAACCGAGAAATCTAGCGGATTTTCATCCGGTGAATTTGGTGGCCATTGGGCAGTGGAAATGAACCGTGGAACGTTGTTTCTCAGCCAATCTTGATTGACGCTCGCTTTATGACTCGGCGTCGAGTCCTGTTGAAATGTCCAAGCACTGCGGCCGAAATGTTTTTGTGCCCAAGGTTTCAACGCTCCCTCCAACAAATGATCCCGATAAATTTGAGCATTTATCTTGTTGCCACGGTCCAAAAAAACGAGCGGTGAACGGCTTTTGGGCGTTACGGCGGCCCAAAGTATCACATCGGCAATCCGTTGGTCCAAATTTTAAGTAGAACGGCCCGGCAAGTAAATTCGGTCGTTTTGCATTAATAAACATATTGCTCAATAACGAACGGTGACTCATCGGAGAAAACCAAATTCAGCAAATCGGCACTTTCGTGCAAGCGTAACAACTCCTTTGCTCTTTCCACTCTAACTTTTTTTGAGCATCGGTAAGACCATGCATTTTATGGAATTTCAAGGTCTTTAGTCCAAAATGATCTTTCAACATGTGCGGCATCCGTTCGAGCGAAATGTTCGCCTCACGAGCCATTTTTCTGCCGCTACGGCGAGGATTCCGAGCCGATTTGGCCTTCACCTTCCGAATGATATCCGGCGATGTTGCAGTGCGTTTCGGTCCACCACCAAGACGTTTTGCAATGCTGCCAGTTTTATGGTGCGAATTATGGTGCGATACACAAACATTTTATTCACATGCAGAAGTTTTAACTGGTTAACAATCTGCGGCTGTGGTTGTCCAGCCAAATATAGAGCAATCACACTATTACGCTTGAATTCCATTGCGGATAACTTTTTTTCTGACTATTTTCCACTAAAATGCTTTTGTACGCTTGTGAACAATGGAATGAACTGTCATTAGTGTAAATTTGAGCGCTCTGTCATCACTGGTTTGACAGCAATGACAGGCTGAAGTTGGTAACACTTCGTGTCAGTCACTCAGTATATACCGAATATGAAAACATTTGGGAAGAATTAATGCAAACCAAAGCAGAAAGTCTCGGTGATCTGCAACCTGAAATAGACGAGGTGGAGGATCGATTCCATAGCGTAAGAGCCAATTTAAATGTTTTAATCAAAAATTGTAATGATAATTCGTTTACTTCTGCTAACAAAGCATTGGTTACCAAATTGAAATTTAATGCGGTCAAATTACCTCACGTTAATCTTCCGGTATTTAACGGAACCCCAACTGAGTGGCTCACTTTCAATGATACCTATTTATCCGTCGTGCACAATAGAGACGACATAGATGACATTGTTGGTTATGAAAAGGCTTAGTCCGTTCGGAACATCGTTCCGAAAAAGTTCTAGCATCTATCTTTAAGAAAGGAACGGAAAAATGAGTTAATTCCAAATATCCTACCCACGTGGATTCAATTAAAAGAATTTTTAATGAAACAATGCAGAGTGTTGGCATCAGTTGGGTCCAATTTAAGTGATTTGGGGAAGTCGGTTCCGAGTAAACCAGATAGACAAGGCACAGGTCGAAATACACTAATACCCATACAATTAGCCCAAGTTCCACATTCGCATATTCATCTCAAATTTCAAGCCAAAGCAAGTCAAATGATCCGAAATCAAAATCATGTGTGTTTTGTAAAGGTAGTTTTCATTCATTTTATACGTGTCCAGAATACATTAAGATGCCGTCATCCGATAGATTCAAAAAAATCATTGAATTACGGCTCTGTTTAAACTGTTTTGCGGCTAATCATTTCAACAAAAACTGTCAAAAGGTTGGTTGTAAATTGCAGAAACTACTTTTCGACCTGTCATGGTGGCAGGAGAGAAGAAACCGACCGAAATCACAACCAGTTTTAAGGGACAGTCAACCTAGTTTACCCCAGATAACTCGATTAGAAAACAAGTGTTATTATCTACGGCTCTAATTCTGATCAGAGATAGCAATGAGGAGTATTACGAATGCCGTGTGTTACTCGATTCCGGAAGTCAGAGTTATTTCATAACATCTGATTTTGCTAATAAATTGCAGTTAAGTCGCACTACTCATAGCCGTATTTCACACTACTCATAGTAATATTCCGTATTTACTAAGATTAAATCTCGTATTTCCAAGTTTCAATATTCTTTACATAAATGGTCAACTAATACAGATGAGCTATTAGCAACAATTCCGGAAAACCGCAGAGAAAATCTAAAATTAGACGATACTAGTTGCCGTGAATCAATAAAGACACTGGGATTATTGTGGAAAGCGAATTCCGATGTTTTTATATTCAACCAAGAGTAAATCATAATCACATTACGAAAAGATCAGTCCTTTCTGATATTTTTAAGGTATATGATCCGTTAGGGTTGCTTTCACCAGTTATGATCACCTCAACAATTCTCATCCAATCACTTTTGAAACGCAAATTTGAAAAGTTAATGTCAACAGCATTTATTTTCCGAGATGTGTACTTCTCAAAAACTATGGTACTGTAGAGTTACACGGCTTCTTTAATGCTCCAGAGCAAGCTTATGATGCCCGTATTTATGCCAAGAGAGATAATTTCAAAAATATTTCCATCCGTTCGTTATGTAGTAAATCACGAGTGTCACCAATAAAAACAATTTCAATACCACGTTTAGAGCTAAGCGCTGCGCTATTACTTTCACGACTAGTAACAACCGTAATAGAATCAATGGAGATTTAATACGATCGTGAAGTTCAGTGGTCCGATTCGTTAATAACTTGGTTTAAAATGGATTAAAATCTCGCCTCATAAATTAAAAATATTCATCCCTAATCGTGTAAACGAAATTCAAGAATTGACTTTCCAATTTAACTTCGCGAGGCTGCATGTCGCAAAATATAAAAAACATTGAATGGTGGTGGAATGGACCTAAATTTTTATACTTTCCAGACTGCGATGAATCTGGCCATCCATCTCAGGATAAGCCACTTAATTTATATAACAAAATGCTAGAGTTGAAAGAAAATGCATTTTTGAATTTGTTCGCCACTTCATTAACTTTGTTTCTGAATTTACTTTGTTTCTAGAAAGATTCAGTTTATTTTCAAGATTAATTCGATCGATGTGCTACGTACTTCGGTTTGTACACGTTTTCAGTTAGAGAGCCCAAAAATGCAACCATGGCATTATTAAAAATTGTACAAAAGCAAGAATTTCAATTCGATATGGCTCGAACTTCTTATATAAAGACTTAAATAAGCAAGGTAAGCTAAGATGTTTAAACCCGTTTATCAATGAAAATCACCTGCTCCGCTTTAAAAATTCCAATTTAGAGTATGATTGCAAACATCAGTTGTTACTACCCGCTATGAGCATTGAAAAAATTTGCATGCAGGCCCTCAACTTCTGACTTCCATTATACGTCAAACTTAGTGACCAATTAACGCCAAAAATACGGCCAAAAGAATCATTAGAAACTGTATCAGTTGTTTCAAAACAAAGCCAATACTAACATAACAAATCATGGGTAACTTACCGTTTGAAAGAATCACCTGTAGTAAACCTTTTAATACTACTGGGGGTCGATCTTTGTGGTCCTTTCCAAACAAAAAACAAAAATATTTCAGTATTTGTTTGCTTTGTAACAAAAGCTAGAAATTCTATCCGATCTCACTTCCGAATTTTTCATTGCCTGTTTGAAGCGGTTTATTTACCGTAGAGGTAATTTTAAGTGTGCAAATAATGAGCTTGCACGACTGCGTCAATTATTTCAAGCAGAAAATGAGTCCAATGAAATTATTAAATATTGTGGTGCAGAATCATCGGTAAAATCGTTAAAATTTCACCTTCGAAGAATTGCATCAAGAGTTATCCCCACTTATGAAGAATTTCACAACTTAGTCGTACAAATTGAAGGATTTCTTAACTCGCGCCCACTTACTGTTCTATCGTGTGATCCTATAATGACGCGGAGCTATTGACACCGGCACATTTATTTTTTAACAGGTGGACCCATTGTGGAGGGCTATAACTATACAGGCTAATTTAACTATACAGTCCATTTACAAAAAAAAATCCAGCGATCATCCAATGACCTTAACTATCTTGTTACAATACAACGTGATGTTAACCACCAGTAAAAAAACTTGCAAAATCTCATCAGCATACACTGCGACATCATAGTCAAATAAGGCATAATGCACAAACTACTTGCCCACTCTAAATACACTTTAGTTTACCTTAGTATCTTAGAACGACTGTTAAAATTAGTACTACCGATCACAACTGTGTAAAATTATGTGTCAGTTTTAACTGACAAATTCGCTAGTTTAGCATGCACTTCAGAAATGTTTAGGATAATCACTGGCATTAGGATAATCACTGGTACAACTGGGTTGGGCTCTGCCAAATTCTTAGAAATCATATCGCAATTAACAAAAGTTTCAGACTTCCCTGGATCTGTTGGTTAGCAACATGTGATAAGCGACATTGTACGAAAGTCAACACAATTTGAGAGTCAAGAAATTCGAATTATTAGAGTGGCACCCAATTCTTACGTTGTACCTGGAATTCCTAGGATTGGCACTGCTCTCTTTGAATCCTGGGTACAAATAATCTAACGACAATAGCTGGGAAATAATGGGTCAATTAATTTGTTTAAACACTGGCTATTCAAAAACTTTGAACGTTCAAACTCTATTTGTAGACGTAAAATATTAGAACTATATATGAAGAAAGGTAGGCTGTTTCTAATGCACTCTTAAAGACTGCTTACAAAGTGATTCTGGTTATCATTCAAATTTCCTGCAATATTCTCAGAAAGTATTCGGTTCTTAACAACAATCACGAGTTGTTTCAAATAGCCCCATAAGCATAAATCTGGTTTCGCAGCTTGATCTCTCTATTTTATTTTATTCTTTGACAATCGTCAGTGAATAACAACATCCTTTAACACAAAGAGTCTGATGTATAGTAGGCGATTTTAACCACCTGTCTCTCTAGGGACATAAAGTAACCAAGCGGCACTTAAAAGGCGAATAACTATTTTTCTTCTTGATTCTGTCACTTTATGACGGAATTACTATAAAACGTGCCTATAACAGTCAATTATATTTTTAAATTGAAACCACATGAAACCACACGAAACAGTAACATACATCATTGCGTACAAAATTCCGCAAATCAAATCGCACCAATAAAGAAAATATTTTCCTTCCCTCTAGCATAAAACTCGCAAAACTTCATCACCCAAGTCAGGAAACATTACTTGGATTGTTACAAATTTGGAACACTGTATGGAACCATCTTAGAAGGAGCAAAATGCTATCTAAGATTGAATGAACCAATACGCCAGCACACAACACTAATTTCGAAAATTGGGTTATCGTACCCAGGAACGATTTTAAGATTGAACACATAAACCAATATTCATAGCAGCAAATTTCAAGGGACCGTTTCCAATGGTGGGTAGGATTTTATCCGCTTAAATGTGTTTCTAGGCCTGATGTCGACTAATTGGATACGTTTACCCTTAATTTGGACAGTCCTGTCATATATTTTAATTTGGCATTGTGCAAAGTCGTCATTGTAAGATATACCGGACTATTTAAACACACCAGTGGACCTATTCTGGCTTCCCTTGGGATACATATATTGGAAATTATTTCTCCCTATAACAATTTTGTGGAACAAAAGTTTCCCAATCAACATTGTTTCGAAAATATTTACACCAAACTAATTCCAACAGCCAAGCCGGAAAACCAGAATAGTACCACAGGTCTTTCTTTGCGGGTCCGCTTAGTTGTGATCTAAATTTCTTCTTATCTTCCCGTTTTAAACTTGTCAGTTCGTCTCTAATGAAGATTTTAGTAGCAACCTTACCGCAGCAAGAAGCTCTACTGTGGTGGATCTTCCTTCCTCACCAAATTTACTGCATGGATAGAATTAGCAATAAGAACCATGAGAGCGCTGCTCTTGGAAATGCACCAATCTCGAAAGTCAAGAATCCTGACTGCTCTGATTTGTCTAGTACGATCACCATGTCCCAGACCCCCCACAAGACGAACATATGCACATCTAATACATCCTTGAACAGAGACAGAAAATTAGAAGTGGGAGGTAAGAAGAAAAGTACAGCTTAACTAAGCGGACCCTTCTAAACATGTTAGGAGAATTCCACCGAATAAAAAAAAGAAATCGGCATTTTTCATAGAAACCCGTAGAAGCGACAAAGAGCTTACGTATTGAATCTCCGAGCGCAGGTCTCAATAATAGATCTGCGCAAAATGAAGACGATTAGGGCACGAATAAAACAAAGTGCGACTCTCTCAAGCTAAGACCAGGCCCCTCTGACCTTAATAATAGGAAGGTAAAACAAAAATAAGAGGTTAGTAAGCCTGAAAAGTATGGGCCCAGGGAACCATTATACGATCCTCATAATTTACTCAGCAGACTGAAATGCATTCAAATTAACTTGCATAGGTCAAAGGCAGTTACTGCTAAACATTGCCACTTCTTTACAATAACGAATTTGGACATGGTACTTATAAGGGTCTTTCAATTCCAACAAAATGTGTAAGTAATAAAAAAAACAAAAAACAAAATCCTATCGGCGCGTCGGCTACACAAAACCTTCCCCTTATAATATAAAAATCCAATAGGATCAGTTAAGAAACCAAATGGAGAACTGACTCCCTCAAAGTAGGATACTCTTCCATCATTAGTGAAGGATTACTTCTCTGACCTTGTAATTCAACGAGAACGAGAAGCATATCTGGAAAAATCCACCGGGTAATCAATACTTTCATCCCTTACAAACACCTAAGTGGAGATTGGGTGCTCGTTGCTGAAGATTCGTACAAGTAATTTTCATACCGAAAGTGGGGAAGAAATGTCACGAGTACATCAGGCCATACACACACAATTAGTCTCACGTCATTTATTTTCAAAATCATGGAGAAAATATTGGGTTTCTATATCAGATCCTATACACTCCAGCGTTATCCCTTAGTATGACATATCTATACATGAGTATTAGACTTGGGAAATCAACAATCTGTTTATACCAATCTGAAAGTAATTTAAGCGCAAGCTAGAGCAAGGAGTATTGACTCATCAATACTAGCACGATCGAAACTTCTTTCGATAACAAAACCATCAGTATCGCAGCGACCAGAGGCTGTTTACGAATCGCAGACAAAACTCAATTTCCTGTGCTACGCAAAACCCCTCAACTAATGCACGAAACTAAATATCTGAGTGTTAAGGTCACTAATTTAGTACACGGTTTGAGTTTTATGGCCAAAAACTCAGGAAAGAAAATAATGCAGAACAATAAATAAAATTTAGCGGCTAATTTGTCTAAGTGCAACAAAAACAAGAAACACAAGTTCTACTGCTGTTCCCGTGAAGCTATTAGGACTTACATCCTTGAACATTTCAAGGGCACAGTTGTTTCTTGGGCCATCAAATATTAAATCAATTAAGACCCATCAGACAGGTCATGCCAGGATCTTGAACAAACAATCAGATATACAAACAACAAGTTTTCAAAGCTATTTCTCGGTCGGGATTACCCGACGAGACCAAGTTTAGAACACTATATCGTATCTCCCTCGCCAGGCATTTTTATGGTATACCGTCGATTCAAAAGCATTGCACAAGCCCTTGCGAACCGGGACTTCTATTCTAAGCTGATATGGAGTTACTATTTTTTAAGCGTCTAGACAAGGAAAACAAAATTATCTTAATGTGGTCTCCTGGCCACGCTGCCATTCTAGGAAACGAAGCAGCCAATCTATGTGCGAGGAGAGGTGCAGATAACACCTTCGCTGTGTGACAACATTGATAGAAATTTCGTGAAATTTTACTTCGGGCGCCTTGTGATAAGTTTTGTTGCCAAAGTCAAGGCGATTCACGCCTTGCCAATCTCGTTGATGAGAATAACCAGTCCAATGCAACGGTCGTTAATCGTAATTGCCAATCAGAATATCATCATCATGTCAAATTATACATTTTCGAAATTCTATATATCCATCACGGTCTTATATTTATTTGTCACCCGTCAATGTCATACAATGGAGATGATATACAGACTCGTACATGACGACCAACCAAAACTATTCTCAGTTCTAATCGAAATACAAAACAGCAAACCGCCATACACAAAAAAAAAAATTAAAATAAACAATAAAATTCGTTTAAGAATAATAGAATAGGGTTAGATCCACATCGAGCACTACACATATAAATCATACGAGCAACGTAATCATAATACATAAAATTATGATTATGTAAGGGAAACTCAAAATATGTACAAATATTTATTATTCGTATATCCATCCATCCATCATCATAATCATCGTCGTATAATGTTCATGTGTATATTATGAATTACACGCTAGAATCAGATGATATGTGAGATGAGATATTAAAAAAGTAAAATACAAATTTGACTCAAATGCTTTATAATACGAGTAACACACAGAACACAACTCACCATAACAAAACTCACTTCAAACATTATCAAAAAATTTAAAAAAAAAACGATTATTCGATTAAATTAAAATAAACTAAACAATTATGCTCATATATTATGTTGGGTACGTATTCAATGCACAGACAATGATTGACTGACAAAGTGGAAATTTTACAGCTCATTTCTGGATCACACATCAAAAAACAAAAAAGTTAATCAAACACCTTTTAACACTTCCATCCGCAATTTCCACCTTTACATTTCATACATACGATATGTTGATGGGACACGATACATGCAATTACAATGAAAGTGAATTAAAAACGGTTGTTAAATTAATTGCAGTGAATTCCATGTATATGCTCGTAGATAGCCAGTAGCATCACAAATAGACACAGAGAGGGACGTCAAGTACACAGGAAAGATTTTAATTGGTCACAACACTCAATATTTTTTGCGCTACGTTTTGTAATACTCGTATGTTTGAATTTCATTATTAATTGAAAAATGTTGTTACAAGTGCTGATAATTAATACACACAACACAATGATGAATAAATTAAATTCAATTTAATTTTGTAATAAATTAATTGCGATAAGAAAATGGAAAATTATGCAAATCGTTACAGCTTTGTATTGAAATAGAAATTATTTTAATTAACCTGCGGAAAGATCCGCGCGCATATTGATGATGGATATAATACTGTGGGCCAAAAATAGTAAGACTTTGTTCATAATTTCTCCAAATTTATTTCGTCCCCCTCAAAGTAATCCCTCCGGCCTCAATACACTTGTGAGAACGTTTTTTCAATCCTCGAAACAGTTGTTAAAGTCAATTTCCGGAATAGCCTCCAATGCGCGTAGTGATTCACGTTTAATGTTTACAATTGACTCAAAACGTGTTCCCCGGAGCGGTCGTTTGAGTTTGATGAACAGCCAGAAGTCACACGGAGCTAAATCAGGCGAATACGGTGGTTGCGGAACGATATGGGTGGAATTTTTGGCGAAAAAATCACGTAAAACCAATGCAGTATGAGAAGGTGCATTATCGTGGTGCAAAAACCAAGTGTTGTCGACCCATAATTCCGGCCTCTTTTTACGAATAGCTTCACGCAAACGACGCATAATACTCAAATAGTATTCCTTGTTGACAGTTTGGCCGGTCGGAAGGAATTCGGAGTGCACCACACTTCGATAATCGAAGAAAACTGTCAACATCACCTTTGGCACGATATTCGGCCGATTGGTCGTCTGTTTCCGGGTCGTAAGCATAGATCCACGGCTCATCGCCAGTTATAATACGTTTCATGACATCCTGGTAGTCGGAAACCATTGTTTCACAGACGTCAACGCGACGCTGTTTTTCCAAAAAATTGAGTGATTTTGGAACCAGCCGTGCTTTCACTTTTCTTAGGCCCAAATGATCTTTCAAAATGGTTTTCACTGATCCTTCCGATATTTCAACGATGCTAGTAAGGTCTCTGACTGTTAATCGTCGATTCTCGAGCACCAATTCCTTGATTTTATTAACGTGTTGATCACCAGTTGATGTTGATGGCCGTCATAGACGTGGTTCGTCGTCAACACGTTCTCGACCCTC
Source organism: Nephrotoma guestfalica (assembly GCA_963691935.1). Taxonomy (NCBI): domain Eukaryota; kingdom Metazoa; phylum Arthropoda; class Insecta; order Diptera; family Tipulidae; genus Nephrotoma; species Nephrotoma guestfalica. The sequence continues at coordinate 43,579,975 of OY829915.1, read as the reverse complement.
TTTGAACAGTTTGTACCAATCAAAAACACTTGCTCGCGACATACAATTATCCCTGAAAGCCTTTTCCAACATTATGAACGTTTCGGCACCACAAAATTGATTCCGTACACAAAAATTTAATGAAACTTCTTTGTTGAATAATTTCACTCATTGTAAAAATCGCCGAATGCACTTTTTGTACTTCAGAAAGACAAGCCTATACTAAACACTAATGATTATTTTGATGTGACGTTTGGCACAGATATCACTGACAGACACACCAACATAGAAAAAAAATATTTCGACGATTGGTTTTCCGCGCGAAATTTAAATTAAATCGTCTTACTACTTTTTGCCCACAGTAATACTACACCGCCTGATTAATTTAGAGTTACCCAGAGAGCACCGCGAGAAAATATGGATCTTGGACTTTGTTTTCTAAGTGCGCAAGTTACTGAAATTAAATTTTCGATAGTTCCCTAAGAAAATGGTGAATATATGGAGGTGCAGATCATATGACGGTTAACAGCAAAATGAAAATATTTCTCCTCAAGAAAGTCGAAAGCAAAGAGGTGCAGTGGTATAACAAAACTTTCGGGATTGGTGCATTTCCAGGAGCACCGCTCTCATTGTTGGAGAGGCTGCTTGAATATGTGAAGGTCCACATCTACTAAAAACTCCATTAGAGAAGAAATGTCAAGTTTAAAACTGGAAGGTAAGAAAATTGAAAATTTCAGGTTCAGCAACCAATTACACTGTGCTTGAATCGCAAACTTTTCTATGACAAGCTGGGCACCCAGGGGGTAAACCTAATTCGAATACGCTGAATTCAATGGTACTAGTCCCATTTAAAAGTTAGTCCCCAAGTTGAGATATGGCTTTCGACATGTTTTGACTCTGAGTCAAAATATTTGCACGTTGATAGCTCTTGAACCATTAAGATCTTTGTTTCGCTTTCTTCAGCAAAGTTGTTGCGCAAGCCAAAACGAACAACTTTGTCGAACATATGAAAACCGAAAAACCACAGCTACATTCACATTGTTGTGGTATTATTATTATTATTTTTTTTTTATTTCGATTGAAATCGAATCGATCAGTTGATTTTATGATGATTTTTCTTAATTTCTTCCTAAAAAATTAACATTTTTTTTAACTTTTTTCATTTTAATTTTCTGATTCGTTCGTGTCGTCTTCGGGATCTTCTTCCTCTTGCAAATTCCAGCAAATGTCACCTACAAGAGTGCATGTAGCTTTTTGCCGCTGTACCAATGTTCGAGCCTTGTCGTCACTTGGTGAAAACGCTAGCCGTGCTCATGTCAGCATATTTTCAATATACTTGCGCCAAACATTGGATCGATTAATTCCGAGAACATCCTTAATAACTTCTTTTACACATTTCCATGACACAAGCCCTCGTTCACTGAGAGCATTTTCAAATGCAACATCGTTCATCAAACGACGAATATCTGGTCCATTAAGTATTCCTGTAATTGATCAAACTTAGATTCGAATAGATTCAAACATCAACCTTCCTTTATTTTCATTCCACTTAACCGTGGAAAAATACGACGCAATTCGATGAGTGCATTTCCATCTGGATTCAGCGCTTTTATAAAATTTTTAACTACTCCAAGCTTGAAATGAACTGGTGGTAGCAATATTTTTTCAATTGGTACAAGTGGAGCCTCAACGATGTTGTCGTTGTCAAACAATCGCCAATCTTCGGGATTATATGCACTGTGCATTGTGAATACCAAACCATGGATATCATTGCAAAAAGGAATTTCATCTGAATGCGGCAGCGGTAGTTGAGCATTTTTCGGTGCAGTGTATATCAAAGAACCAATTTTTTTCTGTTTGTCCCGAGAATATAATTCAAGCACCCATAACATTGAACTGGATCATGTTCTTGTGGATCTATCCATATCATCGGGACACCAAATGACATTGCGGCTCCAGTGTTTTGCCATCTATGCAGATGGAAAATGCATGCTGTACAAACAAAAGACGGCGTCCAATTTACATCACTAATAACATTTTGTGAAAAGTATAGTCGTTATAAATCAGCGGTTGCATCACTTGTTTTGCGGCGATTGCTCATAACTGTAAATTTTCCACACACACACATAACAAAAGCACTTGAGTTTAAAACACCTGTCCATATTATTTATTTCACCAGATTTCACACAAGCCGATTCGCCGTGGGTGTGAACTCATGATTAAATTTGGTTATGTCATTGATATGTTCTTTGTATCTTATTTGAAATGAGCGTTCCGATTGGCCAATGTATGCCGACCTCCCGTTGTATTTAGCCTTACCTGAGTATCTAGATCTCTGCACAGGTGGACCCATGTTTCTCTAGACGGCAAGGTAGGAGCCGGAGTCTACTGTGAGAAGCTTTTGCCAAAACTAACAAGACCCAGCCTTTTTGGGGAACATGCGAGAACGCTGAGTCTACAGACGAACAACTTTGTAGAATTTTCATGGACGAAGAGGAAGAAGAGACTTTAGATAACTTCCTATGCTCGGGTCCGGGACTATCATACAGAAGGCATAGGCATTTGGGGAGCCACTACTGGTCTAAGTGTGCAGAACAGCCACTCGAACCTAACCTAACCTTGGCCTAAGTAAAACACACATACGAGTATATGGTGGATGTGGCTTTTCGGTCTTGATATGTTCGACAAAGTTGTTTGTCTTGACTTGCATAACAATTTTGCTGAAGAAAGCAAAACGAAAATCTTACTGGTTCAAGAGCTATCAACGTGAAAATGAGTTGACAATTTTTTGACTCAGAGTCAAAACATGTCGAAAGCCATATCTCAACTTGGGGACTAACTTTTAAATGGGACTAGCACCATTGAATTCAGCGTATTCGAATTAAGTATACCCCCTGGGTGCCCAGCTTGTCACTTTTTCAACTAGCACAGTGTTATTAAATTATCTATGGTGTGAGTTCACCCACTAAATACTCCAATCAAAAATTTGGTGTAATATTCATGCAATACCAGAAGATAAATATTACTTCCTTTTCTGAATATCCGCTTCCAACAATTTACCTCAGGAACTGATAAGAATGAATTAGTTGACTGACAATATTATAGAGTCAATTGGCGGGTAAACGATATTTCTAACTTTGTGGCGTACATGACAAGTAAAACGTCACTTAACGCTACGACCAAATCTTATCGTAATAAGTAACTGAAGGATTGGCTAATAATAACAATAACCGCCTAAGTACAACCAGACTTCCAATTAAATATCCGAATGCGAGATTTAGATACAGACGACATAGAATCGAATCTTAGAGTTCAGTTACATTCCCTCGCCCTAACTACCACCTAGTCTACTGTAGCCAAAACCTCAACACTACTTTGTGTAGTATGAACTATGTCAACACTAAACTAAGGAGAAATACGGATATAGATGGTGTAAACAGTTATCTAAAACAATTGCCCTGATCGATAACATTTTAGTTAGAGCACGGTAAATCATTATAGTCGAGCATGACTAAGCGGTTTTAATAGAAAATTTGAAAAATAAAAATAATTTCTGCCAATTTCTGCCAGGGTGATCTTTTAGACTGTCCTAGTTCCTTACACCTATCAGAACTCCTGCATCCAACGCGCGATCCTTCCTATAATCCAACGGAAATTCGAAACCGATAAATAAATTTGCGCTTGGCTTTCTCAACTTGAGGTTAAGAAATTATTTTAATTAACCTCCAGTAACTGAAGAGTCTATCCCATATGCTCTACACCAATACTCTGTACATGGTATAATGATGCGATATAGAGAAACTTCTGCACCTCTTAAAAAAACCCAAATTTTCGTGAAGCTGACTTGACCAATGCAATAATGTGTTCATTCCATTGTTAATTTTGCTAATTCGAACACCAAGCAGATAAATACATCACAACCAACGAGTGGTATTTTGATTTCTTTTACTCGAGAATGTCCATATTTGTGTTAAAATGTGACTAAAAAAAGTTGTGAGTAAATTGTGACTCCGGCACAACCTTGATCTTTCGATATTTAAGAAAAATTTGTATTCACTTGACTAGTTTACAAATTAGATTCCCTTTAGTAACCTTAACAAAACCGTTGGATACACCCAAAGCGATTGCAAAGGCCTCTCCATGTTATTTTAGGGCGAAATTTCATTTCTTTGCGACATAAGTCAAGAGACCGGTTGTGGAGCGGCCTATTAATTAACACTATTAATACAGGCCGGTAGTTTCGGGGGTCAGTTTTATCACAACAATCATTTTTTTCAGCTGCGACCATCTGGTGAAAGTTGCGATCGGACATTTTCAACTGAGAAGCCACTTTCTTCTCGTCGACTCTTTTCCCTTCCGTATAGCACCGATTTTTTTTACAGATGTTTAGTTAATATTCTTCAAACGAAATTTCGATGCGCGTATACTTCTCGTGAGCAATTTTGTTTTGTCTGGCTGCTTTGGTGGCTTCTTTTGAAAACATTTTAAAATTTGGATTAGGATTGAAAATTGATGATATACGTATTTATTCATTCAGGTCACACGGTCTCAGTGAAATTGGAACCGGCGTCGGAAATGTTGAAAAAATGGCAGTAAACCATAATAGCATCGTTATAAAATGCCAAAGACGAATTCGAAAGTTATTTTTAAGGTTATCAGGTTATGGTCAGAACCAATCTCAGCATCGCTGGATTGATGTGAGACAAAAATCTAGAATATGGACTCTTGTACAATTTTCACAATCAAATGTGGAATCGCGTTGGCGCATAACACAATTCGTATCTTCTTTATCGTGGATATTGAAGTCGCCAACTGAACTAAAATAAATTCGCAATATAGGGATGTTGGGTGCGAATGTCATCACATTTGTCTGACAAACCATCAAAGAAATACATGGTTTCTGAATCTGCCTGATTGGGGGCTCTATGCAAACCAATTAAGAAAAGGAGTTTAATATAGGTAGGTAGATTTTAAGTACAATAGTTTGAGCTGTTTTCGTGAAAGTTTCGTACTTCCGATTTCGAGCGTACGGTATGTGGTCTTTAAGGAACATTCACACTTTACGTTATAACTAAAATGCTTGTTCAAACTGGTAGCACTTGAAGTAGAATTCGTTTTCGGAGATGTTTTGAGATACTTTTATTTCCATTAGTACGAATATGTCGGGTCTGCCACGATTCCTAGGACATTGGAAAAATGGAGAGCAGAGATATAATAACGAAAAAATTAAGTTCATTTGAAGTAATTTTTGTGATGGTTGACAAAACCATATAAAGAGTTTCTAAATTGCTGGCCCTAATTCCAGTAACACAATACAAATTTAGCTCTTTGAATTAGGTATTAAAAGTACTTTTAGTTCGGTTCTATTCAACTCGGTCTCCGGTTCAGCATCCTCACAGTCACCAACATCAATCGCATTAATTTAACATTCTAGTTCTGTTCCGTGTAATCTCTGCCACAGATTTTCCCAAAACGAGCCATATCGGTTTTTGGTCGCATAAGAAGAAATTTGTCATCCTTAATTTTATTAAGGATGCAATATCGTTATTTCCTCTTTCGTCTTAACTTACCGTCTTTCAGGAGATTAAGCATTTCATAACTCAATACTGTTGTCTGAGTTTTCAAATTTTTAAACAAAAAACAACAAAACCGCTTCGGATTTGAGAACATTCGTGGCTTTAAAACCTTTTGAAGCTCAACAATGTTATTTATTGTTTGATCATCCCACATTTCACTTTACCTCTCTTAGCACGTTTTTTATAGGATTTAGCAATCTAAGAAATGGGCTCAAAATACTTTATAATGTATTCCACCGGATGCGGCTTTATAGAATCAGATTTAGTTCTGAACCCTCTAACTCTATTACAAATTTTTGCAATATTGCGTTCTTTACAGGCGACATTCTGAAGTATTTGACAACACTGCGTATGAAATTTAAATCAGCCCCAAACCTAGAACTTTGTTTGGTTAATAAACGTTTATCCGGATAAAGATGAGACAAGATAAATCTCCCATTATCGTGTTCAGTAGATCCTTGAATGTCACATAACTCGGAACTTGCAAGTCCAGCATCTGGATAAGCGAAAGATATTTCAGCAATATGCGAGTACCTAGCCTTGAAAATTGATGACAAATATATATTTATCAAACTAGAACCAAGAGTAATCAGAACCTTTCCGATACTTATGAGCATAGAGAGCCAAAGCATAATGTGGGGCTCCAAAACCCATTTTTACCAATTGCATTTTTGCAGGAGTAAAGCGCTATTGTAGCTTTCTTTACTCTTTCTAATATGTTCGACGGATCGGGTCCTGGAGACTTATAAGGCTTAAAGCTATTTATAACCCACAGGATATTTATCCCACTTATAATCTGGCTTACAATGTCTATGACTCTGTTGTCCCTAGGCCTTTGTGACGCAGAATCGGAGCTACATCGAAAGTGAGTATCCAGTAGTAGCTCTACGGATTCTGCACTTGTTACGGTCCGAGAACCATCCGACCGGTGGAGAAAACTCGAAGTCGAAAAAGACTCCTGTATTTTACTACAGTCTAGCCACCAGACCAGGGGTCTACTAGGAGAACTCGCACCTAAAATGGCCTTATTAAAGTGGATAGCTGCTATAGTGAGACATTAAGCTATTATGTTGAATCAGAGGGGTAAAAAATATCTGAAAAATAGTCGGTTTTCGTTGTGTTTCTTTAGCTAGGTTTTTAGATGGGTTTTGTCTCCAATTCAAATTGAAGTTATCAATGATCAGAAAAGGAGAAAAGGAATGATCTTCCGACACCTTACAGTTCGTTAAACTGTCCATGGTGGTGGTATCTGAAACAAGCGTAATGTCTTTCTAGTATACTTCTTGCATATTTATTAAATTGAAAAGTAAGATTAGTTATCATTATACAACTAAGACCCTCTGATGGAGTGCAGAATTCCGTGTCACGCGCCGACCCACCTTCCATGTCAATGTACAGGTTGACATGGAGCTTGCAATGTGCAGGTGGTATACTGTAGTTGTGTGAGTAAGTGAAGTAGGTGGGTTATTGATGTGGAGTGAATGAGTGGTATCACAATGGGCCTAAAAATTGGCCTAAGTGTGCAGTAAGCAACCACTGAAACCTGCCTAACCTATCATTTTGAAAATGGTAGACGATTTTTGATGAAGTGGATGAACTGGGCAAGCTCAGTAACAGGAGAAAACTAATAAATTTTATCTATGGAGCTTGATAAATATCGCACTCATGGCTAGTATCTTAATCTGAGAAATTTGAACTATGATAGAGGGATCAAACAAAAAAAGAGTGGTGAGCCCTCGATGTGGAACCAGACCATTGTCACGTTAAAATTTCGTTTAAATCCGCGTTTCAATTCTCGGATGTGTAAAAGAGTCGTTTACTCTTCCTTTTTATTTGCTAAAGAGCGCACCCATCTGTGTAGGGACATATTCCAGTACACTATTAGAGCGTGTGCTGGTTTATACTCTTGTCACTCGACTTTCGTAATAAAACGATTTTTTTTTGTGGTGGGTGCAACTAGGCCACCTGTAAAATATTCTAATACATGACATCCAATGTTAAATTGTAATCAATGAATCAAAAATTAAAAAGGACTCTTCAACAAGGGAGTCGTTTAATTTACAACAACGACCTCGGACACGAAATAAGTACAAGTAAAATTTTAAATATGTAGGGTAGTCAGCTTAAACCTCCCGGAGAGCGTACAACCGGATCTGCGGACTCAGGTTACACACACGTTAATTCGATTAACACACTTTCTATAAATACCACGAACGTCTTCTAAACAAAATTCTCCATCTGGATGTAAGGAATGTTTTGGGGTGGTCGTGGTATATCGTTACTAGTCTGGAGTCACCATGCATCAAATAATAACGGGAAAGAAATTTTTCTAACATAAAATATATTAAGACTAAACGTGGCGCCAACATCGATTCCGCCACTTTCTGGTAGTTGCGAAATATGCTACCCGTCTATCAACCATGTATAAAATCGATTTCAGCAAATTTTTCGTTGTATTACTGAAGCATTTAGCAATCAACATACCCGTTACTCCACAACTTGGAAGTTAGCATGCCGGAGACCCTAGACCACCAACCACTACTCATTCTGTGGAAGAACACTGGAACATAATAAACGCTTCGTAAAATATAGGGTTTTCCAATAGGAATGATATGATTTTTAAGTGACGTTTCGGCCATTTGTAATATGTCATGATCTGTCATTTTTTGTTGAATTGTATTCAGTAATGTTTACAATTTCATCATGGTGAGACATACGCAAGAACAACGTTTACAAATTATTCAGATTTATCATCAAAATAATCGTTCTCCAATTGCAACTTTTCGTGCGCTTTTGCCATTTTATAGTCGTAATAATCGTCCAAGTGTGCTCGCTATTCGTCGAATTGGTGAAAATTTTGAGCGTACATTTTCTTTACATAATGTTGAAGTGCCAATAAGACAAAGATTCGCTCGAAGTAATGCAAATATTGCTGCCGTTCAGGCAAGTGTTGCTGAAGACCGCAATTTGTCGATTCCAAGACGTTCTCAAGAATTGGGACTGTCTCAAACTACAACCTGGCGGATTTTGAGAAAGGATTTGGGTTTACATCCGTATAAAATTGTTCTCACTCAAGAACTGAATCCATTGGACCACCGTAAACGTCGTGAATTTGTTGATTTTGAGTTGGGAACAACTTGAAAACAATAACGATTTTTTTATGAAAATCATCTTCTCCGATGAGACTCACTTTCATCTGAGTGGTGCGGTAAATAAACAAAACTGTCGATTCTGGTGTGAAGAAAATCCACAAATTATTCATGAAAAACCATTACATTACCTAAATTGACAGTTTGGTGTGGTTTTTGGTCTAGTGAAATCATCGGTCCGTATTTTTTTCGAAATGAAGCGGTAACACCGTTACTGTCAATGGAGATCGGTATAGATCGATGATAACCAACTTTTTATGGACGAAATTGGAAGAAGTTGATCTTAACAACATTTGGTTCCAATAAGACGGGGCTACGTGCCACACAGCAAGTGCAACAATTGAATTATTGCGAGAAAAGTTTGGAGATTCGATTATTTCAAGTAATTGTGATATTGAATGGCCTCCAAGAAGTTGTGATTTAACATCATTAGACTATTTCTTGTGGGGTTATTTGAATTCATTGGTCTTTAGCAATAAACCAAACTCTCTTCAAGCTTTACAAGTCAATATTGAACGTGCTATTCATGACATACGGCTTGATTTAGTGGAAAAAGTGCTCGAAAATTGAGTTCATCGAATTCGTTCCTGCAAAAGAAGTCGTGGAGGCCATTTGAATGACGTTTTCTTCAGAACTTAATTGTATTTATTGTACTTCACATTAAATAAAAAACAATTCAATTTCCTTAACAATTAGCGTATTTTTTTAAAGAAATCATATCACTCTTATTGGAAAACCCTATACATCTAAACTAAGAAACACGACTACATGGTCGCAAGGAAACACATCAACCAACTGTGTAGAAGGAAGAAACGTGAATGACACAAATTACAATGTTTAAAATCGAAACTGCATGTTTAAGAGACCGCTACCGTCCAATAGAAGAAATCGATACCGACTTCCATCACGCAGTAGCAGTTTCGAAACAAAACTGGGGAGTTACAAATGGACACAAACGCAGTCCTATGTGTGGTGAAATTATATTCTTGTCATTCTTAAACATTTTTTACCGGACAAGTGGTGCAGTGGTTAAAGCTTCGGCACTTGGACCGGGAGGTGCTGGGTTCGAATCCCATCAGAGGCTAGATGCAAATCGAATTTTCATCATCGATTACGATCGGTGATGCTAATAAATACAACTAAGACCCTCTGATGGAGTGCAGAATTCCGTGTCACGCGCCGACCCACTTTCCATGTCAATGTACAGGTTGGCATGCTTCTACCATATGTTTGAGCAGGTTTCATCAATTTGATACGAAGATAAAATCCTAGACAAGGGGAAAGTAGCACTAATCTGGCCATTATACATAAAAAGAGAGACCGGTTGAATATAACAACGATCGATTGCTAAGTATAAATTCTGTTCGATTTTGGCTGACGGCGGTTTGATGGTTGACAAGACCATATAAAGATTTTCTAAATTGCTGGTCCTAATTTTCCAGTAACACAATACAAGTTTAGCTCTTTGAATAAAGGATCGAGTAATTTGGAAGAGCATTATTGAGACGGCCAAATCCCATCATGGGATGTAGCGCCAATTACGAAGAAAAAGATGTCAACAAATTGAGAGTAAACTGTAAAATAAGTTATGTGACATCGTACTGTAAGAACCCCAAGGATTAGAACATACCGAATGCTGGTTCCATTACCGCCATTTTCACAACCGATTTGATTATGCTTCAGCATATCCTCTTTAAACTTGTCCCTGTAATACTAATCAATTCGAACCCTCTGTCTATATCTGTAGCCTATCTTCCAAACATTCTCTCGACAACGACATATTAAATTATGATATTTTATAATTTTTGTCTAGATTGAAAATTACGGTTAGGTTGGATGAATGGTTGGTTAGATAAATGTATGCCCGGAGCATTACTGTGATGTACGAGAAACATTGAGTAGCATATTATTTTTACGTATCTATATGTATCTAGGTATGCCTAGGTATATAAACATCTAGTCATAATAATAATGTATAGTCGAATATCTAGAATCAAAATATGAACATAAACGAAAATTAGAGAAAAATAAATTTATGGAAAATACTTGTATCATAAATTATTTAATTTTCCATCCCCTGTGTCTTCATCTTTGTCTACTCTCACTACGCTAGCTAAAGCACACCACACATTCTCTTGTATATTTAGAATTTTACTTCGAATATATGCGGTAAAATTAATTAAAAAAATCATCCGGAATCGGTAGACTCGTATACGAGTACGTACGGTATGTGTGTATTTATGTATGAGAGACGATTTGTTGTTGTTGCTGTTAAATTATCTGAAGAAAACCTGCAGTAATTAATTTTTTTTTTTTGTACGTTGTTTTATTTTATTTTCGGCTAATTGTATTCGAATATTTATGGTTTTCCAGTATTATATCGATGTTAATACCGCCTTGGGAAAATTAATTAATAATCCTATAATGTAGATGATTTTTTTTTTCATTCATGTGTCAATTTTGAAATATCGAGTATAAGACGAAAGAAAATTAATCGAATTGGCTTAACATCAGATTTTGCTTTATTACCCCTCAAGCAGACTGCATTGTTATCAAATATTGAAGTAAAGCAGCAATTTTTTGTGGTATCCACATTCAAACTCGGTGCCGTCCTAAATTGGGATTATTTTATAGGAACGAGTATATCCTGAGTCTATCTCCACAATAATTAAAATTAATACAAATAACTTTAAATATAAAATAAAATTTAATTGAACTAAAAATCCTAGTCACGTTCTTCTGGAAATATAAAACTGAATTAAAGTTGGAAAATCTAAAATGTATTGTACAATACACAACGTATAGAGGGGAGGGCAGCCGAGTCTGCACACAATTTCTAAGTATTGAATGCAAATTGATTACAAATTTTTGTTTGAGATTTGTTGTATAGAAAATTTATTTTTTGTTGGATGAAAATTTTTAAATTTACCAAGATGTATACAGAAGAGAATATTTTCATTGTCTTGATTCGGGTGCGGGATAAATCATTGTTTATTTTATTTGTTTGTTTAATTAGTTAGGTTATGAATGATAAATAAATATCGTTGAGTCCAACAGTATGCATAGATGCTAAGTCATTGGAGTTAGTTGACTCATTGGATTCTTCAATAACAACAACCGGCGGACAATAAAACTCACTTGCAACAACAACTGGTATCGTTGCCAAACAACAATCAGAACACACACCAGAATCTACGCCAACATACAACAACAGTCGAACACCGATGAAAACGGAAGAAAAGTAGAAGACTTCGTGTCTAGGAGTGACCTCTTCATAATGAAGTTGCAGGGGCACCCAACGACGTTCTCGTCTAATGGGAACTCCAATATCGACTTAACCATAGTCAATGGCGCCTTGCTGGGCTCGATAGTTAGGTGGTGTATCAGAGAAAGTTGGACATCTAGTGCCCATAGAGTCATTACGTTTAACTTATCAAACTCGCCTCATAGCAGTCCGCTTGCAAGTAGCAAAACTCCGAGATTCGCCATTAAGATAGCTGACTGGGGTCTATTTGCTAGACACTTAGCTCTTGGGACAGTGTAGAAGCACTTCCAAAAATAGATTCTGTAGATGAAATTGATGCTCGTGTGGAGCTGATCTCAGCACGGTTAGCCAGTGTCTGCAACAACTCAATTCCTAAGAAGAGAGTTGCGAAGAAACAGAATAGTTGGTGGAACTCTAATCTAAGGAAACTTAGATGTTCTATGTACAAGCTTAGAAGAGCCTACCAGGCGGAAAATAACCAAATAGCAAAAGAGTTAAAATTGTCTCGCTTTAGAGTAGCAAGAAATAAATACTTCCATGAAGTATTTATTGCAAAACAAAATAGTTTCCAACGATACGTCACGGAACCAGGTAATAAAGACCCATGGGGACTTGTATATAAATTTGCCGCTGGCAAAGCAAGATCCCCAGAAGTCTTTAACACCATCAGGAAGGCAAATGGAGTCGTCGCTGATACGTGGCATGACACCACGTACACCACCAGAAGACCCCCCATTTACACGGGAGGAGGTCACCAGTGCCTTAACTTGCTGCAAGCGTAACAAGTCCCTCGGACTGGATAACTTGAACGCTGAAATAATCCAGCTGGCATGGCCCATCATAGGGTCTAGCATAGTAAAATTATTAAACAGCTGCTTAAAATTTGGTTACTTCCCCAAGGTGTGGAAAAAGGGTGAAATGATCATAATCAGGAAACCTGGTGATAGAGATCCACTATGTTCGCAATCTTATAGACCCATAATGTTACTACCAGTTATGGGGAAGCTCTTAGAAAGGTTGCTTGCCACTCGCACTATACCGCGGGTTGAACAAAGCGGACTGTTCTCGGACAAGCAATTCGGATTTCGACGTAGCATCTCTACTGAGGATGCGATAATCCGCCTAACCAACACTGTCAAAACCCTAAGTTCTAAATATGGTATGGGTATATTCTTGGACATTGCCGGAGCATTTGATAATCTTACGTGGCCTAGTGTCATTGCAAGTTTATCGGTCTACAATCTCCCTAGAAACACGATGAATGTTTTTAGGAGCTACTTCAGTAATCGATACGCAATAATCAGAGACATGTATGGTTCTGTTTCAAAGCAAATTACAAAAGGATGTCCTCAGGGCTCTATTTTGGGTCCTCTAGTCTGGAATATCGTGTTTAACACAAGCATGATCGACGACTTTGAATAAATTGCTTTCGCGGATGACAAAGTCATTCTGATACATGGCAACCCCGAGACTCGAACTTCAGCGCCGAGGTCAAATCGCAATAAAAAAAATGATCCAATGGTGTGAAGTAAATAAGATGTCACTATCAGCAGAAAAAACAGTGATGCTGCAACTAAAGGATAAATTTGACTCTAGTCGACCACCAACAATATCACTAAACGGTATAGAAACATAAAAATGGTCAAGTGCGTTAGATATCTAGGTGTTGACCTTGATGAACGAATGAGCGTAGCATCCCACGTTCTTAGAGTCTGCGAAAACGCTAAGAAGCTATTCCACTCTTTGGCGAGAGTGTCAAGATAAGGATGGGGACTTAATCACAAAACACTGAAGTTAATATACAAAGGTGTGGCGGAGGCGCTTTTCGCGTATGCGGCGGCTGGTTGGTATGATAGGTTAAACTGTCACCATATCAGGTCACTAGAAAGCGCTCAGAGGAATATCCTGCTAGGAGTAACAAAAGCTTACCGAACGGTATCTAAAGATGCTGTAGTGGTTCTGGCTGGCGTACTCCCGGTTGATATTCTAATCAAAAAACGAGCGAACTTGTACCACCTAAGAAGGCGTGGCCAAAATAATATAGGTGAATATGTACATGCTGAAGCGATGGCGATTGACCTCTGGCAACGAAGGTGGAATGAATCAGCCAATGGAAGGCATTCCTTTGGCTTCATTCCTGGTATTAAAGAAAGACTAAAAATGAAATTACCACTGACGAGCTCGATGTGCCAAGTTATCTCTGGACATGGTAAGTTTAAAGCATACCTGCAGAGATTTAAGATAACGAACCAGTGTCAATGTTTATGCGGATCGGAAGTAGAAGACGTTAAGCAACTACTTTTCGAATGTAACGAGGTGACGGTTTTGTCACTAAAACATAAGTGGATTGGTAACATGAATATACATGAATTACCACTGCCTATATTACTAAGCAACGACCTACTCCCGAAGTTTCAGCCATGTATTGTGCTGAACTGATCAACGTCTTAAAAGAACGGAACAGTGTACCGGTAAAACGGAATGTACATGTCTCCCCGCGACTAGGGACGGTAACGTTATAATTTTTGTATTATAACGGCTGAAATGTACAAACACTGGTATCGGCTGACTGCGCTAATTGATTTACATGAAAATTGGCTAAGTAACCCGATACAAATTTGAATAATTCTTAGTTTAAGGTTATACCTAGGTATAAGAATTGACGTAAATTTTTCCGGAAATGTTGACTACGACGAATGAATGAACAGTCGAACACCCCAGCCAATAAAAAACACAGACATGGAGTAGTTATTTCAGCAACAAAAGGACAAGGCTGAGAGATACACACACACACACATCATTTCAAACTACGAAAAAGATGGTACAGCTCGGAAAACCAAGAAATAGCTTGAATTGAAAATAGCAACTCTTAAAAATGAATACAACGAGTACGTCGATGTAGACAATGAAATTCGAGAACCAACTGGAATCAACACACCAATACTAAGGGAAATAGTATAGGAAAGTTGTACAAAATATGTTGACGAGATGCGTCACCGCCTAAGTTCACCACAACGACCAAGAAAATGAGGCTCCATCATACAGCAAATCTAGTCAATCATCCGAATCATCAAGATTCAAATTAACACTGAATATCAGCAAAATCAACGTCAAATATTCGTTCAACAATTAAAACAACAGGACGTCCGAATGCAAGGTTTATATAGAGAAATCCGCACAGTTGAAGTCATACTGGCAAGCAACAACAGATCCAGACCAGCATTGCGGCTTAAATCAAAAAATATGGAAAGAATGATGATGCAGATCATGAAGCTACATGAAATAATCTGAGGAAGCTTCCGAAGAATAGAAAGTTAACTTAAAATACCTCGTATAACAACACTACGAAAACTAAAACAACGAATACGACAGAATCGTATTATCAGTACCGACGTTGTTGGAGGAAGAAGAACAATGCAAAGAGTTCAATGTTTTCATGCAGATTACTCGAAATGGATTTGTTTCGCTGACAGTTTCAAACAGCTAGTTCATAACTACAATCAGCTTACTAACACGCTCGAAATGAACTACTTAAAAGCCACGTTCAAGAGCCAGCTGAAAAATTAGTAAGCCATTTGGAACCTATCAGAGATACGATGCAGCCTGGAAGATCCTGATACTTAAAACTTACTGGAATCTAATCTACTAAGCACTTTATAAAGTCTGCCAACTAGCAACAACCGAATGCCAGTACGCAATATGGAATACAGGCGAATACAGATAACGAATCACGACGTCTTTATGAAAATTCTCTAGAAAAGCCCAGAGAATTTCAAGGGACAAGCCAATTATTAAGCACAACCACTCGGTCAACAACCCAGCTTCAATAACATCCAAAACAAATGGTTATGTTGCACAATCTGTGTAGAAATTGCAGCATTAAACCCAATTGTTCTACCTCCAAGGGCAACCACCATACTTTCCGGTAAAAAAAACCGGAACTGCAGAGCAGACAAGGATTGTCTGGGATTACCAAGAACAAGGGTTCTAGGCGAAGTTTCCGACGATAAACATTAGTCCCAGATTTCCACTAATCTTTAAGATACAAGCTAATGCTCTAGTCTTAACAAAGGAAGTAATCCTAGCTGATCCAACCTTTGACACTCCCGGACCTATTGATCTTTTAATAGGCACCGACATCTACGGAGAAATACTGTTGGAAGGAATGAAGAAAGATTCGCATCATAAGCGTATAGCTCAACAATCGGAATTAGGATGGATAATATCAAGTCGTCTAACCCAGAATAGCAGTGTATCGATATCTGATTGCTGAAGATAGCTTCAAATGGAAAAACGATTCAAGAAAGACGAAGACTTGAGGAGCCAATACCATATCCAGCTTTTGAGACTTTCTTCAAAACAACAACAGGCACGCCCCTAAACGAAACGTCGGTCCAACTTTACAAAACAACCTAACCGCTATATATTGATAAGATGGAAGAAGCATCGTTGTGTATTCGCATCGGACATTGAGAAAATGTTCAGGCAAATTCAATGTAGCCAGGGTAGAGCAACATTTCCAACGGGTCTTTTGGCGATCAGATCCAAACAACTGTTACATATGGTACGGCACCTGCAACTTATTTGGCTACAAAAACATTACAACAATTGTAGATGACCTCGAGCCAACACAATAACAAAAGCAATACTCGCTTTCCAGTGGAGGATTTAATCTCAGAAAATGGACAAACAATGAACAGGCAATTTTAGCAGAAATTCCAGAAAAGCGAAAAGAAACGAGATTAGATAGAATTTAATGACACCGACAAAACACTTGGGCTACTCTGGAACTCCACAACCGATTCGCTTCAATTTAAAGTGTCCATGCCAGATACAAACACAACAGTATATAAAAGAACAATTTTATCAGAAGCGTTTAGGCTCTTTGATCCTCTAACATCCGCTAACATAAATCATACTTCAAGACTTATGGGCATTTGGTGTAGGATGGGACGGCAAACTTCATTTGACTTTTGAAAAAAATTGCTAAAGTTATTACGACACCTCGAATAATTGGTGCCTTTTCCTAATGGCATTGCCATCTGTTCCCTGGCATTGACAATAAGGTTTTTTTTGTGAGTATGAATTGGTCTTTATACTCTGGTTCACGCTTTGGACACTTTATTCTCGTTTTGTTGTGTGCAATTGATGCGTAGTAAGAGTGAGCGGAGAAGTGACGCGCACGAAAAAACAAAACCAAAAAACGCCAACAGAAAAATATTCTTCTAGATGTTTTCGGTGCGAGAATTTTTTTTAGTTAGTCAGTTTGGAATTTGGTATAACCATAACCAAGTCGAGACAAGTTTTGTTTGTGAATTAGTCAAGTGCTGTGTGTAAAATAAAATAAAGCTGATTTTTAAATTTTGATATAAACTATTCAGTTTGCTTGTGTGCAGAAAAAAACATAAATTTTTGTAGACATTTTTGAGTTAACAAATAAATAAAGCTTAGAATTTGTGTCAATCGAAGCAAAAAAAAATAATTGCGTGTAATTACTTGCTTGGTCAAGAAAATCAAGAAAAGGATATTTGCGCATCAACGGTGTGTTAAAGTGTACCTCGGTGCCGGACGGACAGTTAGTTGTAAATATATCCCGGTGGTCACCCCAACATACACGTCATCAAACGAGGCCGTTTGTTATATCGGTGAGTGAATGCCGCAACCTATTAAAAGTTGCCTATTGCGGCCTAAATTAATTTGCATCGGTATTTTAAAGTCCGTAACTCATATATATGCCCGAAACGTGGCTCGTCTAGTTTTATTTATTTTATTAAGAAGTCCGCATAATTCATAATGGATGGCCAACAACGTGACCATTCGCAAATTTGGTAACGGCGAAAAGACGCCCACCATTATTTTGGTTAAAGACGGGAAGACGCTCAATTATTACAGCGGCCAATCGATTCCAAATCGATTAAGGGCGGGAAGACGCCCAATGATAGTTACGGATTACGGTGTAAAGGTGCCCAACGTTATCTATAGTTTATGGGTGACCAACCACGTGGAGACGCTGCAACCCCTTTTGGCGGGACCTTTCTGAAGGTTAAGAGGTACCATTTTTTTTTTTAAATGCTTTGATTTTCTATTTTTTTTATTTTCGTAAAGTAAATTCAATTTCAATTTATATTTTCAAATTTCCATTTCCATTTTGTTTATTTTTAATTTTCAATTTTCAAGTTTTAATTGTGTACATTGGTTTTGCTACGCAATTTATTCAAGTTCAGCGACCATTTTGCTCAAATTATTATTTTTTGCGACCATTTTTCTTCCGCCTCTGATCGTTTGGTGAAAATTTGTTTAGATAAAAAACCGCACTGCGTATGATTTTGGCATTCGATTTTATTTTTTCCGTTCATCTGCTTTAGTGGTGTTCCGTTACTATTTTGACTTTCTGATTATTGTACTTATTTTGTTTTGTTGTTATTTTTTTCTCGCAAACATTAAAATGAATTATTAAATTTCTTTCGGTTTAGTATCATGGGAGGGGGGGGGGGGGGGGTAGAGGGTCTCATTTCGTGTCAGTTCCATAGTTGCAGGCTGGGCTTACCACTCTCCTTCATCCCCTTGGCAGGACATCCACAGGGTCGGAGTGGATGGTTCAGTATATGTGTTGTCCATTCGAGGACGACCATAAAATCTACACGGTCTCTCCAGGTCTGTCCAGGTGAAAAGAGGCTTTGTCTGTTGGGGAGACGTCCCTGCCCTCTAGTGCTGTTTCGTTGCGGCTGGGCATTGGCCTATAGGGGTCGATGGGTCATTCGGGGGGGTCTCTTCAGCAGACATTGTACTTATCATTCGGGGAGATCCAGTCGTTCCTAGGTGGACACATCCGGTTATTATTATATTTATCTCACTGTTCCTCAAATTTGGGTCGATACAATTTTAGCGTTATTTAGTTTCTGTTTTCAGTTTACTCTTATTTTTGTTCTGTTTGACGGTGTAGGCCAGGAATAGGCAAGCCTCAACTTCCCACGAACCAAAATTCTGAGATCTAGTTGGCAAAGTCATCGTGAAAGAGGCCTCTGCATATTTAGATGAATCTGCGGGTTGGCACCAACGCCGCAAAAATTGAACTACATGGTTTCTGTGACGTCTCTAATCAAGCATATGCCGCCGTGGTATACAGCAAGATAAACAATGAAGTATCAATAATTACTGCCAAGAGGATAAGATTGAAAATGATACAACTCGACGAATATCGAACATATGAGGAAAGAGTATGCTTAATGTTAATACGCATGATATAATTGACTCTAATACTAACGACCCAATAGAGAATACACATCAAAACCGATACTCTACCCGTATCAACTTGAGGACCAACTACAATTTATTCGTCAGCACATAGCAGCTTCAATAACCATACACCTACCATGGGCTACGACATTCATGACTTCATTCAATTTAAATCATCATACCGTTGTCCTTGCACGTAATTCCAGTTCCTGATAATATTTAACAACAAACAATCAAACATTATTACATCAACAAAGTACCTAGCAGTAGACAATCATCGAGAGCATTTTGCATCTCTAACAACAAAAGTAGTGAACCGTTGCCAAGTATTCAATTATTTCAACTTCCACCAAAAACCAAATCTCGACAGATTATGTAATGTTGAGTCAACAAATTAAACCAACCATTGGGTTAGGGACTATAAACGCTGGTTGTATGCCTCATCGCTATCGGCGCAGGATCTAACCATATTAGTAAATTGTTTCGCAAATCATCTAACACGATAAACAGCGCCACCAATTTAAATGAATTCGGTCGACAAATAAAAACCAGAATAACACTAAACCCAAATCTTCCATTGATGCAAGCACCTGACACTAGAGATTTGGAAAGGGAGCTGGAAACAATAAACGTGACGATACTACTGCTGTTTTATGTTTTAGGTTCAAGGCGCAAGGTCGAGCTGATTCTAATAGTGAAGCTTTAAGGGCAAATTTGGATGCATCAATATGAAATCTTCCCTTGTATATCCTCCGAAGACATATTATGTACTCTTCAGTGGATAGAAGGAACCTCGATTGTTCAAAGCTCCAATTGATGTGTTCGCGAGCAAATTTGAGTCTTGGAGTGAGGTAGGCTTCCTTCAAGCGTCTTCTTACTGTCCATTGACAAACAGCTCTATCTCGAACTTATCCTAGCTCCTGCTGCGCACCGATGCCTGTGAGATGGCAATTTCGCAGTGAAGCTAGGACGATAAATCGATCGTACCTCTCAGTTTCCTGAAACCTTCTGGATACTCTTGAGACAACTTGCGCGGCTTTTTATGGAGTAGTATCGATGATTTTGAGGAAACAACGAATGAGAATACCTGGTAGAGATTTCTTCAGGTCAACGCCTGATAAGTGACTAATGGCAAATATCGGTCAACGTGGTATTATACATCGTATTTTGTTACGATTGCTTTAATTTGAAAAGTACTGTATAGATTTTAATGATAAAGGTGTCCTTCTAAAGATAAAATACTAAGCTGTCAAAAAAAGTTGTTTTACGAAAATCGGTTGTCATTTTAAAAAATACGCCTTTTTGTACGCGCGGAGATTTGTATCAATTTAGTTGCTCGCGAGTGTATAAATATTCCTGGGAATTTTGATATTTTATTTTAGGTAGCACAAAATATAAAGTTAGCTAGAACATTTTGCTTTACAACCCAGATCTTGAAATTCTCCACAAAACTATTGAATTGACGTGAGCGCTCAGAATTTGTATAACTAACAAATTGAAACTGAGCTTTCCTGTACACCATAACTACATTAATAAGGAATGTAGCTCTTAAAACTGCATCATCGTTTTGTACTCGTATTGAGTTTTATGCTTTAAAATAAAAAACATAATTCAACTTTAATGTTTTATTTCAGTTTATATTTTTTATTTATGTTATAAGAACCAAATAAATAATAAATGAGCTTTTTAAACGACGAATAAAAATTTACCGAACTTTCAAAAAATGTTTAAATATGTATGAATGTAATGTAAAACACATCACATGAAAATAAATGAAAAATTATGCTCAACGTCATTTGTTTTTTGTACCATAACGATTGAAGTGGCTGGATCATTGGCTTTGTTCCTCGAATGCTGGTATGTTACCTAAAAGGTAATGTTATTAAATCCAAGAAAAGTAACGGTTGTTGAATCTCCAACAACCCGTCTGATGAATCAATCGTTTTCTTTAATTCTTTATTTAATATTCCAACTGATTCAGAGATCATCTAGTAACTTTTATGCCTTAGTTACTCGATTCGCAATCTTCGGCTACACATTTGTAATCATTATTACAACAATTAATTTTTTTATTTCGATCTGCCCAGCTTCAATGGTTGGTAATCGCTGTACGTGTTTGATTCCAAAGGATTTTTTCCTCACTAAAGTATCCAATATTTAAATTCTTATGGGGATTATCATATGTAGGATTAACTCTTCCTTTTTCTTTTTGATACGCTCTTTCAATTTCAGCTAAGCGTTCAAGGTCATACCAAAAGCCAAAGCATTTAGCTGCAAGGGATGTCGATTTTGCTTAAAAGAGTTAAGTTCTACGATAATTCAGGGAAGGGAAGTGTTAATTTCGAATTTTTGAAAATCGTCAGATAGTCGACGATTGGAATGTCGTAACATTTTCGACTCGCAATAATAATTTAGATAACTCAATATTTTTGAGGCCAACATCCGACTTTCTTTTGCCATGAATTTTTACATGGCTCTCGAATACTCCACAATTGGTTTCTAAAGGGAGAAATTGAAATAACTGGGCTTTTGGTAAAACTCCATGTTTAAATTTCAGAAAAGCAACAAGGTCAACCATTATTGTTTGAAAATTTAATCTTTAAGTTTATTTAAATTCTTTGTCGTTTTTTTTGTAAATATCTTAGTAAAAATTGAAAAGCTCCCATTGAAGCTGCCCATTCTGACACACAATTCCGACACAATTTTGGTGAAACAAAGTATTTTATTAAAACTCGTCAATTCCAGTAAAATTTAAAAAAATATTTGAATAAATTTTGTTTAAAATTTAATTTACAAGATTCTGGTTTTTAATAGTTTTTTTTTTGTAAATACTACATACTGTTACGAATTTCGGGCGTTCAAAATGTGTTGCAAGTTTGTGTTGCAAATAAAACACAAATCGTTTTAAGTTACAAACTTATTTTCCATCATCTTTAAGTTCTTCTTTCTGCAATTCACTAATTTCACTCCTTATCACTTGTTCGCCAATTCACTTTTACTGTTCATTTTTACTTTTACTTCTTAACTTGCACTGTTCACTGGCGAAATTACAACTGTCTCTGCATCCTGTACAGTGTTTTGCTGTTCGAGACTATTCCATTTATTGTATCTAGAGATGTGTTCGTATTGTATCAATTCCCCTGTTATGATGTTTAACGCCGTTGTTCATTGAAGTATTTTCCATGATGATATCGAGGATGCTTCCATGATGCTATTGGATTAGTAACACTTGGGGGTGTACACCTTAACCACTCGACCACCCAGTGTTACACGTGTGTAGAGTAGAATTCGTAACAATACTTTTCAAAATATTTGCAAAAAAAAACGAAAAAGCTTCTATGGAAGCTACCACTTACGGTCGACCGATTTCGGTCATAAATTACAGTGATTTTCCAATTTATGGAAAAAGCTTAAGTTTGAAGTTTTATTCCGATCAACCAATCCGCTTAGGCTTCATTTTCTTTCATTTACGCTTAAATTTTGGAAAACTGATCTGGACCGGTGTTGATGCAAATTTAATTTAGATTTAATTTCGCGTGGATCTTTCGATACATACCATATTACAGAATCATGGGTTGATCCTGGAAATCGAGCGACATCCGAATGTATCAATGCAATCAACCTAGATTATTGCCTTGTGACTGCTGTCACTTCAAATGACAATTTCTATCACTTGAAGTTTTGGCGCCTGAAATAAATAAAATTATTTTCAAACTACGACAGTCAACTACGTTTTAGAAAATGTTCACTGTGTGTTTTCTAACTGTAAGATCAATAGTCACGTCGGATGAAGTAATACGACTAAGAAAATAGGATTGAGCCATAAAATAGTATACTAACTTTAAATGCTAGGGTAAGTAAGGAATGAATTGACCCAGTAAGACAACCCAATCACTCTCTTTTGACTAAATTAAATGAGAAAAAGCAACAATGACGAGCAAATTTAGGTGGCAGCAACAAAAACGCTAACATCACGAGGTGTTCCTATAAAACGAGAAAATCGAAATTCGATGAGAAAATTGGTTCTGATCATAACATGAACTTTCTCGTGTCCGATCTTATTGTCCAGATCGAACCTTTTTTCTTTGGCCACCTAAAATGATATGCCCATGCTGGAGCCGGTAATACAAGTTATTTAAAGATAGTGAATGAAATTATTTTGCTTATAGAAAACAAACTTCGAAAGAAATTAGAAAGAGCACTCAGTCAATGTTATCATTATCGATCAATTTGAAAAAAAGGAATATTGCTGATAGGAATTGAATTTCGACAGTCTACTGAGAGAAGCATTAATCGCCACTATAGAACATCCACTATTCATCTGTTACTTCTGTTTATCACACTTTGAAGTTTTCAGTCGCTTCCTCTAAAGTGCCACATGCTATGATACGAACAGTGTCATAGACAAATATACCAATTGTCGTGTTCTGAAAGTGAAATATCTATCGTGAACAGCAAGTAAAGGACTGTCACTAAGACACTTCCTCCTGGCACGCCATCTAAGACAAGCGTGAGATATTGGTTCACGAATTTAAATGTTGTCGCCATCTGTTTTTGATGATAAGCGATTAGGTCGCTCGGCAGACGTGGTTACTCAGGAAATCGTAGAAAATGTCCATGACATTTTTCTTGCTGATGCTCGTTCGAAAGTGATCAAAGTAGCTGATGGAGTAAGCGTATCGTATGGAACGACAATAAAAAATTTACGGTGGACAACAAATGCCGACGGTGGGCAACAAGCGGATTCATCTATCTACTTCTAAACGAAGTTAATAAAGGCGGCTTCATCGACCGGTTGATTCGAAATTATTACGTGTTTTCGTATTAGAAGGAAAAAATCTTTATAAACTTTCTGGAGAAAATGATTGAATGATTTCAATGGTAAATTAAAAGAAACATGGTCCTAGTTGGTAAAGAAAAAGTGAAAAGAAACATTTCGGCCACATCCACCGTACTCACCCGACCTGCTCCATCTAACCTGTTTCTGTGTCCCTCAAAATGTAGCTCACACGAGGAGGACAGTTTATCTGTTTTGTCGCATTTTTATAAATTTTTGTTTGTGTTAAAATATGGGCACCCCTATTTGTATTAACCAAAGCAATGCTTCACGTATCACATATCGTATTCTTCACGTATTTTTGCATGATTCAGCTCGCATGCTTATCTGACTTAATTTTTTTTTGCAAACACTAGTTTCTTGTGCGGGTAATTTGTTCCTATTATCCTCCTTGTGATTTTCGCGATTCCATGCTAACTACATATACTGCACATATGTTTATTGTAACTTTCAACTTCCTCATACAGTTGTTCATTCTTTTTCAATGGTACAGTCAACTTTATTGAATTTCTTAGTACTAGTTTGATTCCTGTCCACACTGTATATGAGTTTCGGACTCAGTGTTGGAGTTAAAGTCAAAACTGTTGGGCAGAAAATTGATTTTCCAGTAGAGTGGGAATTAAACCCTTCATTCTAGTAATATAGTATAGGTATATAGTAAAGGTTTCTTTGATTTGAATGTTGTTTGTTTGTATTTCTTTTATTTCATTGTTTTGCGCTTCGCAATGTGGTAAATATTATTTTAACCATTAAGCACTTTCTCCTTGTCGGAGCCTAGAAATAATGACAGGGAGTAATGGCTAGGGGATAATAGACTGGAGTAATTAGCCGGAAGCTAAAGACAGTGTTTGTGTTAAAGTTTTAACAACTTCATCATATTGGAATCATGCATCTTGATGTTTTTGGTGTGCAGGGTTGGTTTACGCGTCTAGGCTCGAAAAGGTAAATTTGATATTATCTCTCATTTCGCGTCTTCTGAAGGCCTTTGCGACAACTATATGCGTCGCAATCATGTTGCGTCAATGTTTCCGAATTGGTAAACAGCCAGAAAGAGTATGCGTTGTATATTCCTTTCTGGCTGTTTATCAATTTGGAAACATTGACATATGATTTCTGCTCTTTCCAAACGCATAGTATTGAAGTATCCGGTAGTGATATCTGTTCCATGTAGTATCCGGTAGTGAGCCTAAAGTATCTATTTTTAACTGCTAGTGTATTTTTCATCATCAAGTGAAACTAATGAAAATCCTAAAATCTTACTGTTAGTGAGCAACCCACTTAATGTCTATCAGCAAAATGTCCAGTAGTTCACTTGGTAAATTTTGATGTGTCGTCATTTTGATGCGTCGATTAATTTTCGTAAGCACACATTTGTATGTCCCTACCACCCTTTGCAGTTAATTTGTATTAAACAGAAAGACAAAGAACAAAACAAAAAATCCGACAATTTATTGCCGATTCTCCAACCGTAGTCTTCGTGTTTCATTCGAGATTCTGCCTGATTCGCATCGATCTCACTAAGCCAGTTTGATGATGGTTCACCACCTAAGTAAAAAATTTGAATTTAGTTTAAGGTGGGATTGTATGAGGGTATAAGGGTAAATTTTGATTTTTCTTATTATTTATAGATTACAGGGTACAATCGAACTTTTAGTAAGCCAATCCGGTGGTCAGTTGCTGAAATACTTTATGGATAAAATTTCACCCTGAATCCAAATTTTACATATGGTGAAGACTAAACATCGGGAAATTCAAATGTTCATCCTATTCTCATAATCATCAAAAACAATTGACAGATTAAATTTTACCTTGGATCCGGATCCCTCGAATTGGTATTGTAAAATTGCTGTCTGCTTGCCAAAATGCCATTCCAAATTTATTCCACGAAGTAGGGTCATTGAATTTCCGCTTAGTAGAATCACTTGCATTCAGTAAAAGTTTTCGAAGATTAATTTTTAACGAAAATTTCAATTTCGGACAAATTGTATCTAGGGTCCCGGTTCATTAAATTGGCATAGTCAGATCAAGGTTCCTCCAGTAAGTTCTTGTATTATAATCATTTTAACAATACAAATTAGACAAATTAAATTTCACCGCAACCGCATATCAAATTTTACCTGGTATTAAATTAGCATAGTGAAATCGGTGCCCGTTTCACAAAGCCTGGAAATGCTGATCTTTTAAACTACACAATCTTTAATTTCTTATAGTATCTAGAGATTCAAAAGATTCATCTGGTTAATCCAAAAAACTTATCCAAAATGAACCGTTGAAATGGTCTTAGGTTGCAAATAAACCTTCATTACCGACATTTTTGGTTTGCCATTTTAATGTATCTTCTTCATCGACCTTCTTTGACTAGAATTGGCATTTCCAGTTAAGTACTTTCGGTTGTTACAGCGAATCTCCATTACCGATATTTTACAGCTAAAATTTCGGCTAACGTTAACGGTAAATCAAACAAGTTGAAATTTTTAGTTTACGAATCATGACGGAGATTGGTAGGTAAATATGTTTAAAGCAAATTAAATTATGAAACAAAATATTCAACTAATTGACTAGTGTTTCGGGATATCCTTTTTTTAGAAGGGGAAATGATTTGGTCAATAGCATATATTGAAAATTATATCGTGCAACTATCGTGATACTATATTTTATAAAATATGCGCACAAATGCACAAATATTTGTTATCCTCTCCGCCGCAAACTCAAATGGAAAATGAAAGGAAAAACTAGGAGAAAGGCTACTATGTAAATCCAGTTAGAGAGAGATCTGGAAAATGTCTCTCCGTCACGAATACACACATAAAAGTTAAAATGAATTTTCCACGGCCAAAATCCACACCCCAACGTCGATATTCATTCGTAATTTTTAACCTTTAGATTTAGTCGTGATTCAATCATGCTGGAAAGTGGAAATGATTTTTTTTTGCTGTCATATAATTCCATAATCTCATCATAATCTGAGATCATTTTTGTTTGATTTCTTTCTTTTTGCTGTTGTTTGTTGTTGTTGCCGTAAATTTTGTTATCTAAAAAAAAATTTTATCTTTAAATTAGAATTTCCGATCTGTTTGTCATTTTTTGTTTAAACGGGAAGTATAATGTGTTATAACAATGATCAAAATAATGAAGTGTAATTGAGGAAAATTTGTTTTTCATAAAACAACAACGACAAAACAAAACAAGATGGTGAAATTACGAGTACATACTAAAATAGTAATCATTTAAATCTGAATAAAACGAGATAATTTTTTATTATTTTTGGTTCTGTGAAAGTGAGAACGTTTATTATGGATGTGGCGCGAGATACTCAGTCGTATATACGAGTATATGTCTGTTCGAGTCTGGTTAAGAATACATGATAATCATGTCGAATGATTAAATCAACAGAATATTAAATTTGTTCCGTCTGTCATTGTTTTGTGCAAAGTAAATCATGTGAACGTGTGGTACCACACACACACAAACGACAAACGATATCGATTTTAATAGGGAAATTTGTTGAGTTAGTTTCTATAGCACATTTTCATGGGACTAATCCATTAACATTGAATTTGAAAATTTCTTGTGTTCTGTTTTGTTTTCTGTTTGATTTCCATGGAAAAGCTTATAGTGCAATCGGGTTTCCCCTCGTTTTACTATCTCCCAATTGTAACTATGTATATTATGAGAATTTTAGAATGAGCATTTTGCGATAGATGATACGATATAGTTCCAAAAAAAAATTTATGGAAATATTTTTTTGATCTTTTACACTCCTTGACCCAATATAATTGTGTAGCGTTGGTAGGTAACTTTGTTTCGAACTAATGAGACGCTGAGTCTGAAATGATATTGTTGACACTTCATGACTATTACTTTGATTGATTGATAGGAGTGCACAGCGAACATTAAAAAAGGATCAAGCATATCCAAATAGAATGATTAAATTTAATTTTATAAATATTAAACTTGGATCATATTTGGGTTTCTAAGATTTATGAAGATTTCATGAAATTTTTTCCTTATAATTAGCTAAATTTTGTTATAAGCTTTGAGTTATTCTGGGTGACAGCCAGACAGGTTCACATCGAGTTAAGTTTACCAAGCAGGGATGATATTGTCGATACTATAGTACTTTTTTCAAAATGTTGGTTGTATGAAAAGTACTTCGATACTTTCGAGCAATTTTTAGTACTTTAGAGAAAATTTAAGAAATGTCACTCGTAAATCGATCGATGCAATCCATTGGGTTTCATATCAGAGGTGTTCAACAGCTTTAATTCAAAGACTAAGATATTTAATCCGTTTTATGATTAAAGTAATTTACGTAGCTTAATATTTTGAGCCAAGTGTAAAATCTTGTAAAGGCCTTTTGCGAAATGCAACTATTTCTCAACAGCAATAGCCATGGTTATTGGTTTAAATGATAGGTCTAAAATCCAGATAATAAATTTAAAATTTATTGATTCTCGGCAAATATGCTTCTCGAGTAGTGTGTTAATTAAATATTTATGATGCTTATATAAAACCACGTTAGGGGTAAAAAAGGGTAATTAAAGAAGTATTTAAGTGGTCTCTAATAATTTAATCCCATTCCGCTGAAAGGTTCGGGCAACGTTTGCCAAAATAATACAACAAAAATGCCGAATTGCTTAAGTTCAGTGTAAATAGAAAATCCTCAATATTAACCATCCATTTTGAAGAGATATTTACTTTTGAATTTGCCACAAAGCTAAAGCTCTGTAGCTTGGCCTTAACAATTACTTAATTTAGTAAATTTCCATTAAAATTATTGTTGTCGTGACACGGAGGCTTGCATTCTAATACCACAGCAGGATTACATAGAAAGATTACAAAATGTCTAGTCTTTCAGTAATCCGTAAATAAACAGCTAGAGGAATTACTTCACGTAGTTTTTTCCAGTTGAAAGTTTCAGGATTAAAAATAATAATTGCGGGGATTATGATAAGATCTGTAATATGTTGCCATAAGAAGGTTTAATTACCAAACGAGCAATGCAGGTCTGCAACAGCAAACGTAGCTTAGTAGCGGAAAAAGTAGTTTAATTACTTAAGTAAAATCGAGCCCTATTATGATTGACAGTTTTGATGATTATCTGGAAACGTTTTTAATAACAGTACCAGAGGCACTTAACAGTTAAAATCCCACAAACAAAAAATTGTGGATCGTTAACTACTACTTTTAAAATGAGGTTGTTGGTTATTCAGGAATTACATTCAAATAAACCCGTTTCTAAATTACGATAGATTTGCAAGAACTTTTTGATGTGAGTATGGTCGAGATTAATTGATTTAACTTTCTGTTACCTCTGCTGTGCACGAATGCATTAATTAAAATTGTGACTACGCAATGCTTTTTTATGTGAGTGAGTACTATCAAATTTAATTCCATTTACTACTTTTGATTTCTTGCTTGCCAATATCATCCCCGTTACCAAGACGTTGGTAGTTTGGTTTCGACCTTAATGAAACATTGGATTCTTTAAATTAAAAAATTCGGTCGTCTCATCAGACTGCAGTGACCAAACTACAAAAATATTGAAACTACTTTGAACTACATACAAAATATAATCACAATGCCTTAGCGAATTATTATGTGTTGCTGCGCATTTGTTAACCCCTTCCGTATCTCGAAATTTATTATATCGTATTTTAATTCGCTTAGGCTTTGTGATTATACTTTGTATGTAGTTCAAAGTAGTTTCAATATTTTTGTAATTTGGTCACTGCAGTCTGATCAGACGACCGAATTTTTTAATTTAATGCTGGAAACACAAGAGCAGATTTTTTTTCCAGTAGCACTTTAGTCAGAATTTCAAGTGAACTACATGAACGTCTTTTTTGACAAGCAGAATCTCGTTTTTATTGCTTTTTTATTTTATTGCTCTATAAAATGGTATGGTAACACATCAAACTAAAAATAAAGGAAAAATTGCATGACCATAGTTGTGATTGTTAGATTTGTGTTCTTCTAAGTAGCGTAGCCTACTGCGAGGCAGAAAAATTAGAAATAGAGACATGAGTGAGAATTCTGATCGCAAAGCAGAATACATGTATTCCACACCGTATAAACGTGTGTATTCTAATTTTTCTGTTTTCAGAATTCTGCCCACGTGTTTCCAGCAGAAAGCTCGAAACAGAACAAGAGCGACAACGACGGGCACCAACGAATAAGTACAAAATATCACCGCGATATCGCTGTAGCTAACAGAATAAGAGCGTCAGGGTATGGCGATAAAAAACAACCACAAACGACATAATCACGACATATTTTATCTATGTCAAAATGGTTTCTAAAAGTTAGCATACTCGAATAATAAAAATTTCAAAATTATAAAAATTTTATGTTGTTGGCTCATGACATTGAGGCGTTACCAACTTAAAATATATTAAAAAAACAGTTGACAACATTGTTTCGCCGACGATGAAAATAGAAAGAGACTCTAAATTTATTTCAACGAAAAAATCGTCGTCGCCAGCGTCGACGGTTGTGTTTTTATTGCATGTTTACGGTGTTTTGTAATATGAAAGGCGTATTTAGGTCGAAACCAAACTATCAACGTCTTGGTAACATCACCTCGAAGGAAAATTTCTTACCTTTCGCAAAATGATGAAAAATGAACTCAGCGTTTAACGTTTATCGTGTAACAATTATCGGATGAGTCATCAAACTGGGAAACACAGTTGGTCGAAGTAACTCTGTCACAAGCACATAACAGTATGAAGTAACGGTAATGGCACACATTACCAAATGTTTTCTCAACAATTCAATTTTTTTAATGAACTTACAGAAAAAGCCTGTTCGACCTTTAAATATATTGTGCAACCCAGAGAGCCTATCACATAAATCAGAGAGCCTATCGCACGTGCCATTGTAAAGTAAGGGCATTGAATCTGAAATCTGAATCTTTCATCGCTGTGTTGCAGAACCTGCAACGCCTAGATGTCCGATGTTGTAACTAAGAATCTTTTTAGTTTGTTCCATCCCAAGTGATATTCCCAACCTGCTACAATGAACTTTTTACCCAGAGCCATTTTTTTCCTTTCCTAATTCTATTAAAAAGCAATAACAGCTCCATGTCAGCTTAGAGTAGAAGGCCGCGCCGAATAGAGCTTGCAATGCTGCTTGACTGTCCGAGATTATAAAAAACTCAATTTACTCTACGAGAATTTCTTTGAAATACGGCTTCGGGTTTTCCAAAGGGCGTGCGGAACCTAGACCCGATTACTCCAGCTCCAGTTTCTGAAGTTGTTTTTGTTCCATCAGCATAAAAATGTTTTCTACTTAGTCCCGTTTAGGAAACCTTATCTGAAATTTACCAGAAAACTGATTGTTTTAATCATCAAGTCCGACAATAGGAACATTTCCTTTGTCCAGCATTGTAGAGCTGGCCTTTGATAAATAAGTACAAAGGATTTAGCCCTAAACCTTCTCGAGAGCAGTCGTTGGGCAGGTTTCCATAACACTTGCCACCCTTAGGCAGATTAGCCTTGGAATTTTATTAAGTGCCGTGCTAGTTTTCATTTGTTCTGTTGTTGGCCACCAAACTAAAGCCACGTTCGAAATCATAGCTTAGAATGCTTTGATATATAGATTTAGTGTCATTTAAGAACTGATAGCCAACGTTTTACCGAACATTCGTTGACTGGTGAAATAAGCTTTATTAGCTTTGTTGCTTATATACAATATCGAAGTGTCAGTTTTTTATCAAACATACCACCGAGATATTTAGCCTCCGCTTATGTACCGCTTAAACGTTAGGTCCATTCAACACATAAATCATAACAGAAGCTCATTTTGGTATCGTAACTATTAGATCCAGATAAAACATATTCGCGGTTGATGGTCTTTCCTTTCTCAACATGTTCGACGAATAAAATACATTGTGCATCCCAAAATACGGAGGCCAAAACGTTAACGTTTGACATTTGCATTTTTGGTCGCTTCGGTCGGATTTCAAAAGCTGTTGTCCATTCACCTGATGACACACATCAGTGACATTGTCACACACTGGCGCAAAAAATCCTGTTTATTATAGTTAAACAGCAATAAACAGCGCTCTGAATTATTGACGCTTTGCTATTTTTGGTTCAATGTGAGCACGTGCGGCAACAGCCTTCTCATGGACAAATGTTTATGCAAAATAATTTATACACTGGCTTGTGATATCTTTAAAATACCATCTATATCACGCAAAGTTTATGGTTTTAAAAAATGATTATGTGCACGGTTTTAGTCTTTTCTGGAAAAACTTCCCGATTTCGGGATACCAGAGCGTTCAGCATCATCGGTGTTTGTACGGCCACGTTTAAACTCTATAAACCGTTAGTCAACGGTATATTTCGATGGAACAGGGTGCCTTTATAACACTTATCAAGCCATTGCTTTGCTTAAACGGTCTGCAAAATCAGTGACGACCATCAATTAATTATAATTTAAGCAAGGTTGGACATAACTCTCCAGTAGCTTACATTCCCCCGTCAAATCAAGCATATTGTTCGCACCAACATTTTAATAAGGGACGGTCTCGTCATGAAATAGGTCACAAAATAGATCTTCATTAATTTCACGCGATAGAAAATATCGCTTATTTGTATTAGGCCCCTTCAGTAAATCCATATATTGATTGATACTAAATCCGATATATCCGTATTACTACGTTTGGTTCAGCAATGCTGACTTTGGATTTTGGTCTCAGGCGAACAGTTACTTAGACCTTTATCATAGCAGACGTTTCGAGACTTATTATAGGTGAGGACATTTGATGCAATTCGAGTCTGATTGATATAAATAATAGCAATTTGATCCACTTGCGAATTAGTACGCGGCAGGTATATGGTAAAGTTAAGAGTTCCGAGTTGTATCGACATTCCTATTAAAATACAACAAACACACAGTTACGCATCATATAGTAACTAAAGGCCTGCCTTTCAAAGATAGAGGTAGATTGTCGGCCGAGAAAACAATAGCAGCTAGAAAATAGTTTGAGTATTTATTCGAATTAGGCTATTGAATCCGGATGAAAAGCCTCTAATTTAGTCCGCTCCATGTGGTTTAAACGAAAAATGGCGACCATGAGGAGATTAACGAGCGTTGAATGCGATTACATTGCCGGACGTTTCATTGCCTTTGGTGAAGTTTTACGGACGACTAATTTGTCCGTCAAGAATGGCTCCATCATCTGAACGAGTGTTAGCATTTAATGAATTTAAGTAGCCGGAAAATGACAGGGATTTTAGACGTTCTTTGGAATGATACATTTTTATCGGCGTTTTGTGTCGAACGCAGCGGGTAATCAAATTGTACTTAATGAGTTTCTTAAAGGTAACAATAAAATTTGGATAATCGAATGGGATTAAGCCCATTGCAGCATTTAATATGTAAAAACAACAGTTTGTCAACACGACAATACTAGTGTGGTTGATGCATCCGACATCGCCGTTGGTGTGATAGTTCAACAGTTAGTTGACCTGCATTTTAAACCATTCCCAAAAGAATCCTTTTCGGTGAAGCTTCGGTGCTGACCATACTTTTCTGTAAAGCACTTTAAGTAAAGTGCTGCAAAGCCCTCATCCGTCAATACCGTCATCTTGATTTTATAAGTCAGTTCACAACAAATATTTGCCATATATCCAGAAACTGGACCTTAATATGGTTCCTGAAGCACTATTCCGTATTAAAGGATGTGACCCCGAGCATCGATTTTACGGCAATCAGCAGAGCACCAACCAGATTTGCAAGTGCAACAGCAAGTCTAGTCAAACTAAAATTTAAATTTGATTAAGGTACTTCTGTCCGGATCGGAATTTCCGCAAACAGGTGTTCTAAAGCGCCATGATTTATCGCATCCAGGAATCAGAACCACGGTTAAACTCGTTTCACAAAATATGTTTACCCTTCTATTAAGAAGGACAGTAGGTTAAAGGCATAGGCTGGTTTAGCATTAGGGAATTTTCCAATGGTATCCAAAAAATTCGACGAAATACATATATAGATATAGTCGGACCTTTGGTGGTATCAGAAAACCAGCTGTATTCTCTTACAACCATTAAAAGGTTTACGAGATGGACGGAAGCAATTCCACTTCCCGGTATCATAAACAAGATGCTATAGATTACACATCCCATCATATGTCATTACTGACCAAAATCGACAGTTTCAATGGGAGTTGTTTAGAGAGCTCGAGAATCGGGTTCAAACGTAAGCAAACGACGGCTTACAATCCACAGACTAACGGTTTCGATCGATCTGATTAGGCAAGAATCTTTCTTCGCATACAAAAAGTTGATTCCTAATCTACTGCTGCAGAAATTGTTGACGGGGAAATATGGATGATTGCCGGGAGATTTCATCTGTAAAAATAATTCTGCCTCAAATCATTCGGATTTTGTGATCGAACATTTTAAACTCATTTCACCGGTACCCCCACGCATCATTGTAAGGTTTAAAACCATTCATTTTTAAGGCGTTAGGAAAATGTATTCCAACGCCATGCGTGTTTAACCTTTTGAAAAAATTAGAAATCGGGACATGAACGTGTCTATAGACATGCTTAAGCCTTGTTTGTATGAAGCTACCTTAATTGACCAGAGTGATTCCAAAGATCAGGACATTCCTTCTTCCAACGAAAGATAGTAGGAAACCAGAGATTAGAAAGGAAGATAACGGATCCATCAGTGGCAGTAATTAAATTAGTCCCAGATAATACTAGAACGTGCCGAACAATAATTTGACTTGTGCGTTTCCGTTAATAGTTTCGTTGGAGTAATGTGGCAAGACTAGACTAAAAAATTGGTCTCTAGTGGCCGTAATTTATTTCCGTAAATCTAAATATTGTTTCAATTTAGCTAAATTTTTTCTTAATCAATTTATTTATTTTGGTTGAATTAGAAATCTAACCAAAGCAATACTCCTGTTGATTTATTGTTGTAAAACCCCACGAGCATGCGCTTTTAACTTTGTTTGGAAATCCGTAATGTTATGACAGGATTATAACGAAATTTTAAACAGATCTGGAATGTGAGTAACTATGGGATCGAACCAAGAGACTAGAGACAATGGACTGACAATCATAATATAACGATAAACATTTCCTCACATATTTGAGTCAGGTAGAACCTCACCGAAATAAGAAGAGCTTGGCTAAAAGATTTAATATAAAAATATCGGTAATTCACCCAGCCTGCGCTACCCTGTCGCTACCCATTAGGAGTGACTCAACAACCAATTTTACATCGTTTAAAATTATTAGGAATGATTCAAAAGCAAGAGATTTGGGTCCCATATGAACTGAAGCCGAGAGATATTAAACGCCATTTTTTTCATGTAAAATGATACTTGTCAGGCCTAAATGCAAGGGGTTTAGCAAAGCATAGTCATTGATGAGAAAAAATGGATCCACTACTATAACCCAAACAAGAGGAAGTCATAAGAACCACCTGGCCATGCTTCAACATCGACAACCAAGCCATGAATATTCATGAAAAAAGACTCATGTTGTGTATATGGTAGAGTCAGCCATGTGTCATGTATTATGAGTTGCTATATCCGGAGGCTCTTTATCGAACACAATGAATGAGATTAAGCCGACACTCAAGGACAAACACGCCCATAACTAAGCCAGACACACCAAAATTACTCTCCTGCATGATATAACTATTTCCCCGGTCAAAACCTACTTGGAAACACCAAATTGGGAAGTTTTGCCCCACCCGCAGTATTCACCAGACATTTTTCCGTCTGATTACTACTTGTATATCGATCGATGACACGTGGCCTGTCTGAGCAGCACTTCACATCACATCAAGATACCAAAACCTGGGCAAATTCACGGATAGCCTCAAAAGATGAAGCGTTCTTCCCACGTGACATCCGTATGCTGCCAGAAAGATGAGAAAAGTAGTGGATAGCGATGGACAATTGCTAATTGAATAGTTCGTATTAACAATTGATCAATTTTAGCCCATACGGTCTCCACATATTCTTTTAGTTGTCGAACAGAGTCGAACTGACGATCATTTTTAAAAACTTCTTCCATAATATTGCTCAGAGGTTCTCGATATGGTTTGCATCTCGACTACAGGCGGCACTCAGATAATCGGGTATTATTAGACTTTCAAATCTTTTGAGTACGAATGAATAGGGGTGTTATCTTGTAGGGAAATTCAACATACTTGGTTGCATCAACGATCCAACGCCATATCGTGCAAATATTTCTGTGATCCATCAGAACCATTAAGAGTGAACCCTTTATCATCTGAAAATATAACATATGTCCGCTCTTCATCGTAAAATTGGTATTTTTCTGAAAAATTTAATCTCATCTGCTCAGTTGACGGACAATGAGCAAGGAAAATTTTTGGCCTAAAAAGAAATTTGTAGTCAAAAAAAAAACCCAGGAAGAAAATCATGTTATCTCTGCCAGAGATTTGCGGAAGATAAACGATTGGTAGTTCGCAAATCAAATAGATCTGCTGAAATTCGACTCAAATTCAACATGAATGTAAGATGGGTTCACCAGATTTTCGAAGCTGGCTGTAACCAGAAGTACACGAAACCAGTTTCAAAACCGCAGTTAACAGTTCGTCATCACACTGACGAACTGTTAACTGCGGGTTTGCAACTGGTTTCGTGTACTTCTGGTTACAGCCAGCTTTCAAAATCTGGTGAACCCATCTTACATTCATGTTGAATTTGAGTCGAATTTCAGCAGATCTATTTGATTTGCGAACTACGAATCGTTTATCTTCCGCAAATCTCTGGCAGAGATAACATGATTTTCTTCCTGGGGGTTTCTTTTGACTACAAATTTCTTTTTAGGCCAAAAATTTTTCTTGCTCATTGTCCTCATGTAAAGCAAAGCTTGGAATGTATCTGTGCTGTCGCCTAACACCCTGCTAAGAAAGAACGAAGACTTCACGAAAGATCAGCAGCAAGCTATTTTTATAAACAAATGTCTAATGAGAATATAGAAATGGTACAAGCCCAATATAATTAGAAATGCCAAGCTCCCCAGAAAAACAGTAAATAGAGAAAACATAAATTGAGGCCGAAATAAGGAAGAGTAAATCACATACTCGTACACTGACAAAACCACCGCTCAAAATAAACTGTACGGAGGAGTACATATGATTATCGGTATCACAGTCTAAAACACAAAACTAGCAGCCACGTCCAGGGCCCAAGCCGCTTGTTTCCCACAAATACTCAAATGACTGAAAAAGTGTATCATCAACAGCCAGCCGATCTAGGCCTGGCACTTTGGAAAATAAATAGTTATTTTATTGTATGAATAGCAAAATGTACTTAAAATTAGTTTTAAGCTACGCACGTACGTTAATATGTTTAACTTGCGAATGCCTAAACTATAATCCGCCACCAAATATGTACAAAATACACCCAAGTGTATTCGTAACTCGACAATAATAATTTTTAAGTACGCAATCAGACATATGAGGATGTTTTCAATTAAATGAATAAATTTGGTTTGATTTATTTAAAATCAACATCATCAAACATAAAACGTTCCACAGAGGAAATAGTGCAGACACAAATAACAAAACTAAATAATTTTTGCAACAATAAGAACACAAAATTTAATTACAGATCAGATCAATTTATTATATTCAAAGCGCCGCGACCTATCAACATTTCGGTTTTGCATCATTGAATTTAATTTTTGATATCTGATCTAGAAAATCGCACCTTGTAATGGGAGTGGCGCGCTAAAATAATTGAATTCTAATGGTTTTTACTTAAAGATCAGCTCTGCACAATTGAAATTATATCGTTTGGAATATAATCGATCGGTGATCTTTATATGTAATTAGAAGTTTCAATAGAAAAAATGAATAATAATTTACGTATGGCCTTGGTTTGTGGCAATGACTAAAATCCAAACGTTTGGCAGAAACGTGATCTTCAAAGAGATCATCGTACGATTTATCGTATGGCCAACAGTCATATGATTTATGAAAAGAATCATATGTACGAAATTAAAACCATCGTACGCCCGATCGAACTAAAGTACGCCCTGTAGTGTAGTGCTTAGTTTAGTTTATAAAGGTAATTTTTCAACTTGAAACTTCTTATGCTGTTGAGGTAAACGTTCTTCCCACGCTTGTCATAAATTCTAGTGTCGAAGATGGCCAGACGAGCTGAATCACGAGTGATTTGGTGGACAGAAGTCGTAATCACGAATCGACGAACAAAAAAAAATAAAATCGTATAAGCTTCAAATTCAATTATACGTACAACCACGTATCGTAGTTCTTTTATTGAAACGAGATGGAGAACAACGTCAACGAAGTTCAATGAGGATAGTCATCAAGATGAGTTCGAAAACATATAATACACTTTCGTTCATGATTTAAATAAGCTGATACAAAGAACTATACTTTC
This sequence comes from Nephrotoma guestfalica, assembly GCA_963691935.1. Lineage (NCBI taxonomy): Eukaryota > Metazoa > Arthropoda > Insecta > Diptera > Tipulidae > Nephrotoma > Nephrotoma guestfalica. The sequence continues at coordinate 43,541,527 of OY829915.1, read as the reverse complement.
CTCTCTGTGGCAGTTACGTCGCATGGAGGGAGTTTGCTATCAACCTTCTCATTTTACGGTCTGTTGCCTCTATATGTATCTAGTTGCGATATTTTATAATATGCAGATATTGTTCAATGTCGCTGCACTAGCGTAGTCTCAGTCCTCCACTGCGATCGACGCCGGCTGGTTGCTGTAACACTTATTTATTATACTTTCACGTGGAGAAATTTGGACATGGTCTATCCATCTAATTTCTCTTATAAAATTGAATTTGCTTGACTGCGTGCGATAGATGTTTCAATCTCAATAATTTTGACTAAGTGAATAAGGTACTCTATCCGGCCCTATACGAGCCTTTATGTCCAACCCTGTTGAAGTTGTTTCCAGGAATCAGAAGGTTGATCTCAAAGACGTATATTGATGTTGCTAGGACTTGTGTTTGGTCCAACGATAGGATTCCAACTTCGCTGAAGAAGCACGATATCATATATATGTCCGAGAACTGGATCTGACTTGCTGAATATTAAGTTCGACAATTTTACAATTTCACAATTTGCACAAAGATTCGAGTTTATCTGGCATTCGAAAACAATTTAGGTAGGACGACCACCAAAAGTTATCACGAGTAATACCGTCATATGCTTGTTATATATTGATAATGTACTCCCAGCACTTTTGCTGAATCATTCTCAATGTAAAGCATAGTTGGGACGAAATCTATACTCATAATATCCAACAAAGTTTGGAAAGTTCGTCAATTCACCGTAATTTCATTCTAGATTGACAACTTAGTTTCCGACTTAACATTTGATTTTAAAAAATATTAAAATTTAATTTTCTCAATAAAGAATATCGTATAGGGGAGTGTCAAAAATTTTGTCGTTTCTTTCATGGCACTGAAATATTCCATTCGAAAATTTCGGCTATCCGGCGCTTCCTATTTAATAGCAAATTTGGTACAAATAGCAGCGTCTGGTAGTCAAACCGAACTTTTCAGATCGTGATTTCTGTTATTCCTGAATGACGTAGGGCTGGTCAAACTGTCGTCAATGAATGCATTGAAGTTCCAACACACGGCATTTTGCTTAATGTTGATTACATTTTCACTTATAGTTAGATACGATAAGCATGTGACCTCTAATAAAATCGCCTCGTCTAACGTCTGATATGCCGCAGAGGGTCGCCTCGAGATTATAACGTGAGTAATTGGATTTTCCGTTATTCAATTATTTGACCTATGCTTAGATCTTAGGTCATTTTTACAATCCCTTTAAGCGGGCCCCACAGTGAAGGAAATAGACGCAGCTATTAGTAGATTGAAATGGAAAGGCATTCGGTCTCGATGGAATTCCCGCAGAATTGATTAAGTTCGGAGGCGCTACTCTTGCAACAAATCTGTACGATCTCATCATCTCTATTTCGGACTGCGCTCATATATCCGTTGGACAACAAAGGCGCGACCGCCTTAAATGTGGAAACTATCGTTGTATAGCTCTATTGAACAATGCCTGCAAAGTGTTGGCTAATGTTGTACTTGCCAGACTCATGTCTTTTGCCGAAAACTTCATTGGTGACTATCAATGAGGTTTTTGTCTTGAACCGATCGACCACTGACCAGTGTTGGGAGTACAACATAACCATACATTAACTATATATAGACTTCCGACAGACATATGAAAGTATAAACTGCGAAAACCTTTGAACCTTACGCCTAGGAACTCCAACAGACTCGTTTAATTGAAGTAGAATTTTAATTGAAGGAACTGTATCAGACTCCTTTGAAATAGCATATGTTGTTCGATAGGAAGATACACTCACACCTGTGCTGCTCTCAACTTGGTGCTTGAGTACGTAGTGAGGAACACCAACATTGAAACTTCGCGCTGTATATTTAATAATTCAGGCCAAATTCTTTTATATACCAGGTGATATCGTGCTTCTTGGCCGAAGACCTTGCAATATCAAGGACAGTTCCATACCGCTCGATCGCTGCACAAGAATACGTGGTTTGGAGGTGAACAGTAGCAAAACCAAATGTTTATTAACACCCAGGAACATCTCCATGGCAAATCTCAGAATTGGTGACCATAATTTTGATAGCGTCAAGAACTTTAAATACCTCGGGTCAGTTATAACATCGCTCAATGATATGCAGGTAAAAAAAAGCGTGATTCACTGCCGGACAACGTGTTTTCTATGAGTTTATGAAGATTTTCAGGTCTGGGAGGTTGAGGGAAGGTTGTTGTCCACGAGTACTGGAGATAATATAGATGCCACTATAGTGAAGAAAGCAGTTTTAAGAAAGTTAATAAATCAGACAACTTAAAAATTGTCAGGCAACTCTAACCATCCCATGTAAGATTATATTAACGTTTAATAGAAGTTCTTCTTACTTTTGTTTCTCAGAGATTCTGAGAAATGGCCACAGCAGAATATGGTTATATTAAAAACTATAAATGACAGAGACCTAAATGTTTGCACATATTGGTTTACGTGGTTGAGCCGTAACAATCTAAAGTGGTCAGAGAGTCGAGTTTTGTATTTAAACTGATTCTAAAAACGACTTAGAATCAAGAATATAAAAACGTGGTTTGTGTTTTTGGGAATACATTGAATTTATAATTTACAGTTAAGTTTTTTCGTATAGTGGTTTATGTTCATATTTGAATAAACGACCGTTAGACAAAATGCAGACATGAACAAAAAGGCGTACAAATAAAACAGGTTGTCAGAGGCAGTAGCACATAGAGTGAAGTAAAATGGGTAAATTTCAACATGGGCAAAAAGCCGACATAAACTAAAGGGTAACCTGGACAATAACAAGAGCCCTGAGAACCAAACAACGATTTAAAACCAAAAAATCACGCTTGTCAAAGATAAAGCAAGAACTTCCCACCAGAAAGCTTTAAATGTGCACTTGAGCTTACGTTTCCATTATGTTAGAAGCCGATTCATAACCAATAAGAACTAACAGTAATAAATGGTCCCTAAAATCTTTTAGGCCTGTTGCACACTTGAGCTACTCGTATGTTTTTTGACTGATGTGAGCTATGTTTTCATTTTACAGCTGCCCGTTTTGGTTTTCAAAACTCAAATAAGCGAAACATTTTAGATAAGTCCCAGGATCAACCCAATCTGTTAAGCAATATATTTAAATATTTTATTTTCGTCTTGGAGATAAATAATTATCGCTCCGTAAGTTTCAATATAGCATTTAAATAAATCAGGGCGTACGAGTAGCTTGAGCTGAGCTCCAGGAATTCGGTTTCACTTATTTCAGCTTGGTAAAATAACCCGAGAAGCCCACTTCGCTAAAAAATCATAGCTCAAGTGTGCAACGGGCCTTAAACTTGGTATCGTTAGTCAAGATCAAAATTACAGCCATAAACTTTTCTTTAAGAGTACATTTTTGCTTAACGGGCCTCTTTTTTACGCAGTTGATACCTTTCGTCAACACATCGTGGAAGTTAAAATGATTTTTACATTTTGCTGGTCGAAAGTGCGGATCAAAATAGGATTCAACTAGATAACCATCTAGTTATTGAATGACTGTTCAGTTATCGTTTATAGTTTATAGAAATTGACAGTTGAACAGAAGAGTGTACCAGGCAGTTAAAATGGAATTTTAAAGGTTTTTATCACATATTTGGTTAACACTTTGAAATTGTTAAGCAGCAAGTCTGAGTTTTGGGTCAAAAGTAAAAATATATAAACATTTTCATAAATTTTTATAGATTTTTGAGTAAAGTAAGTGCTGTAAAAGAAAAAAAAAAGTTGAAAAGCCATAATTAAAAATAATTGAAATATTGGGCAGTTTGAACAAGTCTAACCCCCACAAAAATAGCAAAATGAGTGTTCATTGAGGATTTAAGGTCTTAAAATTAATTTTAAGACTATTGGCGTTTTCAACTTTTAACACATTTGAGCATGTCAATTGTAAGTAATTCCCCCTAGTTTTTCTACTTTCTCCCTCGTCATAACATTCCTTCCGCGCTCTAAAAAGATCGATATTTCAGAACACTTACTCCTTTTATCTGTGTTCTAGCATACTTTTGCAAATATCATCCCTGACATGAATCTGTTTGAATTGAGCAGACCCAAGTGTTTGTAGTGTTTTTATTACTTACAGACTGCAAGAGATGGAGTTATAGAAATCATAAAAATCTAGCAAAATATCGTTAATTATCGACCTAATAAGGTCGGTACGGTCATCTTCGTAAACTTCCAGAGACAGCCAACCGTACACGTTGTTTATGAAATTTTTACAAATTTTCCCTGTCAAGCACCTACCCAATCACCGTAACACCCAGCCGCTATTTACATATACAAAACTTAAAAAAGATTAACATAAGACTCCCTCATTGTGTTCATCGCACCCGTATTTATATACTGATAATGCGAATTTTATCCACCACTAAACTGTTATGAAATTACTTCTAATGCTACTACTTAAACCTAGATGCCACTAATTTCACAAAAAATGTATTTTAACTAAATTGCACTGAATAAATCAACCCAAGTGACCAATCTAAGTTGAATTACGCCCAACAGGCGAAATTGTAACAATATCTATAGATCAGAAGAATAAGGCGGCTACGACAAAGGCCCTGCGGAGGTATGTATAAATAGCAACATTAGCAACGTGAATTGGTCACTTGGGCGAGGCAATAATTCAGCGTAGATTAGTTAATTAAGGGTTAAGAGTTTATTAATACTTATAAAATTCAGTGATTTTTAGGTTTAAGTAGTGCCAAAATAGTTTTATAGCAGTTTAGGGATATTGCGGTGCAATGAACACAGGGGCGTGTCTTTGGTGAGTCTTAGTTAAGACGCGGTATGCTAAAGAATAAAGTGTTAAGTGGATTGATAAATAATTGTAATAGTTTGTTGTTGTGCTTTAGTGATTTGATTAGTGAAATTTAGGAAAAACTCGTGTGGGAATATTTCTGGTATATTCGGTAATATTCCAATAGTGGTCAGTGTTCAGTAACAATTAAGAAATTATTCGGAGCTTATTTCCGATATATTCGGGAATATTCCGGAAGTAGTGGAAATTACCATAATTGGAGTTTTATCGGGTTTGACAGTGCAAATTCGTTACAATATGGTGCCTCGATAAATCTAAAATAATACTTGAACTAGATGAATATTTCTTCCTTGGTAATTTTTTTCCATGCTTGACCCATTTTTTTATTTTCTTGTATATGATTTTATATGTTAAGTGATAATTCCAAAACAATTTAAGTATCAATTGATAGAAACTCACTCTTTTTAGAAAAAACAAAATAACATTCTTCTCGGGCGATTGATAGAATTTGGTTCGACCGGATGCAAAATTGAATGGTGTATAGTCAAGTTGGTCGACAAAATGAAGTTACACGTGTTGGATAAAAATTTGGAACATAATTAATGTTATCATAAAATTGAGTAGTGTGTAATCAATATCCAATTTCGATGAACCGAAAAAGTGCTTGGTCATGTATCTATTTTATCGGAGTTAAAGGTTACGATTAACCGATTACCTGCACCTAATATAACCTTTAGAATAAGTTTATACAAGAAATATAAAATTTACACTTTTCAATGCTACACTGTTTGTGTAACGCATCGCTATTTACCCATTGACATATATTTGCTATACTCGTACGTTGTGCTCCAATAAATCTCGAATTAAAATAAAATTTGTAAACGATTCGTGCACATTCCGAGAACAGTATGTAAGGAACATAAATTTGTATGTATCCTTAGTTTGGACCATTTAAAATTTATGTTTTAACACTTGCAATAAAATTACCAAATAAATTGCAATTCAAAAGCCTACACAATAAATTTGCATTCTTGCATTCGAAAATAGTTTTTACGTATACAAATAATGCAGACGATGTTACTCGTATTGTACCAAAGATGTTTCAAGTTTTAGTGTCATGCTGCAATAACTGTTACATAATGTGTACGTACGTACATTCACAAGTACATTGTAGTTTCTAGAGAAACAGATTGAAATTTATATTTGTATTACATAGAGTTATGTTCTCGTACATAATGCTTGCATATCAAAGTAGAGTTAGATTTATACTTTTTGTTCGAATATAAAGGAAGAGAGATGTACCAGTAGCAGTTTATTATGTTTTTCATGTCCTATTACTACAAATAAATATAAATTTGAAACATACAATTTTCTGTATATTTATTAGAATATATTGTATGTAAATTCTGAAACTGAAAACTTAATTCGAAAATATTGTCAAAATATAACAAGGACTTACATAAGTAAAATTATGTTCCGTGCAACATGACAAATGTTTCCGCAGAAAAAGAACGTTCCTTGTTTTTCAAACCGGTTCGTACATTTTTCTAGACAATAACGCTAGATTTTTATGATTTTTAGGGCGATATACTATTAAGTAGTGGCAAACAGTAAAGCCACTTTGGGTAGTAGATCCAAATTAATCCAGAAAACATTTTATAAATTTCTTTCAGTGGCTTCATGGCTACGTGATGTGGCTACGTCTCGATGTCGTATACAATTTCGTTAAAGTTTCTAGGATAACCTTTTAATTATAAACCGTACTGAAAAACACCCACCCGAATGCAACTGAAATTTGATAATCTACAACTTTGACTGAGAATTTGGTGAAACCAAAAGGGAAAGAGATGTCATTTTTCTCTCAATGTATAGCAACGCTAGTTCCTTTTTACATTGTTTCCATTACATGGGCATATAACGGGTGTTTTTTTAGGAGGTTTGTTTTTCCGATAGATGTCGTTTTATTTTATGACAGTTGTTTTGACAGCTCAAAGTGGCATTTCTACTCAGTATTGTTTGGCAAATCATTATGAATAGGTTAACTCCAGAACAACGTTTTCAAATCGTGGAAATTTATTTTCAAAATCAGTGTTCAATTAAAAATGTTTATAGAGCACTTCGTGAATTTTATGGTGCACATAATCGTCCGTCAGAGACCACCATAAAGAACGTAATTACCAAATTTCGGTCTACATTCACTCTTTTGGATGCCAAGCCACCGACAAGAATGAGAAGAGTTCGTACAGAAGAAAATATTGCTGTCGTTGAGGCCAGTGTCGAAGAAAACGACAATTTATCGATTCGTCGTCGTGCTCAGCAAATTGGACTTTGTCCATCGACTTTATGGAAAATTTTACGTAAAGATTTGGGTTTGGTGCCATACAAAATTCAATTGGTGCAAGAATTAAAGCCACACGACCATCGTTTGCGCCGTGAATTCAGTGATTGGTCGTTAAATCAATTGAACGAAGATCCATTTTTTTACCGTAAAATTCTCTTCAGTGATGAGGCGCATTTTTGGTTAAATGGATACGTCAACAAACAAAATTGTCGCATTTGGAGCAAAGATAATCCACACGCCGTTCTAGAATTACCAATGCATCCTGATAAATGTACTGTTTGGTGCGGTCTATGGGCTGGTGGGATCATCGGTCCATATTTCTTTAAAAATGAGGAAGGACGACGCGTTACCGTGAATGGAAATCGATACAGAACCATGTTAAATGAGTTTTTGTTGTCAAATCTTGAAGATATGGATATGAATGAAATGTGGTTTCAACAAGATGGTGCCACTTGCCATACAGCACGTGAAACAATCGACTTATTGAAAGAAACTTTCAACGACAACATTATTTCGAGAAATGGTCCGGTGAATTGGCCTCCGCGTTCGTGCGATTTGACGCCACTCGATTACTTTTTGTGGGGATACGTGAAGTCATTGGTTTATGTGGATAAACCTCAATCGATTGACGCTTTGGAAACCAATATTCAACGTGTCATTGCTGACATACGCCCTCAAATGCTTGAAAAAGTGCTGGAAAATTGGACCTCCAGAATGACATTTGTGAAAAATAGTCGTGGTAGCCATATGCCAGAAATTGTGTTTAAATGTTAAATGCCAAAAAATTATCTACCAAATAAAAAAAAATTTTGGTCATTTCATAATTTTATATGTGTTTTATTCAAAAAAAAAATCGGCAACCTCTTAAAAAAACACCCTTTAGAAACGCCCCGGCGTGGTAATATTTTATAATTTAAAGACAATGGGAAAGATGGTGTAGTTTTCGGTGAAGGATTCATAATTCTACGCGCACATTATTTTTTTATCGCCGAAAATGATTTCCTATTTGATATTTGTATTTTTATTTTCTCAATATTTTATTTTATGTTATTTAATAACGCGTTCCTTTATTATCCACTCACTGAAACTTCTCGAATGATCGTCAATTAATGCCCCCCTTTATTACGTCTCTTTCTCTTTTTATATACTTTTCTCGTTTTTATAACCGTCAAGGTTGTACATACTTATGTGGTGAATTATGGGAATGCCCACCGCAATAACCCCACGCCACGGTCCTGAATCCCAATAAATCTAATTCTTCATCGGAGAAATTGGCCAGCTCAGCTGCTGTAATCCCGTCTTCAGGGTAGGTTCGGCTTCCATCGTCATCGATTGAATCTCCAGTATAGTATGGTTTCAACAAATCCGCCGATGCTGATGTCCTTGAAGGGCCCCCACTATCTCCCGCCTTGGTCCTAAGTACTTAGGTTGAATTTTCCTACCTGCCCCAAACTGTGTTTTCTTCATTACAACCCTTCCTCCGATAGTGTATTTTTGTGATTGTTTTCTTCCAAGATCGAACAACTGACGATTTTTCTTTTGGATTTGGTCAATAGCATTATCTCTCATTTCATCGCGTTTCTCTCTGAACGTCTGTATTGACTCCGCTTCGATCACTTCCCGTATTTTGACGTCATCTGGGCCGTGCATTTTTGTGCCGGCTAGTACTTCGAACGGCGCCATCCTGATAGGTTGTACGTACTGTTTATATTTTGTGTTGTGTTGATGAATTTTCACCAATTCTCTGGTTTCTCGTAAGCAAGCTTGGCAAGAATAGGGATGATGATATCGTTTATTCTTTCCACTTGCCCGTTTCCCCGTGGTACGCCGGTGGTTACTATGTGTTGTTGTATTCCCTCTTCTTCGCAATACGATCGAAATTCTTCCCGAATTGGATTCCTGGATTCCCGAAAACGGTTTTCTGTACCTCCAACTTTTGTATGGTTTCCTTGGCTGATTTGGTTTTTGTGGGGTATAACCATACAAATTATATATCTAACGGGAGATGTCCCAAGTGGTCGATATTCTATTGAGCAGGCCGTCCTGCTCTTGCATTTTGTCAAAGTAAAACTCCAGTTTTACTAGCTCTTCTGTTTCTTGCCTTCTGAAATGCCCATGCTACAACTTCTTTGCGCATGGAATTCGGCAATACTAAGCAGTACCTTTAAAATTTTTAAATAAAACCCCGTATTCGTCCTTCATCTGTACGGCCTTCACTCTATGAGTGACTTCTAGGGATGTTACCATCAATACTACTGGCGCTCGCGACAACGCATCGACATGCTTCATGCGTGTTGCAGCTCGGTGCTCTAACTGGTAATTGAATTCTTGCAGATACAATGCCCATCCTGCGATCCTCGAGGTAAACTCCTTTCGTTCTATTGTACCCGTAAAAGCCGCCTAATCTGTCACAATTTTAAACTGCAACCCTAACAAATATACGCGAAATTTCTTAACTGCTCGTACGTTTTTCTAGTAATTTTTCTACTATATTAGAATGCCGTATGCATGTGATCATCCTCTATCCCTGCTTGTAACTATAATGCGGCCAACCCCACTTTACTCGCATCTGTGTGCAACTCAGTTTGAGCCATTCCCGAGTAGATTTGCAGAACCGGGGTTGATTTTAATGCCTCTTTCAAGCGTCCGAATGACATGGCTTTGCTATGGTTGAGTACCCTTCGACAAACCTCCTGAAATATCCGGTTCGCCCCAAAAAGCGTTGCAATTGCAGAACAGTCATTAGTTCAGGAAACTTGGATATGGTTCCCCCGTTGACGGTCTCACCTGACTATCCTCAATTTCATACCCTAAGTACTCCATTCGTCTTATCAGGTGACATTTCTACCACTTTATTTGTAGACAGTTGGCTTCAGCTACTTTAAGTACCTTCTTTAGTTTCTCTACGGCTTCTCCCTCTGAACCTCGGTGCACGATTAGGTCATCCATATATATGCAAACTATGTCCTCGAGACACAGTTGTCTGAAAATATGATTCATGTAGCGCCCGAATACCGCAGGTGAATTACAAAGACCGAATGATACTTTCAAGAAATCATACTGCCCTAAAGATGTCACGAACGATGTATACTTGACCGATTCATCCTCTATATCCACATGAAAAAACTCATTCTTCAAGTCTAGCGCGTAAAAATATTTGGCTGCATATAATTTGTCGATTTGGTCGTCGATCACAGACATAAGATATCGATCTTTCACGATGACGCATAGGCTCTTCGACCCATATTTCTTATTTGCGAGTACTACTGGACTCGCGAATGGTGAATAGATTAGCCTCACAAATCCGTTGCGTATCCACTCTTGGATTTGTACTCTTACTATAGTTCTTGCTCCGCGGGTGCGAGTCTGCGCGGTTTTTGTTAGATTGGAATCTCGTCCAATAACACGATCTTCATCGGAATGATTTGGCTAGGCGATCTCTTCGTTGGATCGAAATCGGCAATCGCTGTTCAGAGCAAACTTCCTGATTGATATATTGTCCGGTGACAGTATAGTTACTGCATCATTCAGTAGCTCCTTCCCTATTATCACCTCACAGGGTAATAAATCATCAGGGGCCACATGGACGCGAGTATGAAATCTTTCGCCATCTATTCTTATGTCAAATTCTATTCTGCCTAAAGTCTCTATAGCACCTGAACCAACACCGTAAAATTTCGTCGGTATACATTACGACGCGTTCTTCCAGTTCTAACACTCCACTCGAAGAAATAACGCCGAACAAGCTCATAACGGAAGAAGAAGTTCCGTGTGACGAACATTATCAACCGAATTACAGGCGAGATATTGATGGCTATTATATCTAGGGGTCATCCAAGCAGAGAGCATTGGCATGATTCACTCTGTCAGTGGTAAATGAATTCTCTACAGAGAGTTGTATTTTAAATCGTGGTTCCCAAATTACAAGAGGATCTAATGTCAATTCTACTGATCAAAAGGTGATCAGAAATGATGGGTGATCAAAAATATTATGGACAATCTCTCCCGACAAAATCATACAATCGTACCAGCTGACAACCGTAACGTTTAGGATGGCATCTGCACCATATCTGCAGGATACTGCAACAGCTGTCGGTCGATGAGGAGACAAACTTTCCAATTGCAGTAAAAATAATAGAATAGAACGATTTCTACGTAGACGAGGTACTACCATAAAGTCACACCGTAGAAGGGGCTCAGACAGCGCAAAATCCTGAGGAAATAGGCCTCGAATTATTCACAATTCGTAGAAAGTGTCGAGGCAACCCCGAGTGCATTCGAACCAGTCATATTAAACGACGAATCGGTAAAAACATTAGAACTAATTTAGAATCCAGGCACCGATCAATTTGAATTCAATGTGATTCAACAACAAAAATTAAAAAATGACAAATGGAAAATGTTGTCTGAATCATCCAAATTATGTGATCCACTCGGGTGGCTATGTCCAACATTGAAACAAGCGATCACGACGTATGCAATCCAAATCATACTTCTTATGAGGCGCCAGAACAATTCAAGAATGAAATTAACCGAATTCAAGACTATGTCCCATCATCAATGATGATTCCTGAAGGAGACAATGACAAGGATCTGAGCACATTTACGAGTTACTAACAGAACAAACAAGAGTTACAGGAAATCATACCCTATTTAGTATTCAAGCCTTTGGCATACTCAGACATGTACCAATGATTTAACATTATTAGTGCGATCAACAGAATACCTCCTAGTTGATCTATATCGTGAACGTTATGCTCCTCTTACTAGCCAACAAGAGATAATGGATATTTATGCAACGTTGTACCAATATATACTACACAATCTAAACAATCACTATGCGAAATAAACATGCTGAGACGCCAAAACCAGAGAGTTGATGGCTGTACCACAACCGTCTTACACCAACCGTACTACTGGACTCAGTAGGCCACCAACCACCGATTTCCGTCTCACAACCATCGATGAAAAGTCACATAGGATTCATTCCTTTTTATAGCGTCAATAAAACTGCAAGATGAAGCCCACCTTCACCAGAACCACCAAATTCACATCAACAACCGCCAACACCAACCAGGGCCAGGATTAATAATTCAGTTGAAATCAGTTTGACAAAGGAATTTGTTAATCTTAACGGTCGAGAAATCTGAATATGTAATTGTGCCGGCCCGGGAGTGTGTTCAATCTTAAAATTGAACATGATATCAACTCACCAACAATCGTATTTGTATTAACAAAATTATTGCTTTCCAAGACCTGAAACGTCTTGTTTAAACTTGCTATGTTTAAATTGGAATGCAGATACTCGTATATGTCTGCCTCCAGCGTTGTATATAGCAAAAAAGGTTAAATCGTGGGTGAAATTTTTTTTGGAACCTTCCTTTTCTTCACCAGCGCTGCATCTCATGAAAGGATGTGGCCGCCTCAACAAAATGGCGTCAAGCACAATAACCAAGTGTTTGAAGGTGGCCGTGGCTATTTTAAATTTGGCTTGGACGCTTTGCTGACCAATTTGCATCATGATATACCACGTTTTTGTCCTCAAACATATTTTGTAACAGAATAATTACAACCTGAGGCAACATAATTGCGAATTTTTAGAAACGGTGTCAGAGTATACACGTGTTTTCTTAAAAACGACCAGGAGATGGTGATAATTTGGGATAATAGTGCGCTTATGCTTTGGTTGTTTAACGTTGGTGATAAAATTCTTATCGCATTTCTTTCTGCTATACGCATCGCACTCTTAATTTTTCCTTAGTAACAACAAAAATTTCTCTTTTACAAAATATCAAGTGATTATTAAAGGTAGGTTAAATTGAAATTTTAACTAAAGATGGACAATTATTATTGACATGTCCAATAAAGTTGTGGCACTAGGTCCTGTGGCGTTTTGCGTCGCTACGCCAATGAAATTCTTTTAACGTACCACATCGCCATCAGCAAAGAGCTTATTCCATTTGTTAAATTAAACGATGTGTTAAGTTTGTTTGTTGCTCAAATAGCCAAACCAAATCTGCAACCAATCGAATGATGATGTTTTTGTTAGGTAATTTCCGATTTACATTTCCCAAATACATAATAACCCAACTAAGGGTCAGAATCTACATATACGGAAAATCGATTACAAGGGGAATTGTGGTACATGCACATGTAACACAAAAAAAATAGGGACCGAAACTACTGTATCGTATTTGTGGCATACCCTAATTTAAAATATAATCTACAATGTTGTTCCACAGTTGATTTGTTAAGTGTAAATCTAAAATTATATATATATACAGTGCTGGGAAAAAAAAGTGGGACAAACGAATTTATTGCAAATTGGAGTCTTTTTTTGCTAAAATTACAAAACTTTTGAAAACAATTTGTTTATTGTTTCATTTTAAATACATGTATGACGTAATTTTTTGAAAAAAAAAATGTACCTGCAATTTAGGGGCAGAACCCCGAAAAATGCCAAAATATTCAAAATACGTTGATGGGTGTTAAAGTAATGTAATAAATTAAACACTTATTTTTTATTTTTTTGTTTGTGTTTTATTGATTTATAGAAGTTCAATCTTTAATATTAATATTTTCTTGGACCGCCTCTTGCTTTTATTACAGCGATACAGCTCCGATTCATTGAATTTGATAAATTTCTCAAAGTCGCAGGAGATATGGATTCCCAAATCGAGATCAACAAACTTTTTAAAGCTTCAATCGATTCTGGGCGCTTCCTTGCTATTTTTATCTTCATTATAGACCAAATATTTTTAATTGGATTTAAGTCTGAACTATACGGGGGCCAGTTCAACACATCGATACTGTTTTCTTCGAAGTACTTTTTTACCTTTAAATGAAGAGATAAGAAAAAAAACAAGTTTTTAACAAATTATTTATGTTTATCTGAAAGCCAGTTTGTCTATCTACAATTCAAAATTAATAACTCACCACTTTGGCGGTATGGCACGGAGCGTTGTCCTGTTGAAAAATAAATGGGCAAGTCTCGCCAAAGAACTTTAACACAGAAGGCTCTAATTCGTTCTGAAGGACCTGCAGATAAACAGCTGCTGTCACGCTGGAACTAAGGAAGCACAATCTACCGGTTTCATGTCCAGAAAAGCATCCCCAGACCATAACTCCTTCATTTTTCGGTGGAAGTCTTAAAAGACATTCGTTGCTAAGTCTCTCGCCCGGTTTTCTCCTTACGAGAATTCTTCCATCTCCAACATGTAGCTTGAATTTTGATTCATCGGAGAAGATCACTTCATTCCACATCTCTGGAGTCCAAGAAACATGCGCCTGAGCCCATAGCAAACGTTTTTTTTTTTCACTAGTAGTGTGAACTCAGGCTTCTGGACTGGTTTAAGTGCTCTCAAACCAGCTTTAACAAGTCTCTTTCTCACTAAGCTGGCTGAAATTTTTTTTCCCGTTGCTCGCTCAAGATCCTGTCTTATGTCTGATGAAGTTTTAAAACGGTTCCGACGACATTGTAATATTATAAAACGATCTTCCACTGGAGTTGTCTTTCTGGGCCTTCCAGAGCCTTTCTTTCTTTGTGTACTGTCCATCTCTCGCATTTTTTTAAGATTCCTCGCTACAGTACTTTTAGGAATGTTTAATCTTTCAGCTATTTCACGAATGGATAAATTTGCTCGCGCCAAAATCAACATATTGCTTTTACACTGCTCACTAACTGGTCCCATTTTTTTTAACTAAAATTGCACTTTATTCTTTATTTGACTAGAATCACTTACAGAATAACTTAAACCTTACAAAATATGCACTATTTATACTCAAATACAAAATTACAGGCAATAAAACATCTGCACCCTAATGACGGCCGAGAACGGTAGGCGTAAAATAAAATAATTGCTTGACCAATTTTTTTGCACATCATTTGCGGGGTTGTACCGGTGTAATTAAAACAAAAGGCGGTCCAACAAAATATTAATATTAAAGATTGAACTTCTATAAATCAATAAAACACAAACAAAAAAATAAAAAACAAGTGTTTAATTTATTACATTACTTTAACACCCATCAACGTATTTTGAATATTTTGGCATTTTTCGGGGTTCTGCCCCTAAATTGAAGGTAAATTTTTTTTTTTCAAAAAATTACGTCATACATGTATTTAAAATGAAACAATAAACAAATTGTTTTCAAAAGTTTTGTAATTTTAGCAAAAAAAGACTCCAATTTGCAATAAATTCGTTTGTCCTACTTTTTTTTCCCAGCACTGTATATATCTATATATATATATATATATATATATATATATATATATATATATATATATATATATATATATATATATATATATATATATATATATATATATATATATATATAAGTTAACGAAACGTGGTTTCTGAGAGTTAAAAAAACGAATTTTGTTGGTGAAATTTTAACGTCAATACAATTTCAGGTATAAACTTACTCTAACTCTAACTAATTATTCATTCTTAAACTAAAATAATGTCAGCATGTCAGCATTCTCGTATAAAGAATTTAATTAGAACGGAAATATGATTTGTTGATGTTGCAATAGTATGGCGTGTGCAACTACACATCCTGTGGGTCACGTATTGAGGGTAACCGTGTGAATTTGTGGTAGGCAGCTGAAGATCCCCTGTTGTTGTTTCTGGTGTCGCACTTTATAGAAATGGTTCCTTCTTGTGATTAAGAAAATCGAGATAATCGTTAAAATCAAGCTTATTTCAATTTATGTAGTGTTTTCACGTTATTCAGATGCAGGCTGTGAAGATAGTCTGGATTATCTTCATACTTTTTTCTGTTTTTTTTACTGAAGCACTAATGGTAATATTTGGAATGTATGTGTTTCCCGGTTAGTGGACGTTTACTCGGCTCAAGCGAATTAATTGTAGACCGTACCGCTCGCCCGTAATGGAATCGCCAGGTTGTAGCAGCTGGTAGGAGTAGTACACAACTCTTCTTTGGTACCACCAGATACACAGCATAACCTTCGAACCATGATTGTTCGTCTTTGGTGTTGATGTTGAGGTCAATGGCAACAATTGGGCGGGCAAAGCGAAGTATTTTTTCCTCTTGGGGTTATCGTAGAAGCACCACTTCTCGTCACCAGTGACTATAGGATGTAAAAAACTCTTTCTTGTTTGCTTCAAAGGCAGCTGCTCACAAGAAAGAAATCGCCTTTCAAAGTCTCTTGGCTTCAATTCGTACGGAAACTGTTTGTTGGGTCACCCTCAATGTACCGGTGAGCTCTTATTGTATTTGAGTCGGATCTTCATCGAGCAATGCCTCTAATTCATCGTCTACGAATATTTTTGGCTGTCCCAAGCGAGGCTTATCTTCAACACTGAAATAATCATTTTTTAAGCATAGAACCCATTCTCTATATGCTTTATCGGTTAGAGCATGTGCTTCAGTTGCACTTTTTTCCAATTAAAACAAAAAATTGACACTTCCCGCAAATGCTGTTTGGTTATCACAAAATCCGACATCACAATAATACAATAACAATACAAACTATCTGGTCTGTCTAATCTGTCTGAAACAACTGAAATCAGCTGTCATTATTATAGTCAGAGCCACTTTTTAAAAACGGACCGAATTAATTTGCATTCCTATCCACCTGCATAGGTGGACCAATTTATTTAATTTTAGACAAAATTGATCAACTTGACTAATTGGCATTTATAATGTGAACATAGGCATCTTAACCACGAAGTCTGAAATTTGAAATATTTGATAATAAATTAGGTGTGTGAATATGACTCCGCCTTTTTTTATTAAAATAAAACACATTTGCTTGTTTAGAAAATGAAAGAATTATTTATTAAAATAATGTTCCATCTGCAGCTACAACTTCCCCCCATCTTTCAGGTAGTTTATGGATTCCTTCTCTGAACAAATCCTGGTCTTTGGGTCCAACCAATAAGCCAAGATTTGATCTCTGCGCTAGAACTGAACCGCTGTACAGGAAGCGACAACTGCATCGACCGGGATAAGTAGTAATCTGAGGGAGCTACTACTGTGGGCAAAAAGTAGTAAGTATTTTTAATTTAAATTTCGCGCGGAACACCATTCGTCGAAATATATTTTTGTTCTATGTTGGTATGACTGTCAGTGACATCTGTGCTAAATGTCACATCAAAATAATCATGAGAGTTTAGTATACGCTTGTCTTTCTGAAGAACAAAAAGTGCATTAGGCGATTTTTACAATGAGTGAAATTATTCAACAAAGAAGTTCCCTTAAATTTTGTTTGCGGAATCAATTTTGAGGTGCCGAAACGTTCAGAATGTTGCAAAAGGCCTTCGGTGATAATTGTATGTCGCGAGCAATTGTTTTTGATTGGTACAAATTTTTCAAAGAGAGTCGGAACGTGTTGACGGCGAACCACGTCTAGGACGGCCATCAACATCAACTGATGATCAACACGTTAATAAAATCAAGGAATTCATGCTCGAGAATCGACGATGAACAATCAGAGACCTTACTGGCGTCGTTGGAATATCGGAAGAAAAGTGAAAGCACTCATTTTTTTGGAAAAACATCGTCGCGTTGACGTCTGTTAAACAATGCTTGCCGACTACCAGGATGTCATGAAGCTATTATAACTGGCGATGAGTCTTGGATCTATGCTTACGACCCGAAAACAGACGATTAATCCGCCGAATATCGTGCCAAAGGTGAGCCGAAGCCGAAAAAACCACGTCAAAGCAAGTCAAAAATCAAGGTGATGTTGATAGTTTTCTTCGATTATCGAGGTGTGGTGCACTCCGAATTCCTTCCGACTGGCCAAACTGTCAACAAGGAACACTATTTGAGTGTTATGCGTTGTTTGCGCGGAACTATCCGTAAAAAGAGGCCGGAATTATGGGTCGACAACTCTTGGATTTTGCATCACGATAATGCACCTTCTCATACTGCATTGGTTCTACGTGATTTTTTCGCCAAAAAATCCACCCATATCGTTCCGCAAACTCAAACGACCGCTCCGGGAAAACCGTTTTGAGTCAATTGAAGGCATTAGACGTGAATCGCTACGCGCATTGGAGGCTATTCCGGAAATTGACTTTAACAACTGTTTCGAGGATTGAAAAAAACGTTGGCACAAGTGTATTGAGGCCGGGGGGATTACTTTGAGGGGGACGAAATAGATTTGGAGAAATAAATAAAGAATTTTAAAATTATGAACAAAGTCTTACTATATTTTGCCCACAGTATTATGTTGTTGATTATGATGGTCTCGTTGTTGAATTGTATTAAAAAACTTCCCTCTAGGTGTTCGTTTGTATTTTTGCCGTAGATCTCACCGTTAAAGTTGCTCAGGTAGATTGTATTGTCAGTCAGTGTCTCAATTATCTGATTTTTGTTGAATACCCTCGTATGAGCTGGCTGACGCAATGGTCATCGTTGATTTCCTCTAAGCAGTTTCTCTCACAGATGGTGGTCTCGTGGAACGAGTTGCACTTCTGCGTTATCCCGAATAGCCGATGTTGATTTAGGATAAGTTCCTTATATTCTAAGTAGACCTGTTTATTTTGTTTAATTGTTGATCTAATAAGGACATGGTTATAGTCCTGTTTGCTTGGTTTTGGTACTGATATTACATATAGTATTATGGCACCCTTTACCAGCATTGTTGGCTCTGCGTATTCAATCGCTTCTATTTCATTTGCATATGGTAGGGTTTCGATTTCTGCAACGAGTCGTCCAATTTCCATTTTGTCCATAAGATTGTATTTATTATCTTTGTTTTTGCTAATTGTGCGGCTCTAATAATTTCCTTTATTTCCTCTTTTATGATTGTGAGTTTGTTGAACAGAATCTGCTGTGTTTTATCATCCGCATCTTCGTGCAATGAGTCAACGATTTGGTTATATTCCGCAAGGATTTTGTTTACCGTTTTCAGCAAGGCTGTGTTGATTTGGTATTGTTCGTTGTTATTGTTGATGAGTTTGTTCTGACTGTCGATAATCTGGTTCCAATCGGTGGCATCTGGTGTTCCTGCTACCCATTTCCAGGCTGTTCCAATCCAATCGATCGATCGTTTAGTCCTTGTATTTTTACCTTTTAGTTCTGACATCAATTGTGTGATTTGTTGAACTTGGTGTGTCAGCTGAGGTTTAACTGTGCTTCTTTGATCGGTGTAATTGATTTCGTGTGAAATCCTTTCAACTATGTCCTCGTAAACGGTTAGATTGATGACATGAACAATCTTGAATTTGTCCCTGAAATTTAGTAGACTCTGACAGTTGATGCGATTGGTTCTAGCGAAGAATAGATCTCTGGGTTTCCTTCTGGTGACTGAATGTATTGTGTTGTTGTACCTGTCCACGGCAAAGCAGACTAGGTCCTTTATGGGGAGATCCTTATATTCATCCATTAGGCATCGTGTGATCTCGATGATTGTTGAATGGACCCTTTCAACCGTGCCGTTTACCTCGCTTTTTTGAGAGGGTGTGAGGTAGATTTGTATTCCTAGTGTTTTTATGTAGTCAAGTATCATGGAACTGACGAAACTTGATTCTTTATCCATTACTATTACTTTTGGTACGGTGAAATAGTGTAGGATTTTGATGATCCTGCTTCTTAGATGTGTTGCTAATCTATCTTTAATATGGAAAGGTTTCGTGAACTTGGTGAATTTATCTATGCAGGTAATGAATTTTTCCTTCTTAATGTTGATGATACCCATGTGGATGATCTCCGATGGACACCAATCCCAAAGAAATTGTACACCAAACTAAACTTGTTCAGTCAACTACGAGTTGCCATTCGTACTGGGTACACCAGGTTTTCAAATCATAGAACTGCCAGCCATAATTGTATAGAGGTTACTGAGTTTGGTCAGGTTGCTTTCCTTTCTACGTTGCAAAACATTAGCTACTTTACCGCGAAGAGCCGAAAACTTGACATAGGGCAAGAAAACTACAGCTTCCACAAGCGAAATGGTAATGATCCTGATCATTCTACTGCCATCACAAGTTCTGAACCTCAAATTCGATATCTCAAATACGAATTTAACGTAAATCTCAATTTTGAAACCGTCAACCGACTCCTGAGCACATCGCCATATAAAGATTCAACAAAATACCGCATGCGGAACGTAAATGAGATTCCTATATAAATAATCCCCCGATTGAGATGCCATAACAACCACATTATAAACTACCAAAAGTTAATTTAGCACATTAATCGTTTATCCTCCAAGCCATAAGGTAGGCTATATTCAAATGAGGCTATGTCGTATTCTCAAATTGTCTCGCGTTTTACACGTAGCCCTGCGAAGTTGTCAATGTCAAAGATTTGTTCGCGATGACGAAGTGACGAGTGGTTCGACATAATGAGAACAGACTGAGCTCAGCTTCGAAAATTGGGGCCAGAATTTTTACATATTTTTTACATATTTTTTGTTTTGGTTGTGGCATCTCTGAATTTATCAAAAGAAACTGTTCCAAGCGTTGTTTAATCATCTCGTCTAATTTAGCTTATTGTCTCGTTCTTAGAGACCTGCAAACTGGAAATTTGCTCGAAAAAATTGTGCTCGAAAAAATTGGTTGTTGCTGCTCTAATGTACAGTACAATCAAATACTTCTTGTTGTGGCATTCTGCTTTGTTTGCATTTTCCTCATACTTGCAGCAACAACTTCTGTATCATTTTTATCTCTCTCTCTCTCTCTCTCTAGCTTTTACATTACATGAAGGGACGTTACCGCTTGGAATTCATCGCCCTCGCTCTCCAGTTTTGACATCCTATTATGCGACGGTTTTGATATCATCGCGCCAGCACAGTTGGAATTTTTCCTCTACGACGTACAACGGCTGGCTGTTATATTGAAACATTTTATTTGTGATTCGTGGCTTTGGGAATCTTGCAACGTGGCGCAACCATCTTACTCAATCCGATTTAATGAATCCGATGATATCGCTGACTGCGAGAAGTTGCTTTATTTCGTGGTTGATGTACATAAGATGGAACGAATCAGATTCCTTTTATATGTAGAAAGCATTATACAGTCATTAGAGGTCAGGGTTCAGCTCTCGCTTCCGACAGTTAGCACAGCTCTAATGAGTGCGTTATAAAATTCGAGCTTGCACGACTGCAACAGATGTTTAGATCGGAATAACCTCGATTGGGCATTAACGATGTTATTTATTTTTGACCCGTGGATAAGTCTTGGAGATACTTCTGGACTCCTGGGTGTTGATAAGAATTCTGTTTTGCTGCAGTTTACATACAAACCAAGTCTTCTTACTTAGCGATCTTCGTTCAAGAAACACATATCATCTGCATATCCTTGGCCTTACTACGTATTCGAGCGTCAAATTGAACAGCACGGGCGCGAGTGCATCTCCCTATCGAACTGCAGATACTCCTTCAATGGAGTCTGATAATATGTTATAGACCCTTCGAGTACGATTATACATGAAGACCCAGACTTAGTTAATTTACACAGAGAAATGAGTTTCTCAGGTATTCCAAGACATATGAGCTCGGCCCATAGGTTCTCGCGGTAGATATACTGTCATATACCTGCTGAAAGTTTATATATCCATCATCCTCATGGTGAAGAACTGGTCAGAGGTTGATCGGTTTAGACGAAAACCACATTGATAGTCTGTCACCAATGATATTTTCGGCTCATAGAGATGGGTCTAGCAAACATACCATTAGCTAACACTTTGTAAGCAGTATTCAATAGAGCTGTGGCCCGATAGGTTTCAGGGGATGGGATTCCTTCGAGGCTTTTACATTTTCAATCTACTAATAACTACGTCTCCTTCCTCCGCTGTGGGATATTCCACAAAGGCCTCTTCACTTGGTGTAGCAAATGCTCTAATGGAGGTCACTTCGTCATTCCAATTTAGTAGATTTTCGAAGTAGGTTTGCCAAAGTGAGACACACATCAGCCACGTTTTGCAGCTGATGTTCTCGATCCATAGGAGGTATTTAGTTGTAGCTTTTCACGATGCTTCTGTTTATTATCGACGACCAAGCGGCACCGACCATCGAACCTATCATTGCATCGGTGGTCTTCGAGAATATTTTACACCGCGGTAGTTATGGCTAAGTATTGTATAGCTTACCGTTTGATACCCTTGGATGTTAAGTGGAGGCTCTTTGTTATTACTGTGGTAACTCTGCAGTGATGCATGCTATTTTAAGGAATCGAAATTCCACCGGACGGTTTTTGTGCTTGTTGCACTTTTATTGGGATATGACACGGAAATGATCACACTGTTCATTTCGGCAACTCCGTAGGATCTAAGGTCGGATACGCTGCAGAAGTGTCACTTTGAGATCGTGACGTGATCGATTTGGTGCACCATTCTTCCATCATTCGATCTCCACGTTACTTCGAGGATTTTGTGATGTGGAAAAACGTACATCATTGCCAGGTCAGAGACACGTTGGCCGTTATTGTTCGGGTGAGGCGCAGGCGGACCGACCTGCATCGTATTTTCTTCACTCCTACCGAATTATGCATTAAAATCATCCACGACAGTTTTAAGATCGTGGTCCGGTATGTTATTGATGACTTCCTCCAACTTGACAAAGAATAGATTTTCGAAGTTATCTGATTTATCTTCGACGGGTGCGTTTACATTAACGATCGTAATGTCAAATTTCTTAATCCAGAGTTTGACCGTATGCATATCCGCATATTGATAGGGCGGAACTTGAAGGCCCGCTCCCAAACCAACTTAGCTTTTGTAGTGCAAATACGTTTAATGTGTAATTCACTTACATGTTCTCATTTGTAAAGCGCCATGACCTCCAGCATAATTCTATTCCACACAAAAGTTTTTATAATTTTACTTTAATTAATTCACATACGTATGCTCGTATATAGCTCGTTATAGTACAATCGCCGTCTCACCCATTTTAAATTATTCTTCCGATTAATTTTAATTCAAATTTGTATATAAAAAACATTTTTTTTATTATTTAATTTAATAAAATCAAATTGAATTCAATTCAATCAACTAAATCATAAATGTAAATGATATCTAAATGGTTCATAGATTTCGGCGGATTTTCCAAATTTAAATAGCTCCGTACCAAAAAAATATAAAATTGTTGAATGTTTTGATTGTTAGAGTTTGACTTGTTAATCTTACTAACTAAATCGTGGTTTATATTTATTTAAATTTAGTGTACGAAATTGCGGTAAAATGGCTTGATAATGTCTACTTAAAAAACAACGTTGCCGCGTCACAATGCGGACGAAGGGGCGTACTCTTTAGGTTTAGTTTGGGTAGCACTATAAATCGAGCTTTGATTGAGTACAAGACACGTTTTTTTATTGAAATGGCTGGAGCCATCCAGGGTTCCGCACACAATGCCTCAAGGGGCCCACCGGGCAAGCCGCGGTTATTCGATCAAACTGTGCACACTGCATCCATGGCAAACTGAATCAGTTCACATACATAATGATTGTTATCATCGTTAGCCTCTAAGCAGTCACCACTTACTGGGACAGCCGCATGAGATTCAGATGTTCTTTCAAACGGCCACGCTCAGTCAGTATCGCAACGAGATTTCGTAGATTATCCTTTTTCAAGCTTTACGCGTACTTGGTTAAATGAGAATTCGGTTCAGCAATAAATTGTTTCTCTCTACGACAGCCGGTTGTGTTCAACCATTATTTGATTCCGACTTTACCACTATTAAATGACTAAGGAATGACAGGTCAGGATCGTATAAAAACAGAGCATGAACCCGCTTTTGTCATATAATTTTCAAACCCGTTGCTATCACTGTCAGAGTGGGCTGGCATGACTGTAACTTAATTATGATTGCAAAAAAAAATTATTAGATGTTTACACTCTCTGATGAGCTTAGAATCAAGCAAAGGGTTACTCAAAGCATTAAGCACCGCCTCGCAGTCAGTGCATAAGACGATGTTAAGGTTTTCAACCTCACAGCTTAGCGCTTCGGATACACAATAAGTTAGAGCTATGACCTAAGCTTGAAAAGCTGAACAATGAGTGCCCAGACCTCGTCACTCCTTCAAGTCAAGCTTTCAGATATCGAAAAATCTCTCTAAAGGTAGACCACCGAGAATGATTTAGATAAATTGACCTCAACCAATAGTCTCTCATTAACCATGTTAATTTCTAGAATAACCGAGCTATACTTGTTAAGAACTCATCAGTGCTCTGTAAGTATCCCTAATATATTTCACGCCTACCCAAAACAGAAGTTTGCAGCCTCGGAGAGTAAAAAAGGGTTTCCATAACAATTAGAAGACGCGCAGCACCGATAATATCCTTACACGCAATACTTTGTAGGCCATTAAGTTTCACAATATACGGATAAGTTAGCATGAGTAGAACAAGTTGCTTTCACAACATTTTCGGAGATAATCCCCAGGAAGTGTCAAACGCTCTGCAACAATGCCAATATATAGCAGTCGCTTTTTGAAGTTTAGGTCCAAGATGGGAATTCCAAGATAATTTAAAATTCAAAATGACGCCCAGAAGCTTTAACGCGATCAGATTTAGTATGCATGCTCCCAAAAAGAGTGGGAATAATAAGGCCATCCTGGGGTAATCCTGGGCGCAAAATCGGGACTATTGAGATTTGACTAAAAGAACATCGATAACCCAGAGCTACATCAGTGAAAGTACACCACCTTCTGGACAACCTTAGGTAACTTTACAGATACTGCAAACCCATCCAACTCAACCTAGGCAATACGAGATTTTAGCATCGGCTCAATCCAGTTGGTAAAGGTGTTGTCGATCCCAAATCTGATACACGAATTTATAACTTTAACAAGCCGTTTCACAGGATCTGCCAATATCTGTATAGGCATGCTGCATGTTACTGAGGAAAGAAATAGACAAGAAATGGTTCCTAATAGGTCTAATAACGATTCTTTCTAACAATTTCAAAAAAGTTCGAGGACAGACTATAAAAACGGCTTGACTCATACTCCACGAGGTAGGAATGAAATAACGGCCCCGTTAGAAACGCTTTGAAGAGAAGAAACACATGGTCATTATTTATAGGATAGCCACGCTGTAATTCAGTGGAGAAAAGGACCATCCGCTTTAAGCGATACAAAGGAGAACAAACTCCAATGCAAAACGAGTGATGGCTTGTACAGTGGCATTAGGATCGGAGCCAATGATGTTGCAACCTCTATTTTTGAAGAGATTAACTTTCCGTTAGTTAAACGAGGGGCTTCAAACCAATTGTCATTTTTGGTCAAAATTTAGTTAAGCCTATAGTGTCCGCCGAAATACTATTTATTTGAGGATCTATGAGCAGAATTTACACCTGTTATCCCAATCGGCGTGCAGATTTGTTTTTATAGCAACTTCTAGGCTTAGAGCACCAGAAAGGTTTGTTCTGAGCTTTTTGGGTGGTTATTAGCGGACAAGCATTTGCAAAAGCTGTCGAAATTGCATACGTCAGCAAGTTCCTCCACCGATCGATTTACACTAGGCGAGTGAAGCAAACTCGATAGTTTTCTGAAGTAAAGTCCCCAGTTTGTTAATTTTTAATTTCGATAAAATTTTAACGGTGGTCTCTCAGTTAGAATATTATTTGTTACTCTCCACGTTAGTAATAGATGGATGATAGATATGGAACACAAACTAATGTCAATCACTTCAGGACGAGCGGATATCAAAAGTTGGTTCATAGCCAAAGTTAAGAATTTCGAGTTTAGATGCGCTTAGAGAATTAAACAGGGATACACCCCTGCTATTATTATTTGAACTGCTGCGAATGGTATGACGAGCACTCGCGTCGTAATCAATTATAACGGAAATTTTCTTATTCAGAATCAAAAGAGAGTGAGATTTGCAGTACTGTACTTACAAATGAGAGACATTTCAAACTACCTATGATCATGATCTAATTATAGAGATCACCCCAAACACAAATTTTGTTATTATCATTTTAAGTTTGGTGCAAATGTTTACAGGGATGTAAATAATTTTACGATTTCAGTATCAAGGAGGATTTAAAAAACTAGGCAGTCATCAGATTGTGACTTGAATTATATGCGGCCAAAGGAACTCCCGTTAAAGCTTATGGTTCAAAATTTTTAAATATTGATCTTGATCTTAGAAGAGTATTTCAATGCGAATTTATCTTAGCAGATGTATCGATTTACAGAGTGACAGTTCCGGACAGATACCCAATACCGAATCTACAGGACTTTTCGTATATCAACTTGAAGGTTGCACCATATTTTCTACTTTAGACCTTGTCCAGGCGTGCCATCAAATTCCAATAGAATCTTGTAACATTCCAAATATAGCAGTTGCTACTCCATTCGGGTTATTTGAATTTATTAAAACGACTTTTGGCCTACGGAATGCAGCACAAACTTTTCAAAGATTGATCCATTCGATCTTATTTGAAGAACATCTTCAAAAAACATCAAAAAATTCGAAGAACATCTTGCATATTTCAAAATTCTTTTTCACAAACTTTCAGAAAATGGTTTGATCATTAATTCTGATAAATGCGTCTTTGCATGTAACGATTGATAGAGCATTCTTCCTCTTCAAGACAAAATTCATTGGCGCTGCTTCAGGTCAGATCTTACTTAACGACGTCTTTAAAGGCTACAAGAAGAAGAGTAAAACAAGAATTGATTGGAATCATCTATTGAGGAGAAATTATGTCTCGCCACACTTCTTCCGTTAAAGCTCGTCGAGCAATAATGGTTGGCGCATCCGTTTTTGCGATCAGACCAGTGGTACAACAATATGTTTCGAATACTTGAGAACCGCTCGGTTTCTTCTCTGTACGTTTCAACGACAACGTCGTTGCAGTTATCTTATCACGAATTTATATTCTTGATCCCTGGCTATATTCACTACACAGCAACAGCAGATGCACGAATCAATGATGCGGAAGTTAGAGACATTTTGCATAGAGATATGTCATTAAAATTTAAGCAACTTCCAATTACGTTTAATTCTGATAAACTGATTTATTTTGATATTTCAACAGGAATACCAAGACCATTTAATTCATTCCAAGTTTTTTGGAAACAGGCCTTCGAATAGTCCTCTCGCCAAACTTCAATTACCTTCGCAAACGTTTTGCAGAAATACACTTCGACATCATTGGTCCGTTACCAATTTCTGATAATAAGCGATATTGTATGACGATAATAGATCGTTACACGCATTGGCCTGAAGACGTTCTAGTGCCGAATACACAATAAATGGTGCCACTGTAGCGTTTGATGTTCATTCAGCTTGGATATCTCGGTTTGCCCAAATATCCATCCTCGAAATTTCAAAACGTCTCGGTATTCTGCGTATAAAGACTACAGCCTACAACCCAAAGTGCAGAAAGCCTCTATCATGTGTCACGAAAGGGCAACTTGGACTAATTTATTACCAACCGTCTTACTAGGTTTAAGATCTGCTTTCAGTGAAAAGTTACAAACTTCTTCATCTGAACTTGTCTATGGAAGTCCAGTCAGGGTACCTGGTCAGTTTTTCAATAGTTCAATCATTTTAGCATTAAAGAAACCATAGAGCTTAATCAAATCAGCAATTTCGGGAAGTCGACAACAATATTAATTTAACAGCATAAAGGTCTCTCGGGACAATTATCTTGTATTCCAAATCCCCAGAACAAAACCGTTCAAGTTTGGCACTCGTACTCGGAATGGAGGTGCTTTCTGGCGTCTCAAGCAACGCAGAAGTGATTTTACACAATCATTGAACATTCGTGGCTTTGTGTTTCTTAACGGGAAAAGTGTTTCTTACTTCTCACGCCTGTTTGAGTAAACGACTAGGAAATATGAATTATCACCACCTTCGGTAGTTTCTATATTTCTATTGTATGTCTGCTCGTCTAAATATCATTCGGGATTTCACAGTAGTAGGAGCAATCTTGTTTGAGTTATGTCTTGTATTGAATTCTATTTTCAACACAAGTTATTTTGAACGGAATTTGCATTTTCAGTGCCTTCCAGATAGCACTTCTATATATTGAATAGCGCTTTCATAGTCACCGAAGAACAAGTATAGTGATGAGCTCCATCTCATTGGATTGCTCGATGTAACGCATTTTGAACGACGAGTGAATGTGATCCGTAAAGTTTCTTTCTGATCTAAAACCAGCTTGTTCGTTTATATGTTGGTTAACTTTGTTTCACTCAAGAATGATTATTACTAATAATTTTTTTGTACTGTCAACGGAAGATGCCTGATAAGCCTAAATAGCTTGCTTATCAAACCTGATAAGCAAGCTATTTAGAATTCTGTAGACGAGTTTGAGTTTATTATTGAACTTCGCGATTAGTAAGGCAATAAGTAAAGGCAATGCGAACATCTGCTGAGATGCTTTGTCTCCTGCAAAAGAAACAATTTAACCAATAATCGGGTAGAGGATGGGTTCAGCCTAGCAGAGTGTTTAAAATAAAATAATAATCGGAAAAAACTTTGATGGAACTTTATTAATAAAATTGATATAAAACTTAACTTGATACTAAGGATTAACTTTGATCTTTTTTTGTGTGCCTGGTCATCATGTACTCCATTAACTCCACTATTTGCGGATCAGCTGCACACATTTTCGCCAGCTTTTCAACCAGTATCATATCCTCTTCTCTATACTGCCGAATCAAATTTTGAATTTCAATTTCAATAAATTGCGGAAACGTCTCAATGAATTCATTCATTTTTCCAACGGTTGATACGAGCCCCTGAATTTTTGTCCTCATTACCTTTAATTGGGTCTCGTAGCGATCAATGCGAGATGTAATATCGGATATAATAGTATCCGACGTACCATGCAAATCTTCACACACATTGGATTTAATATTACATTCTATGGGCATTTCATTTGGCAATTTATCTTGTTTCGGCTGTTCAAAAAGACATGTTGATCGTGATTTTATATTTTTAATGAATTGATTTTCACATTTTACTTCGTCTATATCCTGCCTCGTACTATTGGCGCAGAGTGGAGGAGCTAATGATCCATCATGTTTCGGTACATCCATATTAAAAAATGAGTCATAAAATGAATCCGTTAAATCGACGTTAGAACTAATTTGTTGCGGTACTTTACGTGTATTATGTCCAGCTGTAATTGAATCCTCTTTAAATTCTTCAACATTTGATTGTAGAAAAATCATTTTCTTAACAATACGATCGCTAATTTTAGCTTTGCTTAACGGAGTAAAATTACTTTTACGCATATCGTACACCCGTAAGGTACCATTGTCGTCGCCGAGGCAATAGTAATTATCGTCAGCCGACACTACAACTGAATTTATATGACAGTCGTTTAAGAAGTTCATAATGGGCGTTGTGTTTAAACGAAAGTCGTGAATTAACACTGATGAATCGTATCCAACCGAAATTACGCTATTCTCCTTTTTGTTGAAAAAACATAAATCTTTACACAAACCAAGATGAGTAAATCTGTCTTTAGAAGTATGAACCAATTTTTGGGCGCGTGTGTCGTACATTTTTATTTTGCCGCTGTTAAACCCAACACAAATTAAATGTGGCTCAGTATTGGGTTTGAATTTGGCCAGTGATGGGACATCTTTATCACGTTTAAATGTGAATAAGCGCTGTTTCCGTGGGATATCGAATATCTCGATGAGACCACCTTCATCCACAGAAAGTAGTTTCGAATTATCGATATTGAAATCCAAGTATTTTGAACAACTGGAATCCGCTTTGCGGTTTGTTTCTAACTCAATAATCTTATTTTGTAATTCATAGTGAGTAAGTGCAGTTTTACCATCAGCCAGCCCAATTGCCATTGAAGCGAACTTGTTGGTTTTTGGACAGGCACAGCATACCGCTTTGGGAATTTTAAACTCATGCACTGTTCTAAATTTGCCTGAAATTTTCACATTACTAAAATAAATAAGCCCGTAGTTTAAAATTAATTAATATCTTACCTATTAATTGCTCATTGTTTATCAATTCTATTAATTTAAATTGACTACCAGCGGATTTTAGGAAGGTCCCTTTACCGTATTCATTCAAATCAACACTTTCCACATTATCAATTTCGTCATTACTAAATTTTAATATTGGCTTAAGATCCGGGAAGCTGATAAATTTTAAACCTTGACTTTGCGTTAATAAATAATCTTTCATTTTTATTTCGACTGATCACTAAACTATGCAATTTGCAAAGAATATTTATTCATTTTGACGACTGTTGATTTAAATGTCAAAATTTGTATTTTGTTACAGCTTACAGTACCATCTATTAAATGCTCTTATTAAAATCAATGAGAACATGTAGGTAGGGTCATCTATATTTGAACATACGAACAGAAAATTGTTTATTCTAATAATTTCCAGATGACATAATCATTCTCTTTACTTGTAACAGCACCAATGTCGCAAACAGTTAGCTCAAAGCTACAATGGCGCCATTTTGCCAAAAGCGGAAATTTATTTAGTAAATGGTTTGCGTCTTCGCCAAAATGGGTGACATCTATCAAAAATATATTTAAAACTAGATGTAACTGAAAAGTGTCACCTATTTTTTATAAACATACTAAATTTTAAAAATTTCCGTTTGTTTTATATTTTATTTATTTTTGTGCTGTATAATCACTATTAGATAGCAGAAAGTTGCGAGTTTTGTTAAACTGGCCCTTGCTTCATCAACCTTGCATGTGACACAAATCAAAGAAATTATTTTCAAATGATAAATAAGCCAAATCCGTTGTGCTCGATTTAAATCTACTTTTGGATGGAAATGACCGGAGAATAATTATTGAACCGGTATAAATCATGTCGCATTGTAATATTATACATAAAACGATAGTTCAACCATCTTTTCGAGAGTGTGGGTATTGCAACGGCCCGCGGACGGAAGGAAGGTTTGTACAGAAGTTGTAAAAGTCAGAACTACATTCTTTCCGAATGTACAGTGTTGATTTGTATGAGAATAACGGCAGTAGGACATATATATGGAACCTATATGTTATTGAAAGAACTGGCACAAAGACCCAGGAATTTGGAGCTATATCACGCTAATTTGGAGCTATTAGGAGCAATATCGCTAAAATTTGAGAAGGACAGACGAAGGCGGAATAGATCACCGACGAAATACTGGTCAATGAGGGCGTTGGCAATAAGGACGTTGGCTGTTTGCAAGAATGACAGTATGGATGAAGATATGTGTGAGCAGGTGGTGCTGAGCAAGGAAGAGACGCGTGGCGTGCCAACCGTATTGGATTGTCGTCAGGGATGGAGTTGAGATAGAGTGAACCATGAAGAGTAGCTGCAAGGTTGGATAGCATCGGAAAACGAGGACGAAGATGAAGTTAAATTGGTTTGCTTTACACGATCAAACCTACAACGGAAGCAGTTTGGATCCTGTTCTGGAAGATTAGGCTTAGGCTTAAATTGATCATATAAAGTTTAGAAAATTAATGCCATTTTTTTGTGAGATTAGTTACATCTAGTGTTAAGGTTAAGTAGTAGTACTAGCGATAGTTTTATAACAGTTTTGTGGTATTATTGCCGATTGTAATATTCTATAACAGAACCAGGGTTAGTCTAGAGTGTTCCATCGGTATATAAATACGGATGCATAAACACAATCAGGGAGTCATTTGGGAGATTCGGTATACGAAAGATTATTAAAATAATTGTAAATGGTAAATAGTGAATTAATAAATAATCGTGGAAATTATTTGTTGTGGTGTTTTAGTGATAATTGGATTTTGGGAAAATTATTATTCGATTATTTTTGATATATTTGGCAATATTCCAGTAGTGGTAAGTAAAATTTTTTCATTATTTTATATTCGGTAAAAACGAAATGCTCACCCATTTGGATTACCAACACATGTACCGGAAAGACGACTGTACTATTTTTAAAATATATTAATTTATGTATTTAAATAAAATTAGAAATATTAGTCTGGATTTAAAAAAAATGTTTTATTACATATGCCCATATATGCTCATACATTAAATTATTTCAGACATATCATATACGATTCATATCAGAGATGTATATCAGAAATAATGCATCTCGGACATGTCACATGCGATTCATTTTCGAGACATGTCTTAAACCATTCATCTCAGACGTATCGCAACGAAAATCAGTCTCTGCTGGGTTGGAAGTAGTCTACGTTTGCTGGGTACTGCGCCAATACGTCAATTTAGTTCAAAACATGTACGTTTTAACTTCTGCTTGCAACCAAATAAAAAGTCATACGATATTTCACTGTCAAACCAAAAGGCAAGTCAAATCAAAATACACACGGAAGATTGTGCAAGAAAGATGCGTGTAGCATATTTAATTATAAAAAATAATCATTATTTAATATAAATTTATAGAAATTTTAATAAATAATTGTAAATACACTCCTAATAATAAGATTTTTCACTTTTAAATTATTAATTATTGTGTTGTTTAAACGGGAATCACGTGTTAAAAATTTGTTTCCATTTTCACAAAAAAACGCAAATTTCAGTATTATATTTTCTGCGTATATAATTCCTAAGATAATTTACAATATAAAATGTCGAGTAATACTGTAAATGAAACCAAGAAACCAGATTTTGATTCAAAAAAATCTGTTATTTTACTGCTTGTGATATTTTTATCTAGTTTGTTAACTTTATGCTATGTATATTGGAATTTTCCACAATTAAGCGAGTAAGTTTTAAATTTCAAAACATTCCCATCTGTAATTGCATTTTAATTACATAGTAAATTTTATTCTTAGGTCGGAAAAACAGTCATTAAGAATTCCATTTAATATTGAATCAGCCAAAGAATTAGGCAATGTTTTGGTGCGATACAAGGAGCTGTATTATTTTGAAGTAATGGGGGGAATCGTCCTGCTTTATATATTGTATCCTTTTTGATAATGCTTATTACAATTAACAATTTATATTTTCCAGCTAATGTACATATGTGTAGATAAAACTTTGTTATGACATTGTACACATACTTAGTGCATTTCTATAAGCACTTGAAAGACCTTCTAATTAATTGAAATATGGACAAAGAAATATTTATGTGTTGTGGTTAATTGACCGAAACAATTTGATCGAATCACATTACAACTAAAAAATTTGTAAATTTTCCTTCACTAAATTCTTTCACAGCTTACAAACATTTGCAATTCCAGGCTCGCTGTTCCTATCCATACTGAGTGGATTTTTATTTAATTTCACCATAGCAATGACGCTTGTCTGTTGCTGTTCTGCAGTAGGAGCTACCTTATGTTACCTCTTGTCGCAGGTGCTGGGTCGCCGCATTGTTAAACATTATTTTCCGGAAAAGGCAGCAAGTTGGGCCGAACAAGTTGAAAAACATCGTGATAATTTACTTAGCTACATGTTATTTCTCCGGATGACACCGTTTCTGCCAAATTGGTTTATTAACTTAGTAGCACCCGTCATTGGTGTACCGCTTTTTCCATTTGCGTTTGGAACATTTTTAGGTGTCGCCCCGCCATCAATACTTGCCATACAAGCTGGTAAAACACTGCATACGTTAACCAGTTCACGGGATGCGCTATCATATCGCTCAATTGCACTATTAACAGGGTTTGCGTTTGTATCACTAACGCCAGTAATATTTAAGAAATACTTTAAGAAAAAAGTTGAATAACTAAAGGACATTGTCCAATTGTATATTATATATATGTATATGGTATTTATTTATGTATAAATATTTAGTCCAAATTTTATGTTTTTATGTAGTTAAGTTGACAAAATAAATCTCCCAATAAATGTTTGATCTGTCTCATGTGTGTGTTATGATATGATTGATTCAGTTTGCATATTCTTTAGATTTTATAAAAACCAAAAATAAAATAAAAAACGGAAAATTTAGGAATTTTACTATTTATTAAAATAATTTGTTAATTTTCTGCAAAAATTTGGCAAGGTGTTTGAAAAAATTACAATACAAAAGAACATTAATGTTTCCATATAATTGAACAAAATGTTTATTTCAGCAATAAGAGCCTACATATGTCATGGATGATAAATACGTTGATTTATCTGGCATTGAAATAGGTTTCCAATACCACCAATTATAAATAAGCACGTAAGACGGTGGTAATAATACGGATAACGTTCGGCACATATTTTTGCACTCGGAGGTTGGTCTTAAAATAATAATCCTTTTCCCGTAACCTTGCACAAGAAACACGTTCGAGCATTCTGTATCTGGGATACGGTATGGCTGCGCTCTTGGTGTGTCAATCGCAATAAACCGCTCCAAACTTATGCCGGTATTAGGCAACTTCGCCGACTTAGGAAAAAGCCGACGTAAAACTCTCGCTGGTGCCATCCTATTGCATCGCAACAAATTATGACTCTCGATTTGCTTGTGGGTTCTATTGAATTCATTAAAATCTGTTATCAGGTCATCGAGATTCGTTATCAATTTATTGGTTGATTCGATTTTAAAGGCATCCTGTTTAAAGTGCTCCCTGTTCTCTAGATATAGCTTTTTAAATTTCAAGAATGTTAACGAATTTATTTCGCTAATCTTGAACATAAACGGTGTGCTGTTGATATGTCGTTGTACATCATCCGTTTCGATTACATTCATGGCACCAACACATGGGTCGCAAGTCAAATTCAGTACCTGGAACAGGGGATTGTTGACTAAGCATGATTCGTCATAGTATTCGGTCAGCGATGGATACCGCGATATAATCGGTAAAGTAAGTTTTCGCCACATTTTCATCCCTGGATATATAAAGACCTGAATGTTCCGAAGCAAAATACTGCAAGTCTCTTGTTTGTGATATAACAAGAAGCAAACGATACATATTAGGAGCAGAACAAAACTTTTACGGCGTATAAATATATAGACTTTATCAAAACTAGTGTTGTTAAGCTTCTTATAATTACTTAGCACATAATTATTGAACTCTGTTTCATTCATTCCACCGGCAATGGCCAAATTTTTAATTCGAATTAAATTTTCGATGTATTTTTTAATGACATCTTCCTTTTTAATTATATTATCGAAATTTGTATCTATTTCATCCATCGCTTGTGTTTATAAATAATAAATAAGACTAGAAATTATTCGATTCTACAATAACACAAATAAAATGTTAACTTTGACACAACGCCCTATACACCAAACTTTGGATGTTCTAAATAGATTCCACCAGGGAATTTTTCAATTTCGTGTGGCCACACTCAAATTATTGTCAATTCGTATGAACTTCATTCTTTTTCCCGATCAACTGTCATGTCAGATAGTCGGACACATTAATTTCTTTTAAAAAATCTTTGAATATCTAGAGCATCGTCGATATTTAATTAATAAGATGGTTGATAAAAAGGTATAAATTATATTGTAATTTAATTGTGCTAAAAATCGGAATATAATTTAATTGTTCCGTGTGAAAATTGTGATTGAAAAATTTTGTGTATTATGTTCATGTGTGAAAATATCGTCCCAATAATAAACAACATGATTTACTTTTAACTTTCAGATTAAGAAAAAGCCAACAGGCAAAAAAATTGCAGCCGCTCCATTGGCTGTAAAACAAGTTGAACCC
The DNA here is from genome assembly GCA_963691935.1 of Nephrotoma guestfalica. Classification (NCBI taxonomy): domain Eukaryota; kingdom Metazoa; phylum Arthropoda; class Insecta; order Diptera; family Tipulidae; genus Nephrotoma; species Nephrotoma guestfalica. The sequence goes on along the minus strand of OY829915.1, from coordinate 43,505,892 downwards.
AAGAAAGTTGTAAACCCCTTGTTTGAGAAGAGGCCAAAAAATTTTGGAATAGGTATGTACACCAATAGCATAGCATGAAAACCTAACCTATTAATTTTCTGAATCCCAGGTCAAAACATTCAACCAAAAAGGGATTTATCACGATTTGTCCGCTGGCCAAAATACATTCGTATTCAACGTCAAAAGGCAGTTTTACAAAAACGTTTAAAGGTCCCTCCACCAGTAAATCAATTTACTCAAACTTTGGATAAACAAACCGCTGTTCAATTATTTAAAGTATTGGAGAAGTATCGTCCAGAGTCTAAATTGGCCAAGAAGAATCGTTTAAAAACGGAGGCTGAGGCTAAAGCAAAAGGCGAAGAACCAACACCGGTTAAGAAACCAAATTACATTCGAGCTGGTACCAATACTGTTACAAAATTGATTGAACAAAAAAAAGCTCAACTTGTTGTAATCGCCCATGATGTTGATCCAATTGAGGTATTTATTTTTATCAAATTTGTAATTAAGCGATCCATCTCACATGATGAAAAGAATTTCTTCACCTGAATAAAAGCAAATAATTGCTTTTGTTACAACTGTTGAACTTGACTCCTGATGAGATTTCGTTATCCTTATTAATAATATTTTATTTTAAATTATTACCATGTAGATTACTAAATTTATTTTAACTATTTCAGTTGGTTCTTTTCTTACCAACCCTCTGTCGTAAAATGGGAGTTCCATATTGCATTGTAAAAGGAAAGGCACGACTTGGTTTGTTGGTACGTCGCAAAACATGCACAAGTGTTGCTATTACACAGGTCGATGCAAATGATCGTGCTAATCTAACGAAATTGATTGAAGCCATCAAGACTAATTACAATGATAGATTTGATGAAATCCGAAGACACTGGGGAGGAGGTTTACTTGGTAGCAAGAGTTTAGCCAGAATTGCTAAACTCGAAAAGGCAAAGGCACGTGAAATTGCCCAAAAACAAGGATTATAAATATCAAGTATTTTACAATTCCCTGATAATTATATATTAAAATAAAATCTAAAAAAAGATTTACGTTTTGTTTATTGTCCAGGATTTTCGATTTTTTTTTTAATTTAATTTGCACGGGTTTAATTTCTCATTTAGTGCAACCGTACTCTCGTGTAGAAATTGCTCGGAATCAAGTTATCATCTTGTTTAAAAAAAATTAAAAATAATTTGTCCAAATCCCCGGGACTGAAAATAAACAAGAATGCTTAAAAATTTAATTTACAATCAACAATTTTTCTGCATACATTCAACGAAAATGACTTATGTTCGCTAGCCGCTCCGCCTCATACAATCCTACTGATCTTTGATATTTCACATTTATTTTCTTCCTACAATCCGATTGTAATCATCTAGGTCTATAAACGAGATAATCCTGTTTTGATGGAAATCGTGATATGACAGACCGGAGAAATATTGAAATAATGATTATCTAGTTTGTGTCTGTCTACGGTATTAGGGAGGTGGGGGTTGTACATTGGAGACGACATGCGATTAATAAGTACTAAAATAAAATTTACAAAATTGTGCAAACAGTAAATTTTAGATTTCTATACAAATTTTAAATTCATTTAAAACTAACTACTCCATTTCGTTATTTTCTTCTATTTTTTTGGATAAATATCGTTCACGCTACTCGGTCCAATTTGCATCGCCCTAGTAATTAAGTTACAGGGCGTCCGCGACTAACGGTAGGGCATAAAATTTTGAATAATACGGCTAGGTAGTACGGATTTCCGAAATTAGTTAGAATTTACTCTTATATTTTATTCCAATCAGATACCAACTAAACATTTTGCTAATGGTTAGAACAATTCTACCTTTATTCCACCAAGAAATATTTACTGTCAGTAAAAACGAAACGAGATAAAAATACAGATGCCCTACTTAATAGAACGAAACAAAAAACAAATTCAGTAAATTTGTTTTTACATGAAAAATGTATATGACGAGAAATATTTCTCGCACACTAAGTTCGTTTTATGGTTGGAAAAATATTATGGTGTAATTCTTCGCGAGTAGAAATTTATAAAATATGTTTTATTTGATATTGATGAATTGTAATAATCTCAATGAAATTGCTGAATTTATTTTGTGAAGTTTTGTTGGTTATGTTATCTTCAAGATGCTAAAATTTAACTATTAAATGTTCCCATAAATGTTGTTTTTGTTTCTATCACTCTCATGCAATTTTATATAAGCTGTCTTCTTCTGATTTTTCAGTATTTTTTACTAACAGTAAATTTTTCTTGGTATAAAATAAAGGCATACCTCTTGTGGTTTTTATGATATTGATGAAAAATGAGACGGGTTTATTTAACTTTAACGGTTTATAACGATCGTAACTAATTTCTGAAATTCACTTGTGAGGTTATTCTATGTACTCGGTTTACACCATAGCTAGGTTAATTGTATAATACCATTTTACTAATAAGAGTTATAGGTTACATCACAAGTGGTGCAAACTCATGCTATACCCAAAATTTACTTAAATATACATAAGTACTGCTGTTAACACCATACTTATTACATATATTTAAGTAGATTTTGATAATACCATTCCAATTCTTCTTTTAATTGAATAAACAACACAAAAAAAAACAAACCATAAGTAATACGGAAATGTCTCGCGTTAGTGAATTGGAAAATTGTTTTGTTTGCGTATCACTAAATACGTTTCATCAAGATCAATTTGTTATTGCAACGTTATGTGAAAAGAAAAGTGAACATTATGCGACCGAATACTTCACTATAAAGTTTAGTTATCTTACGATCCTAGAATTATATACTATAGAATGAATGTAAAGATTTTTCCCATATAAAATTTGGTATTTCATGTGTCACAAGCCAGAGCAGGATGGTTGTTTTTAACTCGCGAAAACGATTCGTTGTATAAAAAAATTTCGACCGTTTATATTTGGTCTGGAGGGTCTTTACAAAAAATTAACTGTTGTTTGGGTCATATTTAGTACTGTGCACAATATTTAGTACTTACCATATTCAGCTGTACACAACAAGAAAAGATTCATATTCAGCTGTAGTTTTTTTTGTATATTTTTTTTATTTCCGTCAGTCGATGTTTTCGAGTCGATGAGAAGTGTTGTGTTTGTTTGTGACGAACCAATATTTAAATAATGGTGTTTTATTTTGCATATGTGTGTGAAAATATAGAGTAGTGTAGTGATGGTGGATTTGACAAAATGAATCTATGGAAAAATCAATTATTTATAATTCTGTTCTGTTTCTTTAAATAAAATAATAATTCAGTTTATTTAGCTTCATTGATTTAAAATAATTAAGTTTTGTAAATTTATACGATATGAGTGATTCCCAATGGGAACCGTTAGCCGAATTATATATTTCACATTCGAAACCCGAAGACAAAGAAAATTATATATTTTGTTTTTGTAGTCGCGTTTTTATCAAGTAAATTATTAATTTATAGCATAATATATTTAATAGTTGACATGTTTTTGTGTACATTTCAGAAATTATTTCGATATTTATGCGTCCACATTAGTAGATAGAGAGGAAACCAGCGAATTGGATGATGTATTCAATGAAAAGGAATGCGATAATCATGTCCATTTTTCAGCTGATACATTTCGAACACCTAAAACTTCTCAAGACGATGTAAGTATGCTTCTCATCAAGTTTTCATGTAATACATTTTTCTAGTATTGTGTAATTAAATTTTACAAGAGAATCCGTAGTGAAAAGAAAAGGAACGCCATTATGTTTTAGATTTAGGTTGATTGTGGTTTTATTTAATCGTTCTGTCAAAAAATATTCCCTGTCGTCCTACTATGAAGCTACAGTATTCGTGTATTTTTATTCAAGGGTAATTTTTAATTATTGTAATATTTGTATTCTTAATTAATCAACTTTATGATATTATCTGTACGATATTTGTGCTTATTCATATATCACATACAACGCCACATCTTGCCTATAATTCCAGTTCACTCTGACATTTGCGGTTACACATGGTGTGGTGTTGCGGTGATTTTCATTTAAAATTTTAGTGTAGTAACCATAATAGACCGAGTTTTCCATTATTAAAAGAAAAACTTCTAAACGCAACGTTTTCATGTTTGAGGCATATTTTTTACGGTAGTGAGTCGTGGGTATAAACATTTTTCATATAAACAATTTTCGATTCAAGTTAGAATGTGTCAATACTAATTAGCACCTCTATGCTAAGCTAAAAATAATCTGAAAATTGTGTGGTAGTCTTTGACCATTTTCTATTTATTTTCTATTTACAATTTAAAGCAAGACGGTGATGCAAATAGCTGTTACTATAGCGCTAGTGCCAGCCATACAGACAACTATTGCAGCACCGATGAGCATGAACCATCGATTCAGCAATATCACCACCATCATCAACCAATTGTGATCCATTCCAGTGATAGCGGAGCAGACGTTTCCGAAAAATATTTTGAAAAACAGAATAACATAAAAATGAATACAATACGGGAAATTGCCTCATATTCCGGAGGCAACGGAGGTGGTGACAATAAATTAAAAGAAATTCGTAAACAATCATCATCCGTAGAAGATATAAGTCAGTTCCATCATGAGCGTAATAATAGTTTACCTGATGCATTCGGTAGCGATGAACTAAACGAATCATGGGAACGATATTGGGCCAAAAACGGGGAACGTCTAATATGGTCGTCGTGGATTGAGAAATATAGTGACTATATAGATAGGGATTTCATGGCGAAGCAGGAAAACAATCAGCCACGTGTAACGGCCCCCGTGGTTAATAACCAGACTCCGAGTTATTGCAGAACAAATTTTTCGTTTGAACAGAAAAATATCGATAACATCTTATCGAACAGAAAATTTGCTGCGAGCACGGATACAGAGATTATTATCTCATCATGCTCGCCAGGGAATTTTTCCACAATTGAAACTAACATGATCGAAGAGGGGTGGAATCCTTTATCGCCAGCAAGTATTGATGAAACATGGAACCATTCCCGATTTATAGCGCGCGAAGAAAGTGATGTGCTTTTGAGTCCTCGTTGTGAATCCGTTACATCAAGCATACCACTGACAATTGGTACCACTGATTCCATGACCAACGTTACACGTATGACTATGTCGAGTTACGGTTTCAATAGCGGAAAAATAAGTTCGGAAAGTTCTCAAATGTCAAATGAGAGCAACATAAGTTCACCAGAATCAATAGTATCATCGACTGCATCATCATCACAGTACGATGGAGTCGGTGACGGTCCGCAAACGGTTATCGAAGATGAATCTGCTATGGATGCTGATCAATATTGGCAAATTTTATGGCAAAAACATTTTCAAGAACAGTATGCTCGAAATTATAAGACTTTCGTGGATTCGCACGAAATACTGAGCAAAAGCAGTTTATGTAGTAGTCTGACGTTGGAAAATAAAATCAACAAATTTTACCAGAGTAGCAGTTCGCATATGGGTGATGATGATGGAACGACAGAAAAGGTGCAAAAAGGTGGAAGCTGTACTGGTGGCGGTGCTATTAAAAGGAAACGGAATAAGAAAATTATTCAAGAAAATTTACCGAAATTAGTTGCTAAATTAAATTTAAAAACTGATTGCATAATTAAAAATAATAGCGACATAGTTCCATCGACATCTAGCGACCATAATTTGGCAGCAAATAAGAAAGTATCATGCGAAACGGTTGTAAGTGCATCTGATCTACACGCACTGGGATTACCGATTAGTTTTGGTAAGACGGCAGCGCCGAATAGATTAAGCGGTTTACAAAAACAACAGCCACCGAATGTGATAACAGGGAAATCCGACGTATCACCAAATTTGAAACGTAGTCATGAAAGTGATTCCGAGGAAACTGCACTCGAACGTTTGAAAGGTGCTTTCTCGTTAATGGGCTATGTATTCGACCCCAAACAGCAGCAAGCTGCTAATACTAATAAAGAACCCACCGATAGTAATGAATCATCTTCGACAATAACCGGCGAAGTGGTTTACCGAAAACGACATATACGACTTCATAATCGTATTCTTAAAATGAAACATCACAAACCGAAGCATACCTATTTTGATGATGACGGCAATGAAATAGTGTCACAAGCTAACAATGAAACGGCAGCCAAAAAATCTGATGTATTGCATTCATCGTCGGATGATGATTCGCACGCAGGGATTCCGATACGAAAAAAGGCAGCTGCGGTTAATAAATTTATTGATATGACGAAATTTGGTGGAGCATCTTTTGAAATTGAAGAAGAAAATAAATCACTTCTCGACGAAATTGATAATTGTTTGGATGATGAAGATTTTGTTGGAATGACGGGCAATTTAAATATGTCCGCGCCACCAAATGCTAAAAAAGAAAAAAAGAAGCGTCGCAAAATGAAGTTATTGTCGGCACGATTACCGTCCGATATTGCAAATGATCGGACCTTGATTAAGTATTGGTATAAGAGGTTTTCGCTTTTTTCACGTTTTGATAATGGAATCAGACTTGATCGAGGTACGTCTCGATGTTTTAAACTTAAATTATGGCTAAATAGATTTGTGATTTCTTTGCAGAGAGCTGGTTTTCTGTTACACCCGAAAAAGTCGCTGCACATACCGCGAAAAGATGTCGATGCGATATTATAATAGATGCCTTCTGTGGAGCTGGTGGAAATGCCATACAATTTGCATTCACTTGTGAGCGTGGTAAGTATAATGACTTAGTGTCATGATACTATAAAAAATATCACGATAGTATGTGAAATAGTGTCGTAAAATTTCTAATTGGATTGGATACTAGTGGAATGCAGTATTTTTTTTGTAATGATTTTGATCTAAAATTCTGTACAATAGAAACTAGAAAAACCCGCGTTAAAACTAATCGGAGAACGTTGTAATGTGATCACTTCGAACGATTTTACACACAATTATTTTTAATGTCGATGTAGGTTTGGTAACTTAATACATTTTTTTACGCCAAGTTCCGACACCTTTCATGAATTAAGGAACCATTTAACACTTAAATATAAAATTACTTCTGAATGTTAGTGCTGCATTAGATAATGAAATCTACAATCAAATCAAAATTATATTACGGGCTATTTGCTTGATAAGGAATATATTGGTTAACTCCTAAATGTCGAGTACAAAAGTACTAAAAGTAAGTTTGTAAACATTACTGCCATACACAGTTCAGAAAATAAACTGTAGACATAAATTTGGTACTGCCTGGCACTCTGTACGAAGTAAAAATTCTTGATATTTACGAGACCAATAAAATAATTTAATTAAAAGAATAATTTATAATTTCGAAAAAACACCGGAAAAATCATAAAAAAAACTAAGTATTTTACTCTAAAAATAAATTTTTTAATTACCAAAATATAAAAACAAGCTTTTTTAAAAAAAACAAACTTTAAAAAAAAACCAGGGGAAAACGAAACATTTTTATTCAATACAAATATGAATCTTGTAGTTTCGTTTTCGTAGCGTATTCAGGAATAGAGGCCCAGGCCTCTGCAGGCTTTTTTTGGTAAAATACAAAACTTTTGAAATTAAGAATTAAAAAAACGAGGCTTTTAAAAAAAGTCATTTCAAAACTAGGCAATTCAAAAACCAGGCTTTTGAAAACTAGGATTTAGTTTGGCACCCAGTTTTTCGATCCACCAGAATCGAAATTTTAATTATTTTGATACCAAATTTTCCATTTCCAGCGTTATTCGACCAATATTGATAATTATGTATTCGTGTATTAATGATAATTATGTATTAATCCCCTCTTAGGACTTACTTCGTCATAAAGAATTAGACCAATTGGTAATTTTTTGTGGCCAAAAACTGTTTTGTAGAACAGAGTTTTTGGCAAATTGAGAGCTTTAACACTAATAGGAGGAAGCATTTTAACTGACGTGAAGCGAACAGTAAATTCATAATATTCATGCAATGCACCCAATCGAATATTGAATATCAAATATAATTAACATGGATGGTCCCTTTCCACGTCCCATCCCTGATCTTTTATGATCAAAATTTTTTTATTTACCTTTCGCATTTTTTTCACCAACGTAAATTGTTCGGAAAACAAGTTCATAATAAATGTCGAAACCTAAGACACAATGATACGTCTACACTTGGTGGTTTTTGAAACCCACTATACCCACTATTACGGCACATGGGGTTCCGCGGTTTTTAAAATTCGCTACGCTTAACTTGCGCGAGATTTTAAATCAGTTATAATTCACAATGACACGATACTATCTATAAATAAAATGAAAAATTATTTTTATTTTATTGTACAGTTATTGCGATTGATATTGATCCAAAAAAAATTGAGATGGCCAAACACAATGCAACGGTGTACGGTGTTGAAGATCGTATCCAATTTATTGTTGGCGATTTTTTGCAATTAGCCAATTCATTAAAAGCCGATGTAGTATTTTTAAGTCCACCGTGGGGTGGGCCAACATATCTAAAAGAGGAAATATTTGATTTGGAAAAATCATTGTTACCTGTTGCAGGGTCGGAAATTTATCAAAAAACAAAAATGATTACGGAAAATATTGCCATGTTTCTGCCACGGAATACTAACACGGATCAGGTAAAATAATATTGTTACGTTAAAATTAGCAATCATAAACGAAATGATAAAATATATTTGCAGCTGGTACGGTATGCTGGTCCAGGCAGTGCTGTGGAAATTGAACAGAATTTCCTTGATCGTAAATTGATTGCGTTGACTGCTTACTACGGTGAACTATTAAACGAATAAGAAAACCTAAACTAAACATTTAACAGTACTTAAAATTAAAACAGTAAATATATAATTAATGTGAAGTAGTTCTATATTTTTTATTTTATTTATTTAAATTAGTCTACGTCTACACTACACCCATGTATTATTATTTGATTGCTTAAATTTCCAATACAAGTTTTCTTAAGTTTTTTAATATACATTTTTAATATAATTATGTCGTATTTAAGGACAAATTTAATGATTTTAATTAATTTTACTATGTTCATCAGAAAAATAAAAGTTTTAAAAAATATATTACGATTTGTAAATTAATTTTCTACTTCTATATAATAATAAAATAAACATGAAAAAAATCAAATATAATACAATTTGAAAAAGCTATATCAGCAAAAACATCAAAAAAGCATTAAAAACAGAAAAATCTTACAGAGAAATAAAATGTAAAAGTTAATAAAAATATTGTTTGAAATTCAACTTCACGTCCTATTTTGCACCATTCACAATTCCTAGACAATTCGTTCCTAGGTTCGTACTTCCACCATCTTTGGGTATGGAACGCTTTTACTGCAAATTATTTTGTGAAAATACCTCGGCTAGTGTAGGTAGTTTTGGCAGAAATATCTGCGTTTTATAAGAAAAGGAATTTATTTCGTATTTGCCTACCAATGAGTTAACATTAATTAAATTTTCTAAATTATAAATAAATTTCATTGCAATTGTGTGAAACTATTTTGAATTCATAATGGGGAGTCTTCAACGCGCTACGCAATCAATTAATGCTTAAAACAGAAAATACATCTGTTATGTAAACTGATGTCATTTCTTTTGCGATATTACAAATAGTAGGTTAGGTTTCAGTCCTTGCTATCGCACACTTAGACCAATTTTGGCCCATTGTGATACTACAGGATCCGACATCATTAAACTCCCTTTAAACCCGTCTAGTGCTATTCACATAACGTAAAGGATCTCGCACATTACAGCTTTCGATATCAGAGAGGCTGTCCATAGTGTATTTGCCCAAGTGATCATGTCTTCTGCCAGCTAACGCAAGACATGAGTATAGGAAGGGAGCAAGAGCCTCCTCCTCCTCGTCCTTGCAGCTTCTGCAAAAGTCATTTGTATCCAGACCGCATGATCTCCGAAAAGGCCGTGTCCGGTAAGCACCCTTACAATTCTACCTAATTTTGAATTTTTGACTTATAGATGGCTAATGTGTAAGAATCACAACAATCAGTTTCGAACAAATGAGACTATTGATTTGAAAAAATCAGTCTTCTCATCACGTCGCGACGACTGACGTTGTATTACTACATTGGAATATTGTCTATATATATAGAACATACCATGTAGTTGTACTACTAGCGAATTACTGCATAGCGTACGAAAAAATTTTTGATTCTTTCATATTTCCATCTATATTCAATTTTAACAATTAAGTTTTTTTCGCATTTACGAATTTTATTATATATTTTTTTTATTTTACCTTTGGTTTTTGCAATTGTAATGGTGTTATTGTGATTGTTCTGTATATTGGTATATTTCAGCACTCTCGAATTAAATTCACGAATCGTAGGAAATTCTTCCATTTAGCGTCACTATCTGTGTGACAGACGAATATGATAATCGACACTTACTTATACACAATCAACTTCCCAACCACCCCATACTTGCTTTCCTTTTAACGCCGGATCGCGGATAAATTTGAATTTTTGACTTATAGATGGCTAATGTGTAAGAATCACAACAATCAGTTTCGAACAAATGAGACTATTGATTTGAAAAAATCAGTCTTCTCATCAGGTCGCGACGACTGACGTTGTATTACTACATTGGAATATTGTCTATATATATAGAACATACCATGTAGTTGTACTACTAGCGAATTACTGCATAGCGTACGAAAAAATTTTTGATTCTTTCATATTTCCATCTATATTCAATTTTAACAATTAAGTTTTTTTCGCATTTACGAATTTTATTATATATTTTACCTTTGGTTTTTGCAATTGTAATGGTGTTATTGTGATTGTTCTGTATATTGGTATATTTCAGCACTCTCGAATTAAATTCACGAATCGTAGGAAATTCTTCCATTTAGCGTCACTATCTGTGTGACAGACGAATATGATAATCGACACTTACTTATACACAATCAACTTCCCAACCACCCCATACTTGCTTTCCTTTTAACGCCGGATCGCGGATAAATTTGAATTTTTGACTTATAGATGGCTAATGTGTAAGAATCACAACAATCAGTTTCGAACAAATGAGACTATTGATTTGAAAAAATCAGTCTTCTCATCAGGTCGCGACGACTGACGTTGTATTACTACATTGGAATATTGTCTATATATATAGAACATACCATGTAGTTGTACTACTAGCGAATTACTGCATAGCGTACGAAAAAATTTTTGATTCTTTCATATTTCCATCTATATTCAATTTTAACAATTAAGTTTTTTTCGCATTTACGAATTTTATTATATATTTTACCTTTGGTTTTTGCAATTGTAATGGTGTTATTGTGATTGTTCTGTATATTGGTATATTTCAGCACTCTCGAATTAAATTCACGAATCGTAGGAAATTCTTCCATTTAGCGTCACTATCTGTGTGACAGACGAATATGATAATCGACACTTACTTATACACAATCAACTTCCCAACCACCCCATACTTGCTTTCCTTTTAACGCCGGATCGCGGATAAATTTGAATTTTTGACTTATAGATGGCTAATGTGTAAGAATCACAACAATCAGTTTCGAACAAATGAGACTATTGATTTGAAAAAATCAGTCTTCTCATCAGGTCGCGACGACTGACGTTGTATTACTACATTGGAATATTGTCTATATATATAGAACATACCATGTAGTTGTACTACTAGCGAATTACTGCATAGCGTACGAAAAAATTTTTGATTCTTTCATATTTCCATCTATATTCAATTTTAACAATTAAGTTTTTTTCGCATTTACGAATTTTATTATATATTTTACCTTTGGTTTTTGCAATTGTAATGGTGTTATTGTGATTGTTCTGTATATTGGTATATTTCAGCACTCTCGAATTAAATTCACGAATCGTAGGAAATTCTTCCATTTAGCGTCACTATCTGTGTGACAGACGAATATGATAATCGACACTTACTTATACACAATCAACTTCCCAACCACCCCATACTTGCTTTCCTTTTAACGCCGGATCGCGGATAAATTTGAATTTTTGACTTATAGATGGCTAATGTGTAAGAATCACAACAATCAGTTTCGAACAAATGAGACTATTGATTTGAAAAAATCAGTCTTCTCATCAGGTCGCGACGACTGACGTTGTATTACTACATTGGAATATTGTCTATATATATAGAACATACCATGTAGTTGTACTACTAGCGAATTACTGCATAGCGTACGAAAAAATTTTTGATTCTTTCATATTTCCATCTATATTCAATTTTAACAATTAAGTTTTTTTCGCATTTACGAATTTTATTATATATTTTACCTTTGGTTTTTGCAATTGTAATGGTGTTATTGTGATTGTTCTGTATATTGGTATATTTCAGCACTCTCGAATTAAATTCACGAATCGTAGGAAATTCTTCCATTTAGCGTCACTATCTGTGTGACAGACGAATATGATAATCGACACTTACTTATACACAATCAACTTCCCAACCACCCCATACTTGCTTTCCTTTTAACGCCGGATCGCGGATAAATTTGAATTTTTGACTTATAGATGGCTAATGTGTAAGAATCACAACAATCAGTTTCGAACAAATGAGACTATTGATTTGAAAAAATCAGTCTTCTCATCAGGTCGCGACGACTGACGTTGTATTACTACATTGGAATATTGTCTATATATATAGAACATACCATGTAGTTGTACTACTAGCGAATTACTGCATAGCGTACGAAAAAATTTTTGATTCTTTCATATTTCCATCTATATTCAATTTTAACAATTAAGTTTTTTTCGCATTTACGAATTTTATTATATATTTTACCTTTGGTTTTTGCAATTGTAATGGTGTTATTGTGATTGTTCTGTATATTGGTATATTTCAGCACTCTCGAATTAAATTCACGAATCGTAGGAAATTCTTCCATTTAGCGTCACTATCTGTGTGACAGACGAATATGATAATCGACACTTACTTATACACAATCAACTTCCCAACCACCCCATACTTGCTTTCCTTTTAACGCCGGATCGCGGATAAATTTGAATTTTTGACTTATAGATGGCTAATGTGTAAGAATCACAACAATCAGTTTCGAACAAATGAGACTATTGATTTGAAAAAATCAGTCTTCTCATCAGGTCGCGACGACTGACGTTGTATTACTACATTGGAATATTGTCTATATATATAGAACATACCATGTAGTTGTACTACTAGCGAATTACTGCATAGCGTACGAAAAAATTTTTGATTCTTTCATATTTCCATCTATATTCAATTTTAACAATTAAGTTTTTTTCGCATTTACGAATTTTATTATATATTTTACCTTTGGTTTTTGCAATTGTAATGGTGTTATTGTGATTGTTCTGTATATTGGTATATTTCAGCACTCTCGAATTAAATTCACGAATCGTAGGAAATTCTTCCATTTAGCGTCACTATCTGTGTGACAGACGAATATGATAATCGACACTTACTTATACACAATCAACTTCCCAACCACCCCATACTTGCTTTCCTTTTAACGCCGGATCGCGGATAAATTTGAATTTTTGACTTATAGATGGCTAATGTGTAAGAATCACAACAATCAGTTTCGAACAAATGAGACTATTGATTTGAAAAAATCAGTCTTCTCATCAGGTCGCGACGACTGACGTTGTATTACTACATTGGAATATTGTCTATATATATAGAACATACCATGTAGTTGTACTACTAGCGAATTACTGCATAGCGTACGAAAAAATTTTTGATTCTTTCATATTTCCATCACAACTACATGGTATGTTCTATATATATAGACAATATTCCAATGTAGTAATACAACGTCAGTCGTCGCGACCTGATGAGAAGACTGATTTTTTCAAATCAATAGTCTCATTTGTTCGAAACTGATTGTTGTGATTCTTACACATTAGCCATCTATAAGTCAAAAATTCAAATTTATCCGCGATCCGGCGTTAAAAGGAAAGCAAGTATGGGGTGGTTGGGAAGTTGATTGTGTATAAGTAAGTGTCGATTATCATATTCGTCTGTCACACAGATAGTGACGCTAAATGGAAGAATTTCCTACGATTCGTGAATTTAATTCGAGAGTGCTGAAATATACCAATATACAGAACAATCACAATAACACCATTACAATTGCAAAAACCAAAGGTAAAATATATAATAAAATTCGTAAATGCGAAAAAAACTTAATTGTTAAAATTGAATATAGATGGAAATATGAAAGAATCAAAAATTTTTTCGTACGCTATGCAGTAATTCGCTAGTAGTACAACTACATGGTATGTTCTATATATATAGACAATATTCCAATGTAGTAATACAACGTCAGTCGTCGCGACCTGATGAGAAGACTGATTTTTTCAAATCAATAGTCTCATTTGTTCGAAACTGATTGTTGTGATTCTTACACATTAGCCATCTATAAGTCAAAAATTCAAATTTATCCGCGATCCGGCGTTAAAAGGAAAGCAAGTATGGGGTGGTTGGGAAGTTGATTGTGTATAAGTAAGTGTCGATTATCATATTCGTCTGTCACACAGATAGTGACGCTAAATGGAAGAATTTCCTACGATTCGTGAATTTAATTCGAGAGTGCTGAAATATACCAATATACAGAACAATCACAATAACACCATTACAATTGCAAAAACCAAAGGTAAAATATATAATAAAATTCGTAAATGCGAAAAAAACTTAATTGTTAAAATTGAATATAGATGGAAATATGAAAGAATCAAAAATTTTTTCGTACGCTATGCAGTAATTCGCTAGTAGTACAACTACATGGTATGTTCTATATATATAGACAATATTCCAATGTAGTAATACAACGTCAGTCGTCGCGACCTGATGAGAAGACTGATTTTTTCAAATCAATAGTCTCATTTGTTCGAAACTGATTGTTGTGATTCTTACACATTAGCCATCTATAAGTCAAAAATTCAAATTTATCCGCGATCCGGCGTTAAAAGGAAAGCAAGTATGGGGTGGTTGGGAAGTTGATTGTGTATAAGTAAGTGTCGATTATCATATTCGTCTGTCACACAGATAGTGACGCTAAATGGAAGAATTTCCTACGATTCGTGAATTTAATTCGAGAGTGCTGAAATATACCAATATACAGAACAATCACAATAACACCATTACAATTGCAAAAACCAAAGGTAAAATATATAATAAAATTCGTAAATGCGAAAAAAACTTAATTGTTAAAATTGAATATAGATGGAAATATGAAAGAATCAAAAATTTTTTCGTACGCTATGCAGTAATTCGCTAGTAGTACAACTACATGGTATGTTCTATATATATAGACAATATTCCAATGTAGTAATACAACGTCAGTCGTCGCGACCTGATGAGAAGACTGATTTTTTCAAATCAATAGTCTCATTTGTTCGAAACTGATTGTTGTGATTCTTACACATTAGCCATCTATAAGTCAAAAATTCAAATTTATCCGCGATCCGGCGTTAAAAGGAAAGCAAGTATGGGGTGGTTGGGAAGTTGATTGTGTATAAGTAAGTGTCGATTATCATATTCGTCTGTCACACAGATAGTGACGCTAAATGGAAGAATTTCCTACGATTCGTGAATTTAATTCGAGAGTGCTGAAATATACCAATATACAGAACAATCACAATAACACCATTACAATTGCAAAAACCAAAGGTAAAATATATAATAAAATTCGTAAATGCGAAAAAAACTTAATTGTTAAAATTGAATATAGATGGAAATATGAAAGAATCAAAAATTTTTTCGTACGCTATGCAGTAATTCGCTAGTAGTACAACTACATGGTATGTTCTATATATATAGACAATATTCCAATGTAGTAATACAACGTCAGTCGTCGCGACCTGATGAGAAGACTGATTTTTTCAAATCAATAGTCTCATTTGTTCGAAACTGATTGTTGTGATTCTTACACATTAGCCATCTATAAGTCAAAAATTCAAATTTATCCGCGATCCGGCGTTAAAAGGAAAGCAAGTATGGGGTGGTTGGGAAGTTGATTGTGTATAAGTAAGTGTCGATTATCATATTCGTCTGTCACACAGATAGTGACGCTAAATGGAAGAATTTCCTACGATTCGTGAATTTAATTCGAGAGTGCTGAAATATACCAATATACAGAACAATCACAATAACACCATTACAATTGCAAAAACCAAAGGTAAAATATATAATAAAATTCGTAAATGCGAAAAAAACTTAATTGTTAAAATTGAATATAGATGGAAATATGAAAGAATCAAAAATTTTTTCGTACGCTATGCAGTAATTCGCTAGTAGTACAACTACATGGTATGTTCTATATATATAGACAATATTCCAATGTAGTAATACAACGTCAGTCGTCGCGACCTGATGAGAAGACTGATTTTTTCAAATCAATAGTCTCATTTGTTCGAAACTGATTGTTGTGATTCTTACACATTAGCCATCTATAAGTCAAAAATTCAAATTTATCCGCGATCCGGCGTTAAAAGGAAAGCAAGTATGGGGTGGTTGGGAAGTTGATTGTGTATAAGTAAGTGTCGATTATCATATTCGTCTGTCACACAGATAGTGACGCTAAATGGAAGAATTTCCTACGATTCGTGAATTTAATTCGAGAGTGCTGAAATATACCAATATACAGAACAATCACAATAACACCATTACAATTGCAAAAACCAAAGGTAAAATATATAATAAAATTCGTAAATGCGAAAAAAACTTAATTGTTAAAATTGAATATAGATGGAAATATGAAAGAATCAAAAATTTTTTCGTACGCTATGCAGTAATTCGCTAGTAGTACAACTACATGGTATGTTCTATATATATAGACAATATTCCAATGTAGTAATACAACGTCAGTCGTCGCGACCTGATGAGAAGACTGATTTTTTCAAATCAATAGTCTCATTTGTTCGAAACTGATTGTTGTGATTCTTACACATTAGCCATCTATAAGTCAAAAATTCAAATTTATCCGCGATCCGGCGTTAAAAGGAAAGCAAGTATGGGGTGGTTGGGAAGTTGATTGTGTATAAGTAAGTGTCGATTATCATATTCGTCTGTCACACAGATAGTGACGCTAAATGGAAGAATTTCCTACGATTCGTGAATTTAATTCGAGAGTGCTGAAATATACCAATATACAGAACAATCACAATAACACCATTACAATTGCAAAAACCAAAGGTAAAATATATAATAAAATTCGTAAATGCGAAAAAAACTTAATTGTTAAAATTGAATATAGATGGAAATATGAAAGAATCAAAAATTTTTTCGTACGCTATGCAGTAATTCGCTAGTAGTACAACTACATGGTATGTTCTATATATATAGACAATATTCCAATGTAGTAATACAACGTCAGTCGTCGCGACCTGATGAGAAGACTGATTTTTTCAAATCAATAGTCTCATTTGTTCGAAACTGATTGTTGTGATTCTTACACATTAGCCATCTATAAGTCAAAAATTCAAATTTATCCGCGATCCGGCGTTAAAAGGAAAGCAAGTATGGGGTGGTTGGGAAGTTGATTGTGTATAAGTAAGTGTCGATTATCATATTCGTCTGTCACACAGATAGTGACGCTAAATGGAAGAATTTCCTACGATTCGTGAATTTAATTCGAGAGTGCTGAAATATACCAATATACAGAACAATCACAATAACACCATTACAATTGCAAAAACCAAAGGTAAAATTCTACCTAAGTCACGCTCCCTTTGTGTGACCAAGATCTTGGATCGGTTCAAGTTCAGCTCAGGCCATACTTGCTTCGCTATCCTGTCAGTCGGACTGTCGAACAAGGCAACTGCTTTCCTATGACTCGCTGCTTTCAGCACAGACATAGGCCTTCCTACACATTCTCTCCCTGGTTCTAGTTGGAGAGTCGTACCATGCCTTTCGAATGCCCTGCAATTTCCCTCAACGTCAGAGTGACCCGGAACCCAGACCAACTGGATATTGAAGTGTTCACTCATCTCGTTAAGAGATGTGTGACAATAGAACGCCACCCTTGACGCTAGGGAAACTGAATTCAGTGAAAATGGTCGCCCGACTGTCCACACAGATAGTGATATCAATCGACGATATTACATTGTGCTTCAACCAGTTCATGACCTCTTCGATAGCTATAGCTTCAGCCTGGTACACGCTGCAGTAATCAGGTAGACGAAAAGATAGACTTACATTTAGAGACCCACAGAACACACCAGCCCCACTCTACCATCGAGCCAGAGCCGTCGGTGAAGAATTTAACTACCCCGATCTCCATAATGAGAACATTCTTCCAATCCTCCCTAGAGTCCCGCTGATAGTCTCTATAATAACCTATCTGAACATTTTTTCAATTTAGGTTGTATAAATATACTTGTTGTGCTTACCAATAGGGATAGTAGATCCTGTTGAAGAATAGGATCAGTTATCCTGACTCATTTAATGAAATTCCGGTAGTAGTTTTGGCGGATCCACCAAAAATCGCCAACAATTTAGTAGTTGGTTACTTTAGCATTGCTTGATGAATCGAATAATAACGATCAGTCGTTTTATCCGTTGTTTCAACAATCTTCATGTGTCATAACGCTATGTACTCACCCAAGAAGGCTCTGAGGCCTGCCGGATTTGGACGATTAAAGTTGTGCGTCACAGAAGATTTTAACGTTAACGTCCATTTTAGTTACGATTATGATTGTGCATATTTATTCACGTTCAACTTCTTCTTTATCAGTATTTGCTTGCGAAGTATTTTCGACACGACTAATATCGTGTGATCTATCTTTTTCAGCTTTTGCGAAACTTATGGAAAATGTGGTCAAATAATATTAGATTGTTTACTAGCTGCTAATTTCCGGGGTTAAGTTTCTGTTTATCAAGTGTAAAAAATTAAAATAAAATTTAATTTCATTGACATTGTTAGTACTATTATTAATACTATTTTAGACTCGTATACTTTTTTAGTAATTTTAAAAATTATATTTTACAAAAAATTACTACTAATTATTAATGTAAAAAAACAGTTGCTTTAGTCTTCTATACATGTCACAATTATCATAGCATCATAAATTTATTGCAACAATTTTTTTTAAATAAAAAAGCAAAGATAACATCGGGTATCGGGTGGTAATTTTTCCTCTCTTCTGCCACACCAAAATCCCCACCAAACAGTGATTTTCGCGGGATGCAATTCGTACTGGTGTCTCTTATGTGGATTGGTATCGCCGCAAATCCGACAGTTTTGCTTGTTCATATATCCATTTATCCAAAAATGAGCGTCGTCGCTAAAGATAATTTTTTTGGCGAAATTTGGATAATTTCCAACTGCTCCTTAGCTCAATCAGCGAACACACGGCGTTGTCTATGGTCGTTTACCTTTAGTTCATCCACGCAAAATTCGCCAAGTTGAATCGCAGTAAGGCCAAGTTTTTGTGAACGATGATAAATTGATTACCTCGAGTTTCCCGTACACTCTCACGCACAGCAGCGATGGTTTCGGTACACCTTGCGTTTCGGTGACGCACGTCGACGAGTTTCGGGCGTCCCTATTGAAAGACCCTTTAGAATAAATTAAAATGAGCTTTAGTCGATGGATACGCAATTTCCAAGTGGTGATAAAACCCTTCAACACTTCTCCACGAGATGCGAGCATTGGCAAATGTCAGATGATTTATGGCAACAAATGTGGTTACAACGGTATACTCCCAAATTCGTGTCAGCTAGCAACGATCCTATTGACGATTTGTACTTTAAAGGTTTGTAATTTATTTTTTCTGATACTTCTAATTTAATACAAAGGTAAACGAAAAACAACAAAAACTAAATTACCGTAAAGTTACTCTACATGTTCGGAAATAGATTTGGTAATTTATTGTGAGCGAGTTACCCAAAAGTTACCATGGGCTATTTCCGAAAACGACTAATTAAAAACTAAAAAATTGTTTGGATTTTTTAAATTGTGGAGTCCGGAAATTAGCAAGGAAATAGAGATGATTAATCGTACTTGTGGAATTATTGTATATTGGGTAATGCGTAGTAATACAAAAACATGGTGTCAGGCAATACTAAAACAGTGCTCCCTCCCCACATTTTGACAGCACATAAATTTTATCTCATTCCAAGGGAAATAATGAGAATTTTTTCTTCACTCCGCCATTTTTAAAGTTATCAAAAGACAAAAAATTACGTGCTAGCGCATAACTAAATTAAATTGTCGAAAAAAGGATTAATTTTAAGGTAAAATTTACTTATTTATTACATCATAATTGAATTAACAATTTGTATTTATTAAATTTAGTGTAAGGGTTCTGGTCTTTGACCAAAATCAATGGATTTGATATACAATTTTTCAAATTTTTTTTTATTGATTCTTGTGATATGTTGAATTACATAATGAATGTATGCACCTTTTTTCGCTTATACGTAAAATGATTGAATATATGGAAAGATATCTATTTTAACTATATATTATAGTATAGAAGTAATGTTCACAGCCGAATGCTACGAATAAATCAAAGCTATTTTATATAAAATTACTTGGCGAGGCCAATGCGCTACTAGACTTGAACCGATTCTCCATCAAACACACACACACTCCAAAAAAAATATTCTTCCTATATTTCAAAATGAATATATTTCTAAATATAAAAAGTATATATTTTCTTAATTAAATTTCCTAGACAAATTATTACACCTCTAAGTTATTATTTTATAGGATTGTGCTCTCAAAGATCAAAGGTTGTTGTAAAAGCTCGACGGCACTTGTGGATGAAAACTCAATCAAAATTCCAGCTAAAACATAGCTGCTCGATCTTCGAATAACTGAACAAAACAGTAAAGTAAACATTTTATTAATTATATCTCTTTATATTAAATATTTTTGTTATATATATTTATACACCTGTATATAATATAATATATATTGTATAATACATACTATAAATATATAAAATTTGAAAAACCTGACCAAAAGGTGGGCAATTTGTAAATATCTAGTGTACAATATTCCAGATGCCACAGGATTCGTCATCGTCGCGGAGACGTGAGCGAAGATCGAGATCTACATCTTCATCACGGCACGATGATAAAAAATATGTAAAACGATATGATCGTTCTGATCGATATAAGAAACGAGATCACGATGATTACCGTGATGATCGAAGGAAGCACCATCGTTCACGATCTCGGGATTATAGTAGCAGAAGAACAAATCGCCATCGTTCGTCAAGATCCAGGAGTCGATATAGATCTAGAACACCACGCTCAAGATCTCGATCACATAATAATAGACGAAATGATCCATCATCAACTGCACGAGATAGAGAGGAGCATAAATCTCGATACACGAGCAAAAAGAAAAGCCGACATTCAAAATCGCTATCTGCCGAACGGGATACAACGCCAACGGCACCTGAACCCCCAAGAATTAGTGAAACTGACGCAAAACCAGAGTCGTCTTGCGATAATAGTCGAAGTGGTGACGAAGTTTCGAATATTAACGATATAAATCTGCCGAGTGAAAATTACAGTACCTATAAAACTAATAATCGAACAAGTAAACCAAATAAATCAAAGGCTGAGACGTACAAATATTTTGGGGATGATAGCAATATAGAGGAATTGGACAAAGAAAAAATACAACAGGAAATGCAAGAACGATTACGACAGCATTTGGCATCCGAAGGAAAAGTGTATCCTCCGCCAAAACCTCAACAGGCTTCACATCCTTTTTTCGCCAATGATGGTTCATTTTTAGAAACATTTAAACGCATGCAAGAACAGCAACAAATGTTTTGCCAATCGTACTTATATCAACCAAATGTGAGTGGGCCCAGCGCTGCAACGCATATTGCAGCGGGTGAATTACATAAATTTGAAAATCCTTTAACCAATAATATCGGTACACAACAATTGCAATACCAATCGGTGTCACAGCCAGTATTTGGTAAACGACGTGGTGGTAAAATATTAAAAACCGGAATTGTGGAAAAGCCACGACCAATTCAAGAACTAGATGGTGACAATGTAAAAGATGCTTGGTCCATGTATATGCAAGAAGTTAAAAAATACAAAAATTCGGCATGTGATATTTCTTCAAAAACACGGCCACTATTAAAATAGATATCGATTTCATATATTTAAAATAACGAAAGTAAAAAATATATCAAATCCATTCCAAACACACAAAAATATCATAAATAATTATTGAATAATTTATTTTTCTCTAATTAATTATATAAAATTCTTTCTCAATTAGCACAAAAGTAATATTTACATTTAAAAAAATGGCTCCCGACGAAATTAAAACTGCACCATTCGATCCACGGTTCCCCAATACAAATCAAACACGTTACTGTTATCAAAGCTATTTAGATTTTCATCGTTGTCAAAAGGTCCGCGGTCAATCATATAAGGAATGTGATTACTTCAAGAGGGTGTTTGAATCGATTTGTCCAAATGCCTGGGTAGAAAAATGGGATACACAACGTGAGGAGGGTGTATTTGCTGGCAGAATTTAAATCAATACGATTTATTTAAACAAATTAACAATAAATGGTATAATAATTGTATTTTAGTTGCAAGAAAATTATTAAATTTAATAAAAAGTATCAACAATTATCAATATAAAAATTGATTAAATACTAACGATAGTTGTTTCATTCGGAGGAAGGTCTTTAGTGGCGTTTATGGTCAATCATAAAATAAGGAAGATCTTCCAAGGAATTAGAAGCCAAATGCACTATTTAAGCATTTTTCAGCAATTGGTTCCGTGGAGTAAAATTTATAGACATTCGAATTATTGGTTAACACGATTGACGATTGCAAAAGATAGAAAAGCGCCGCTGGTGGATCGCAATGCAACTAACTTAACTACAAAAAATGACGTGATCGAGAGCCGATTGCCGACAAAATATGCAATAGATTCATGTGTTTTATGTAAAAAATCTGTATCATTCTTTAATTTATATATTTAAACAAAATTAAGCCAAGCTAGTATGGTAAAACGAATAAATTATCACGAATGAGCCTCTCCACTCCACACTGATTCTTTCGTCGTGATTTCATTACTTCAAAAAATCAATCGACGTCCACATTTGATTTCTTTGCACGTTTCTTTGTGTATGTATGCCTTTAAAATTATTTGTTTGTTATTTGACGTGTTCGTATAGTAAAAAAATGATGATTGTTTACTTTACGCAAAATTTGTAGCTATCGAAGTTTATTGAAAACTCGCTAGATAGAATCCGTGTTGCATTAAAAATGACAGTTATTATTGAGTCTGCATTACCATCGTTTGTATACATTTGTATCAAAAAAAAATTCGTGCGCTTTTAATTACGTAATTCGGTAACCAGAATGGCACAAAATCCAATATTAAGTACAACTGAAAGCGATAAGTATACTTTACGCGATACAAATACAATACTACATCATATCAAATGGGCTAGTGCACTAACTCGAAATAAAAATTCTGAAGAGAAAGCGAAATGTCAAAATGAAGTCGCACAGCAAAAATTTATTAAGGAACAATCGCAAAAAGATCGGATATTTGCCTTAAAAATGCTCGATTTAATAAAAGAAAAGGCTGCAACTAAAATGGAATTAAATACAGTAATCGTAAAAAATGTTTTAGAAGACGTACAGAAGGGAAGTCATCTAAAGAAAAGAATAAGAAAGATGAAACGGGAACGTAAATTTCCTCAACCGAAGACACTAAAAAATCCTGGTTATCAATATGGGTTCATCCCGAAGAAATTTAGTAAAAAGTTAGGTTTAAAAAATGAAAATTTATTAAATATTAGTGAGGTTTAAAATATAAATTAAATATAATTATTAATTTTTTGTTATTAAAACGCGGGCCACATTATCTGTGATCCATTTGTGTCGCATGAAATTTTTCAAAGGTATGGGCTGTTCGCTTTCCTTAAGCAATAAACGTGATATTAAATCTTTGGATAAATTAGAGAGGTGTGACGGATAGTGCACATTTAATCGACGAATTTTTTCGTATGTTACTTTGGTTCCTTCCGATTCAAATGGTGGTTTACCAACTAAAAATTCATAGCATAATATACCAAGACACCATTGATCAACTGAATCATCATAAGATATACCTTCAATCATTTCTGGTGGTAAATAGTCTAGGGTTCCGCACATGGTTTTTCTCCTAAAATAGTGTAATTATGATAATTAAAATTGCAGTTTTAAGAAGTTATTTATACTGACTTGTTCGATAAAGTGTGAGCGGACCATCCAAAATCAGCTAACTTAACATTATCTCCGCATGTGAGAAGAATATTTTCTGGTTTCAGATCACGATGTATAACGTAATTTAAATGGCAATAGTGCAGCGCATCTGCCACTTGATATAAATATTTAGCTGCACGTTTCTCACTAAAACGTCCGTACGGTGAATTTTTAAGATGACTGTACAATTCACCGCCCGAACATATCTCCAATGCTAAATATATTTTTTTCTCGTCATGGAACCAAGTAAACAAACGCAAAATATTTGGGTGCTTCAAACGGGTTTGGATCTCAATTTCGCGAAGTAACTGACGCTCAGCACTTTCCTTTTTCAATTCGGATTTAAACATTATTTTCATTGCAACCATAAATTTTGATTCTCGTTCACGTGCCACGTGCACTCGACCAAATTTTCCGCGGCCCAAAGGGGCTCCCAATTCGAAATCATCCGGTGACCATTGGTATGGCTTTCCGTAAGCCTTATGATTCATCATGGCCCATTCCTTCTTTACTACTGCATCCCGAACCTCTCGTGAGACGTTGTCTACTAGGTTTTCGTTATCACTCATTATGTAGATTTATTAATAATGAATAACTACGTACGATAATCAAAGTAATAAGATATGAAGATGGACATTTGCGGAAAATCCTTTTCGTGTATGTTTTTTAAATTTGGTACTGCCATATTAGATAAAAATAAAATTCAGAGACATCTATCCTAAATACAAAGTGTTCATAATGATTACATGTCTGTTATCTAGTTAAAAATTCTCCACTTTACACATTTTACATTATGCGTAATTAAAAATTAAACTCTTTCTTACATATTTTACAACTTCCTGTTTAAATTTATTTCTTTTATGTTATTCTGGAATTCATATATGTAATTTCAAACCATTAACGTATTTTTGTCTTCTCATTCCCAAACAATTGTAACCGAAAATTAGATTTGTTTCTCAAATTACGTCATAATTTTTATTTTTACTTCCTTATCAAACGAGTATTAAATAAAATGCATTGCATAAAATATTGTTTTATAGCCACTGGAATATTTATTTATTTGACCACATTAAAATTTCTATTGAAACTGTACATCTCATTTTGAGCTTTCCAGTTCATTACGGGATGCAGTCAATTAGATTTTGAATTTGGCCCTTCAAAAAGTCCGCCTTGCAGATTGTGTTCGAAATATCTCACGAATGGCCAATGTGGTCATAAACTCCCTTAGGGTTTGAATTATTATTATCCAAGATTTCCTAGAAAAACCTGCCGTGAACCTCTCGCCTGAGAAATTATAATTGAGAAAGAAGTATACAAACTTATACACAATCGCTTTTAAAACATAAATTAAGTAAATTGTTTTTAATTATTTGAAGTACATTTAAAGTGTTTGTTTACAATCGCACATGTAAAATAGGAATTTCTAATCACATGAACCATCTTTCCAGCCATCCTTCCATCTTTCGTTCACCATCGAACAGTCGAATATCGGTTTGCCTAATTTAATATTCACTCGATTATGCAGTCTACAAAGCCATTGAGCCATATTTTGCTGGCATGATAAATCCGGTGGCTCAAGCTTTAGCCTAAAAATATTTTTTTTTTTAAACAAAGATTATATAATATGACGGGCTTGTTGTACTTACTCTTCTCGGAAATCTTTAGCACATAATTCGCACGGGTAGATTTTCGAAAATGTGCTAAAAAATGTTTTCATTGTGCTTGCATCGTCTTGGGTTGGTTTTTCTGGATAATTTGCTGCTATGGTATGCAAAAGGTTCCATGTTGAACGCCCCAGCTGATCTTTGTCAATGGGGCAACTCTCCTGACGGTCCTTTAGCGTATCGAATTTGTAAGTTTTCAACTAGAAGAATAATAGATAAATGTGTACAGTTCAAAAATTAATTTGGATGGTAAAAAATGTTTAAAACCTACCAGTTCCGAATCGGTTTTAAAACTTATATCCTTTTGCTGTAATTTGGTCCAAGTTTTGAAATCGTTACATGTACGGCAAGGTGCGCGTTTCTGTTGATGATGAACTTGCGGCGAGACATTTGAATCTGGCATTTTTTTTTAATTTTGTACTAACTTTATTTTATTTATATTCACAACACTAATAATAATGATTTGAACTTACATATAGAATAATTAAAAGGTTTTGATATTTCTTGAAATTTTCGGTAACACTTGAAGTATCTTGCTAGTTGATGGTGATGGAAATTTTTTAGATTCAGTAGAGACGGCACAGCTGATGATGATGAAATTCGAGCTAATTTTGACATTAGATAGACGAAACAGATTTTTTTTATGAGGTTATGGCATGCAACTTTTTTCTATTTCGGACGGTTCTTAATTCGATGATTATACAATTTATACATTTTAAATGCGATTTAACTCGAAATTTTGATGTGAATTTCCTAAATGTTATATATTAAAGCAAAATAATGAGTTATATTAAATAAATTATAATTCAAATATAAATAAACTGATTGTTGTGTTTTGTTTATTTTGCAAGCTGCTGAGTTTATTCATTTTTTTTTGTTTTTAAAGTGGTTTGGTTTAAAACTACACTAAACAATATCATCTGTTAACGAGTTCCTGTACCAATCATTTTCGATAATCACGGCTTACTTTTCCATTATAAAATTAACTTCATTTTTGATGCTTGTCATTATCATATTTGACGAGGTGTTTGTATTGTACGTTCGAAATCGCGACATTTTTCGATAAATTGAATATATAAAATTACTAAACGATTAAAATATAAAAAGTAAGTACTATATTTTGGTATTAGTATGCTAATAATAATATTATTCGTACAGATTGTTGGATTTTTAAATTGTTTACCGGTTTGCTGGGATATAACCTCAAATTTCATTTCCAGCCCAACACAAACAAATCATGGATATCAGGCCAAACCATACGATTTACATTAACAATTTAAATGAAAAAATTAAAAAAGAGGAACTTAAGAAATCTCTGTATGCTATATTTTCACAATTTGGCCCTATTTTGGATATAATAGCACTGAAAACATTAAAGATGCGAGGCCAGGCATTCGTAATTTTTAAGGAAATTGCAAGCGCCACTAACGCATTAAAAACAATGCAAGGATTTCCATTTTATGATAAGCCGCTTAGAATTCAGTATTCGAAATCTGATAGTGATGTTATAGCAAAATTAAAGGGAACATTTAAGGAACGGCCGAAAAAGCCAAAGATGCCGAAACCAGCACCTTCAGAAGAGAAAAAGTAAGTGATTTGGTACAGTAGTCAGGGCTGGGCTAAATTTATATTTCTTATATTATTACTACCTTTTTCAGAGCTAAAAAACATAAAAATGCTTTATCTGCTGAAACCGGCGGTATTCCAAATTCATCATCGACCGCCGAACAGCCACCAAATCAAATTCTGTTCCTAACCAATTTACCCGAGGAGACCAACGAAATGATGTTATCCATGTTGTTTAATCAGTTCCCTGGATTTAAAGAAGTTCGTCTCGTACCAAATCGACATGATATTGCGTTCGTTGAATTTGCCACGGAGCTACAAAGTAGTGCGGCAAAAGAGGCGCTACAAGGTTTTAAAATCACCCCGACGCATGCGATGAAGATTTCATTCGCTAAGAAGTAGTATGTAAGGCAAACTCGTGTACTAATTAAGAAATTATTTTTTAAATTATGAAATAAACCATGAGAGCATAAAGCATTGCACTTCGCTTTCGCATGGTGTAGTTTGTAATGACTCTTTATAATTAACTAGTCTACACAACTATTTATTTATGTAGGTTAAATAACACAAGATGAGTTTCAAGCCGGGCTGTGATAGTTTATTAAAAAATATACATTTTTACTAAATATTTAGAATTCTTCGATATTGATAATTCGAGTATTTTTCTTAATACGTATCGTTAGTTCTTTATCAGATCGCGTTTTATATAGGGATTCTTCAGCATATGGCCGATTTGTTTTGCTTGTAATGTAAGTTTCAGGATTTGCATTGTAGTAATCTTTAACGGTAACGTAATGTGGACCACCGTAATAGTCAAGAACTACGACCTGCTTGATTTGTAATTTGCATAGAAAGAAATCGTGGGCTTTCGTCCAATTTTTAGCAGCCGGATGACGTGAAAACATCGATGAATTTGCAAATGAAAACTCTGTATCATTCTCGTTCAATCTGAGTGCGCTACCTGATAACATAATTCTAGCACAAGTAGGTTCCATTGGGTCGATATTTTGCGATGAACAATACAAATCCTGGTCCATCGAGAACAGCATTGTTAATTGATTATTTATTGCTAAATCTTGCCCGGTAAAATCAAGCATTGTTAGAAAAAAATAAATATTTCCAGTAGATTTTGAATTTAGTGGACTATCCGCAATCGATATAATATTAACCATTGGAAAGCCACGAATTCCTTTCGATGTTGATATCGTGCCTAGGGCAGTCCAATACGAATTGTGTACTATGTAGCGAGCCATCTTGGCATATTCCTTGTACGACGGTGGACCTTGACGCTCACCTGCGATTTTATTTGGTGATCGATTGTAAATGTAACCTAGGCCTTGTGTTGATAGCATTACGAACAATAATAATTTTAACAACACGTTGATTTGCTCGGCCATTTTATTGTGTTCCCGTTTAGTTGGGTGGCAAGCTGTAAATATAAATAAAAATACAATTTTTGAATTGTGCTTTCTAAAGCCTAGATTTAAACCTTATCGTACAATAATATCATTTTAGTAAGTCACAAAATTTGCTTTCTACTTTTAAATTTAAAGAATAATTTTGCGGCACTTTATCATGGTACGCCTTAATACCAAGCATTTGAGATAACTTTAAAAGTACATAGGTGTTTGTTTTATGACAGTATTGTAGATCATGACCTTATGACGATAGTTCCTTAAATAAGTAATACAAGTTCAACAAAACAAGCAAAAATATAAACAAAGAAAATTCACTAGAGTGGAGCACATACGGCACAAATTATGCATGGTCGATCAGAATCAAAATATACGTATTGCTAAACACTTTCTATTTACCTAATTTACTAGTACAAAGTTTACAATACTTACACGACTTCGAATTTATAAGGCAACTTTATAATTTCTTAACTGCATTGACAAACACGTCCACTCTAGACAAGCACAGATTTATAACAAAACAAACGGAATATCGTAATCACGTCGTTTTTTCTTTTTATTATAATCTGAGATTTTCATTATTTTTCTACTACGACTTGCGAATGTATGTGATGAGAATTATTGTCTTTTTAATTAATTTTACGACGTTTTGAACTTCTCAATTTTGAACATTTTCGTGCACAAGTATAAAAATTTGTTACAGCTAATGTCGCGATCGACGAACGCGAAGAAAACAAATGTTTCAGTTGCGATTGATTATTGCCCGGCTAGTTTCTGGAGAAAATCTTGGTTTGAGATAGGGTTTGGTCGAAAGGTCTGATAGTCCACGAGGTAAGAATGTTGTACGAAATATTAAATAAAAACATTTATCACGTGCCTTTACGTTTCTAGCCGGTTAGAGTTTATTTTCTCAGATTCCTCTAATACACTGTACTTTAACATGTTTTACTTGATGCATCGTTTGGGAATCTGAATAAATTCTGATGAATCTATATAGTGTTTTGTCTTTGGATATTTCTATGCCTCTCTTATTGAATGGCTAGCAAATTATTTATCGACAACACTCACCTATATACAATTTTTAACAACAATCTCCAACGAAACAGAAAAGCAATGCCTGTCTAGATGGTTCACGGGCAGCGATGAACGTCGTTTATTCTCCCAAATACTCAATTAATTCTAGAATGTCTTGCCTTATTTCTCAGTAAAGTTCTACACTAAGTTACAACGGTAGTTAATCTCCTGCTCTTAAGATGTTGAGTTTACAAATTTAATCTTTACGTCAATGTTTGCGTTCGTATGATAAACGATGTGTCCATTACATCTTTCCTCAATACTTTAGAGCACGAACACACTGATATTTTTACTTTTTATTATTTTAGTTAAGAACAGAAATGATCCAAGTAACATTTTTACAAAAACTGAGTTATGTCACTTTTTGGACTTCTTTGTCATATTGGATGTGTCCAAAGATCTTCCAGTAAAGACTAAGTTAAGTTAGTACCTATCATAATTTAACATATTGCAACAAAAATATATTAGCTTCAATTTTAATAATCATCAAAACACGTTTTGCACATTATCTCTCTAATAACAAAATGTTCCTTGGATCACTTCTGTCTTATAGCGTGGACAGACTGAGGATTAGTTAAACTGGTTTAGCAAGATTCGGTCAAGTACTCTAGGGAAAAACGAATTTCCTAGTGGCTTTTCAAAATGTTCATAGTGTGTCGAACTTATTTGTAATGTATTTCCTAGATTACTTGGTCGAATTTTGCTAAACCAGTTTAATTAATCCTCAGTCTGTCCAGACTATTAATTAGTCATTTATTCCAGTTTATTTTTTTAGGGAAAAAATTTCTCTCTGGGAAGACCAATTAGTAGAAATTGCTAACCGTTAATGCCACGGCGTTGAGGATGTTAAAAGTGAGTCTAAATTATGTACAACATAATTGGGGGTATTTAGTACTAGTTTAGAGGATACCAACGCCCAAAATAATAAAGAAGACTTCCTGTTATTAATAGAATCGCAAACTTTGAGAGACCGTCATTTTCGTTCGAAAGGTATATTTCACGAAGGCATTGAAATTGATAAGCTGACAGGCACTAGCAATACGTGGAAATATTAAACAATCCGGTTCCGCTGTCTAACCCTAACGACCCAACAACTTCTAAGAAAATCGTACTATTAACTACTACACCACCTGACTTGAAAACCATAAGTTCTAAAATAGTTGGCCTACAGTTGACAGTGACTTTTAAAAACTTAGCTAAATACAAACAGCTTCTATGAATGAAAAAATCGATGGAATATTTCTTTCTCCGGAGGAATATAACGACATATTCGATTTTAATTTTCGGTGTGAATCTATGACAAAAAGGATACACCAGCGGAGAACTGGTAACGGGTTTTATTCATGTAAGTTCCAGATTGTATTCTTAATTCAACGACGCACGAATCGCCCGATTTTGTAATTAGAAACGGGAGCGGGAAACTCGAAGAGCGATCGATCAGCGATTACATCTTACAAATAGTGGGATTAAACTTTTGATTGGTAAATTCATTTTACGATGGATAATTAGTACTCGAAGTTGCACTTGATAACATGACTGCTATGTTACAGTTAACAGTGATCTTATTACTATATGAATGTGATGTCAACGCGAATTACACGGGAGGGAAATTGTCTAACGGATGTGAAGTAGGTAGTAATTCGAAACAAACACGTCCGGTGATTTCAATCTCGCGGGCACAATAACAACCTTCGAGCATCCACCCCGTTCAAATCACCATATATGGCAGAGACAATCAGGAAACACATCCTACACCACAATCCTTTCAATTTGTCACCAGCGCCAAAGTGATGCATTTTTGAACTAAAGTGCTGGTAATAAAATTGTTGCTTTTCAGAAAAATTTACGGCACTCTTCAACGCCTTTTCAACTATATACGATTAGCATATTCTATTATAAACAAAAAATTAGGTACCAGCACCAAAACAGTGGATTTAGGGAAGAACTAAAGTTGAACGAAATAACTATTGTCTGGTCCAATACCTTTCAAACGATTTGTTACGCTAGTGAACAATGTAAAGCACTATCGTGTTATTGAGTGATTTCCTATTGCAGGTAGTCGACACGCTTTTTGATTGGCGAAAAAAATCGATTGGCATAAGCCGTTCTTGAGATATCATCGGTACAGTCACCCATCCACTCAGACATATGGACAAACCTTTTTTTCAATTTTTGTTATCTAGGACCTGCAAAACATCGAAAAATTGACTTTAAACTAGGGTCGATTTTCATCATTTTTATCAGAATTTCAATATTTTGATATCACTGACCGAAGTTAATTCCGAGATTTTTTTTTATTAAACTTCCCAAAACCATGAACATAACGAATACGGTTATTAAAAGTAACATCAGACGTAAAACTAAATTATAAAAATTTTGATCGAAAGATAAAACTGCAGGTGGTTCAATGCCTCAGCAAGTCTGCCTCAGTTCGATTTTACTTTGGGCCGAGTTTACATGGAACTTTACATGGGAATAGATTTTTAACATGCATTTAAAATTATCGCTATGATGACGGGCCGCTATCTCTTTCATCGAAACCCTTGACAATAACTTTGAACAAACCCTTAAACCCGTTGGCAAAATGTTTACCGAATCGTTTCTCTACCTCTACATTATTCTCTGATGTCGTTCTTTATGGTTTGATGCCTAATGGTTCGTTCAATTCCTTGAATATCTCAGACTGTTTGCCGATATCACTTGAAATTTTTTCTGGTACTCCAAAACAAAGTATCCATCCTGATATCAAGTTGAATCCATCTCAGTTAAACATTAGCTAATATGTTCTGACGTGGGCAGTGGTCAAATTAAAATATTATGTATATGTTGAACACGTCCGTTTGGCGTGACGTTTTAAGAAATTGGCGTTTTAGTGTGACGGTGAAATTTTGTTCGTTGACATTGTTACTGTACCATCGATAATAGTTTTAATTTCGACACCGAAACTTTGCAACTTGGCAGTACATTCAATTCGTTGACGATGGTGTTCTCTAGCCCTTTTCGTTCTTTTTTGAAAATGCATATATTAACGGCATCTGTTTCGTATAAATACAAAATTGTCGACCATTCAGTATTTATTGGTTTGTTGAAAAAGGACTCCAGCTCCGTATCATGTGCTGTAAATTTGGTTTGTTGGTGAGAGAGCTCTCGAAAAAATCCAAGCGATTCTGGCTCACTATTTTTAGATATTTGATGAATTACAGCTCCAATGACTACACCTGATACGTCTACTACTAGTTGCAGTTCACCATTTCTAGCTTGATGTTCTAGGATGGTAGCGTTAACTAAATCATCCTTATAATTGTGGCATGAATAAAAAAAAATTTTATGTGTATCATCTCCGATGTGCGACTGGAGTTTACTCCTTAAGAATGATTGTCTTGCAATATATACAATAGGCAAAGGGGTAAATAAACGCATCTTCTATAATGTCCCTTATAATGTGCTGGGAATTTCTTCTCCAGTTTGCATCATCACAGACAGTAAAGTCGTGTTGCGAATCGCCAACATTTTAATAGATACCAGCGCCCCTCCGTCCCTGCGCTTCCTAGTTATGAAGCCAAGTTTCTGATAACAGAGACTGGAAATTGAGAGAAAAGATTGTCACATTCTTTCTACAGTTTTTTTCGAGCATAACCCGATCAATTGTATGAAGATGGAGACAGTAGAAAGCCGAGTAAACTCGTCCCATAATGGAAGAATCATTCTATTTTCTCGTCTGCCATGGTAAAAACGTTGGCGCTCATCAGTAGGTACAGTATCAAGTCCTTCTTGAGCCATAACCCTGGATAAGGCTACATAGAGACCAAAGGTTCCGAATGTGTCACTGTATTTGTAAACAATTTCATCAAATGTCCCTCCTTGCAATTAGCCAAACCCGTAGTACTCTATTTTAATCAGCCAATTCAATGTGTGCCATTTCGTCAATCTGCATACTATTGGCTAACCCATCAACAACGTCAAAGTTTGTGGTTATCATGTAGGGTTTATCTATAACGAAAATAATTTCGTATGGTAACCCTCCTGTGCCAATCGTGCTGAGTTTGTAAAGCTTCTCTCTAGCGACTCTTTCTTTTTCGCGATCAGCTCCACATGTTTCATCAGATGAACTCAAGATTCTCCAATTATACGCATCGACTGAATGGTTATCATTGAATAATCGAATTCCATTGTAGGACATAGCGTTCCTCCGCTTCTGTCCTTTGAGCAGAACCGCGATTTAATCAGTTGCAACTCTTGTTCATCCAAACGATCTCTATTGCCAAACTTTGTTAATAATTATGAGAATTCAACGTTCTCCTGCCGCATAACTTCGGTCAATTCATAAAAAACAATTCTCTTCCATAACTGCTATAGGTCCGCTGTATTTTTTGCTTCCAAATGAGAGTGACTCTATCCGATGGCAACTGCCTCAAATCACCAATAAAAATTATGTTCTAACATTTCCACATTCGGAAACAAAAAAGGGTGATTTTAAACGCAGTATGAATAGTCGTGCCTCCTATAACAACCGCGGCTTTCCCTGTGGATGCACATACAAGATATAGGCAATACAATAACCAGCCGTATCTGTGAATCGATTACAAATATTCATGATGAGTTTGATGAGAAAAGTCTTTCCACATCCAGCAGGACTAGCCAAGAAGAGTTGTAACGGGAGTGTTATTTTTTGTGATTAACAACCATACCAGCCCAATTTGTTTTGCGTTTGCCTTGTCAAAGATGTCTTTCTTTTTCCATATTGCCCCGAGCTTATCCATTGTCGTTGCTACTACGTCATCGTTGATTCCTGAATTCAGATCATGAAGAAGCTGTTGATACCGATCAGGAATTTCCTGAACATTAACCTGATTTTTGGAATTTTTCGTTCTTTCTGGTTTTGTCATGAAATTAAACGAGCGTGTTTCATTCTTTGTTTAAGTGAATCGTTTATGAACTGGGCGACGCACAACAAAATTGAACATGGAATTCTACTGAACCTGGATCTCCTATATTAGAAATCAAACTGATCAGTTAGTAGGATGTTTGAATATGGTTCTTTGGGCGAGTACTGCTAAAATGTTGGACAGAAGCTATCGTTTTAAGCATTAAAGGTATGTGTTACAATTCAAGAACGAATTCATTCTGTGTCCACACGGGATGTCAAATGAAGAGAAATGGAGGATGAAACCGGATGAAAACCGGTTTTATAGGTAAAGGAGAAAGAAATGATGATTGAAACCACTTCATTTGGACGCGTAGATTAAGTATGGCTGTGATGTCTCTTTATAAAAGCTAAATTCAATAGCCAAACTGTCACAAATTTTGTAAAATTATTACTGAGGTGGTACTATATTTCGCAATATCATGAAAATTATTTAAATACGTCATAATTTTGTATGTAAAATTCGACTTCTCTTCCAACTCAAACTTGATTTGGTTTGCGTTTGTGTTTGTGCAACCAGATTTTTACAGATAATCCCGTTTTGATTGTATACAAACAAAATTTTGTTGCACTGAGATGGTTTTCTAGTAACTTCAGTCGATGTAATTCAGTGATTTTAAGCACGTGCATTTCTAAAATAACGAAGAAAAAAGAAAAATGATGTAAAGATCTGGTAAAGTTTCCGTTAGGACCAATAATTCTTGGTCGTTGTTAATTTTTTTTGGTTTTTGTTCGAAATGTGCATTGTGTGATTAGTGCATGCCTTATTGAAGGCTTGAAAAATAATAAAAACGGTATATTTTTTTTAACGGTGCAAAACTTAGTGCAAAAAATTGAAATAATATTCCAAGTGCATGCAAACCGTTCACTATCAAAACGGAAATTCTAGGGAAAATTTTCAATTGATAGTAATTTTTGTATGAACATTTATTTAAAACTTGAATGTAAGCCGGTTGCACACTTAAAAACTATGATGTTTTGTTGGGGCAAATTTGAATTGTTGGGGTTTTCGTTGCTGTGTATACAACTTTAACTATATGCCGTTGCTGAGTTCCTGAATTTTCATATGTTCATAATTCATGTTCATTTTTCATTATTTATGTTATTGGTGTGTGTGTGTTAATTGACATTTTTTTATTAAGTTTAGTGATAACGTAAATTAATTTTTTTTAAATTTTTCTTATTGCTTTCTTTAAATTTAAATTTGTGATTTCTGTAAGACGAAAATGAACGGACTTTTGAATGGAATTATGTGGAAAATATACTGGTAAGATTTTTTTTACAATTTTATTTATTTATTGAATCTTTCAACTTGAAAATAATAAGTTATCAATTCTTAATCACTAAGGTAATTATGTAAATCTGCGGCAGCAAAATAATTACATTTTATAATTTATGTTGTCACAGATATCGTTTTCTTCTTTAATCGTGAAGACATTTGTAGGTATACGTTTTAGATTTCTCTTCAGCAAATTCGGATGAGATGATAGTTTACCTGCATAGCTGATCCGCATTTCTTGTAATTCGTCTTTGACAGTTAGGATGCTAAGGTCCTTATGTATATTGTTTTTACGAATCGCAGGGTGCTCCTATAATGATTCTGAGTATTTTTGGACGTGTTGGTCTCGTTTCATTTCAATATGTTTTCGCCAAGTTAACCGTCGGTCTAGATGGACGCCTAGGTATTTTGCTCGGTTTGCTTGAGGATTGTGTATTATGTTCATTGTGACAGGCGGACATGTAAGCTTATTTAATGTTACGATTGCCGATGTCTTTTCATTCACCTTTTTCTTCAAGATTTCGATGTCATAGATAAATTGTTGTAGAGTTTTGGATGCCGCGAGTGTTTTTTTCGCCCGATTAAGAGTCATTTTGGTAAGTTGGTATATTTCTGCGCATTTAAAATTAATTTCATGACGTTGACCCTCGTACCAAACGTTATCGAATGCTTGGGCAACTTGCAGGAGTACCTTATTTCTGTAGCTCGGCTCTAAACCAAATTGATGATTAGGCATAATATTTCGTAGTTCCAGCTTGTTTTTCGAATATGTACTTTCGTGATGATTGGTAGTAGACTGGTTGTAAGCTGGATGTAAGCTAGTTTCCGTTGGTCGGGCCTTGGGATTATCACGGATCACGAGAAAAATAACTTTACGATTATGCACTTATCTGTCTGCACGATCTAGTACGCATGATTGAGAAGTCAATTCACTCGCAAGAGTTTTGTATGGTAGCATTTCTTCACATTGAGGGTGCCTTTAATAATGTAAAAACGGAGGCGATCATGGAAGGATTGTCATGTTTGAAGGAGGACTACCCTATAAGTAGGTTGATAAATCAGATGCTGGTAAGCAGGATCATTACCTCAAAACTGGAGGAGTCCACCATTAGAAGAAGGGCGGTTAGAGGAACCCCGCACGGAGGCGTAAAGTCCCCCTTTCTTTGGAGTGCAGTGATGAATGGATTGCTGTTGGAACTGGAGAGGGAGGGGACAGGAGTTATAGCGTATGCAGATGATTTAGCGATAGCTATCTCAGGCAAACATGTGGATACGATTAGGGATGTTATGCAAAATGCACTCCTGATCGTTACTAGATGGGCCAGCAAATGTGGATTACGGATCAACCCTTCCAAGACAGAGCTGGTACTATTTACTAGGAAATATAAAATTCCGGTAGTTAGCCCTCCTACCGTGAACGGCATTAGACTGGCTTTTGCTGATAGAGCGTGATTTTTGGGCATAATCTTGGACAGTAAGCTCAGCTGGAAGCCCAACATTATAGAAAGGGTGAAAAAGGCTAATGTAGCCATTTACTCGTGTAGGAACGCCATAGGTAAGAGTTGGGGTTTGAAACCAGCGCTGGTGCACTGGATCTATACCGCAGTGGTAAGACCTGTGCTGATGTATGGGGTGGGCGTGTGGTAGCCAGCTCTGAATAAGGTAACATATGTAAGGATGATGGAAAAGGTACAACGAACGGCCTGTATGCTTATAAGCGGGGCGCTCAGGTCAACTCCAACACGCGCTTTAGAGGTTATGTTCCACCTTATTCCAATCGAATTTTTTGGTAAACAAATTGCAGCCAATGTGGCCACGAGACTCTCGGCGGTCTCGCAGTGGAAGTGTCTTCAGACGGGACACTCGACGATAGTTAGATCGCAAAGGGAAGAACTGGCGAATCTAGATTGTAAACCAACGTTGTGCTTCAATAAAGGTTTCGGGACCATCTGTCCCTCCAGAGAATCCTGGAGGAACGGATCAATACTGGAAAACGAGGCACTGCAATTTTTCACTGACGGCTCTAAGCTAGACGGTAAGGTAGGAGCCGGAGTCTTCTGTGAGAAGCTAAACGTCAATATTTCTGTTCGTCTCCCTGACTACTGCAGCGTATACCAGGCTAAAGTGGTGGCTATCGGGGAAGTCATGACATGGTTGAAGCATAATGTGGTAACCGGGAGGGATATCGCAATCTATGTGGACAGTCAGGCGGCGATCAAGTCACTAGAGGCGGTTTGTCTGAAGTCACGGGTGGCGCTGGATTGCCGATCATCTCTTAATGAGATGAGCGAGTATTTCAACATCCAGATAATCTGGGTCCCTGGTCACTCGGACGTCACGGGAAACTGCAGGGCAGACGAACTAGCTAGGTACGGTACGACTCTCCAGATGCAGCCGGAAAGGGCAGTTCTGAGAAGACCTATAGCAGCGCTCAAATTGGCGCTCGGGAGAAAGGCAATCGCCTTGACAAATGAGAGGTGGACCAACGCCCTCACGTGCAGGGTAGCAAAGCAGGTTTGGCCAAAACTGGACTTGAAGCGCTCCAAGGCACTCATATCCCTGGGGAAACGGGACTTAAGTTTGGTCGTAGGGATACTGACAGGAGACTGCCTTTTTGGGGAACATGCGAGAAGGCTGGGTCTACAGACGAATGACTTTTGTAGAAGTTGTATGGACGAAGAGGAGGAAGAGTCTTTAGATCACTTCCTATGCTCGTGTCCAGCTCTATCATACAGAAGGCATAAATACTTAGGTGTGTACGGGATGAACAGCCTTTCGGAACTCGCGAACTGTGGAGTGCGAGATATTTTACGCTACATAAGTAGCTCTGGATGGTGTTAACGGGGGTAAAGGGAAAATAGGATCCTGTGGTATCACAATGGGCCGCTATTAGCCTAAGTGTGCGGAAGAAGCCACTCTAACCTAACCTAACCTAACCTATGCAATTATCTGTCTTTATATACTAAATTTTACGCTGCCACAATATGACTTAATTATAATTTGTATGGTAAATATATGTTAAATTGCTGATCCAAATTAATTTGTAAATAGGTCGGCTCATTACAAGATTATACATGTTATCCCTCTGTAAACGGGGTGCATGTTAACCCATGTTAAACCGGGTTTAACATATTCCGAAGCCTTGAGGTTGATGTGCGGCCGTTTCAAAATGTAGTTGCTATGTTCGACCGAGGTAGTGCTCCCGCAGAAAGTTGAGTTCACATTCGCTTACCGCTGATTATTTGTTGTAAATGGGAGATATTTCACATATGTAATTTATTTACGATTTTATTTTTTGTGATCGTGTATTTTACACTTATTATCCCATACATATGTCAGCCAGGTTGTTTAGATTGTTGTCCCCTGGAAGTCGAGTATCTGATGGAATGTTTTCTGATATGTATCTCAGTTCCATTTTTGCTGTTGTGTTATGTAAGAAGTAATGGATGAATTCTGTCATGTTGAGAGTGGGTAAGCACGTCGATCATGGCATTTTGAGTGTCCTGTATTTCCTTGGCGACTAACAAGATTTGAAACGCAAAGACTAATATTGCTTGAATCTTATTCTGGCGTAAATTGCCTGTAGCTAGCCGATTAATGTTGTTGCTTTGTCGCATAATCTTTTCATCAAGTAGATGGATGTGTTTTACAATGTTAATAATGGTTGCATCAATTATTGATGTTTAGTTCTTCATGAGACTCAGTAAATGATCTTCGTTTGAAATATAGCGTGTTCATAATGTTCAGCTTCCCTTTGGGTTAATACCCCAAACAAGTCTTGCAATGTGCAGGTGGTATATTGTAATTGTGTGAACCGGTGGTGTGTGTGTGTGTGTGTGTGAATGAAAAGGGGGGTATTAATTGACCTTCAAAGGACATTAAATCTACTCGATAATTAATACGTTTTCTGTAAAAAAAAGTCACCAAGTACTAGGCCTACTGTATCTCCAAGCCCTCTTTTGAAACGGAGTGGATGTTTGTTAAGCCTCTGCATTAGTCGGTCTTGCTGGTTTATGGTTGTGATCTACCTGTTTATCTGCTGATGGATCATCTCGCATCTTGTTCTCACCATTTTCTACGTACTGTAAATTATCGCAGATTGATGCCAACATATGGTATCGATCACTTCGTCATAAATATCCGGAGAATTGTTCCAACATGTAAATCATTTTTAGTTTTGGCATCGACAAGCCGTATTATAAGAAGCTTTGCCAGAATACACATGACTCTGTTTGCTGTTGTTGTACAATTTGCTCTTGGATATGACCTTGTTTCCCTTATCAATGGGTTCGTCTCGCCTGCGTCCCTCCTTGCATCATCGCTGGAGGGTATCCGGCAACATTTTATTATGTTGCGCTTCAGGATATTGTTGTTTGCTTTTAAAGTGGCTATACGCTACCGAGTTTATCACTACCTTGATGTACTTGAATCACTCTGGCGAGCGGCCATTTGATCGGTTTAAGTTGTTCATCTTTGATTAGGACTAGTTCTCCTTCTTTGACATTGAGTTGCTCATTTTGTCATTTTGGCCATTTTGCCTTCATGAATTTTATAAAGATGGTGTTTTGTGGATTGTACCCCTGTTGAGCTTGAATTTTTTGCAGTTTGCTGGCTTTCACAAAATTGGCCCCGGAATCGCTGAATATTTTTAGACCTCTTGGAGATGTGAAACGCTTGAAGGCCGCTAGGAAGGCTTCGGTTGTTAGATTGCTTACGAGTTCAAGATGAATCGAAGTTGATTATGGGATGCTTCTCGCCGAATGTGAGATTCACGTTATGTAATCTGCCTCCGATTCTTAATATTCCTTCACTGTCGATGAATGGATTTAGTGTTAATGTAATGCTGTCGTTTAATAGTGGCTATTTTCTATTTAACTTGTTGATCTCAGCTTCAAATGATGCGCATTGCACTATTTTGATAAGATATATTTCTGCTTTATGTGTTTAAGTTGGACATGTATTGGTGACAATATGCTATAGAGCGTGTTAGTCGTTCTATTGAAGAGAATCGGTTAAAATCGATTATAGGATCCTTTACGATTGAAACAAGGTCTTCGATAA
Source organism: Nephrotoma guestfalica (assembly GCA_963691935.1). Lineage (NCBI taxonomy): Eukaryota > Metazoa > Arthropoda > Insecta > Diptera > Tipulidae > Nephrotoma > Nephrotoma guestfalica. Next base: position 43,464,675 of record OY829915.1, on the reverse strand, counting down.
TTTTCTGTTCTGAACTTTCAGCTCAGCCTGGTTCTTGTTATTGGGGTTCGAAATTGGGCATGTTGTAAGTTTTAGCGTTTTAGTTTTCAGTTGGTTGGGGTTTATACCTCTCGATGCACATTCTGCTGCGTTTTCACTTGATTCTACATAGTGCCATTGACTCGGATTAGTATTTGATTGTACTTCAGTTATCCTGTAGGCCACAAATATTTTGTAGTTGTGTGGTTTCCCTTTTAACCATCCCACTGCTGCCATAGAATCAGTCCAGCAAAATGTTTGTCGCTTAGATCCGAGGCAGTTCTTATTTTAAAGAGCAATTTTGTTAGTAGGGCCGCAACACTTAATTCTAGCCTCGGTAATTAGATTGCTTGATTTAATGGTGCTACTTTAGTATTTGCAGTAATAATCCATTGGACGCCTTCTATCTTTGTATAAACCACTGCTGTGTATGCTTGACTCGATGCGTCACAAAATCCATGTACTTCGACATAGGACTATTTCTTGTAATTTGTCCAGTGGTCAATTTTAATCTTATCTAGGTTTGGTAATTCACGAATATATAGCTGAGTCAGCTTTCTTCAATTTAGGGATGTACCTTTGTGTCCCACTCTATTCCTGATGCCCATAAATCTTGAAGTAGTAGTTTTGCCCTAATTACTACTACTTTGTCTGGAATATGTCGACTTCGACGAAAAGTTCCAGTACAGGCCCAAAGTCTTTACTGTTTCATCAAAATGGATTGCGTGTAGTCCAGTTTTTGTAGTTCTCTGGAAAATATTGTAGGATTGCCTTATTATTACTGCTTCATTTTCTTAAGTTGAAACCTCCTTCAGATAGCAGCGAGTACAATTGATGTTGCGCGATTTTTGCTGCTTCTCAAGTGTCCGTAATCGATAGTAGATCGTCCACAGAAAAGTTGTTTAGAGCTAATTGTGTTCCGATCGGATATTTCGCTGCATCGTCTTCTGCTAGTTGTTGTAGCGTTTTTGTTGCTATAGAAATGTTGTCGGTGCTGTGTCATATGTTAAAGTTTTTAATTTATAGAAATTACAATCTTCTTCTGCTATCATAATTTGGCGAAACATCTTTTCAATGTCAGCTGTAAATGCGTAACGATGTATTCTCTATCACCTGAATGGTGGGCCTTGTGAACATTATCTGGTTGAGAGATAGGTTTGTAATTGTTTTACAAGACGCATCAAATACCACTCTTAGTTTGGTTGTTGTTCTGTCGTGCTTGATTACAGCGTGGTGTGATATATAGTAGCTTCTTGAGGTATTAAACGTGCTGTTGTCTGATACTAATTCCATGTGACCGAGTTTAATGTCCTCGTTCATGAATTCATGAAGTTAGTTTCGAATTCTTCGTATCTATTGAATCGTGTCTCTGCATGTGAAACAATCTGGCTGCTGCTCTTCGTTTTGATTCGTTAATCCTGAAGCCTGAGATTCTTTTTTAAATGGAATTCTCACCTGGTACCGTCCACTATCCAATCTTTTGTGTATCTCTTTGAAATGCTCTTCGCAATTTATTTCTGCAATGATATATTATGACTCCGTTTTGGATGTAGTTTTTCTGAATTGAAGAAACTATTTCAGATGATTATCAATACCAGTTAATGTGACGAGACTTTTAGCCCAAATATTAGCCATCCGATTTCTGTCTTTGGGGCAATATATTTGTGATCCTTCTTAATTCCTTCTAACATTATTTCGCTGTATGTGTCGGCACCGATATTACTCCATTCTGTATTTGAATGTCTAAACCCACTCTTTTGTTGTGGGGTCTCGTGATTGTCTTCAGAAACCAAGGCCAACATAGATGGAAATCTAGGGTTTATGTTGATTAATATTTGTTCATGTGGCTTTCCTTTTGATGTTGAAATTCCAGAAACCTCAGCTAAAACCCATATTTTGGGAGTCCTAGTTGTGCTGCTTGTTGCATTGCAAATGTGGCTTGCGAACCTGGATCGATTAGAGCTCGTAGTAAATCGAAGCCACCATATATATTTGTCACTTTGACTAGTGCCGTTACTTTGTTTAGCTTTGTATAGCTGGTACTACGAAACGAACGTGTGAAAGGCAAGTTCTGCATAGGTTGTGCAGCATGGCCATTTGATTCTTCTCTGTGAGACTTAGCTTCACAAAACGCTGACATTCATTTATTTTGTCACACTTCTTGGCAGCACACAGATATTATTGTTATTGGATGTCTCTGACCGGTTGTTATTGTGAAGGCACGTTTTGGTGGTTGAAATCTTGATTGTTATATTGGCATTGGCACTGCTCTATTATACCCAATTGATTCTGGTGCTAGTGCAGTTTTTTTTGATATTGTTCGAATTATGAATGGACTCCATGTTTCAACGTTGATCCCTAGTGGTGTCATGTATGGAGGCCTTCGATGACGGCCGCAGCCACATTACCCTGACATTCTTCTATATTATGGTCGTTATAGCTATGAAGATGCTTCGTAATTCTGTTTGATGTTTTCGTAGTGGTTATCTACGAAAAATGATGTATTTTCATCTTCTTCTGAAAATTCAATGCAGATTTCTTTATGAAGCTGCGTTAACTGCGGCATTACCCATCGTGTTTAGTTTAGTTTTAGAGCTGTTTTGGATGTGTTGGTATTTAGTAGATCCGTAGTTGCACGTATTTCACGGTATAAACCTCTTATTCGACTGTTTTATTGTTTCATCATTAGTTGATAATTGTTGTTCGATTGTGTAGAGTTCTGTTCTGGTTGATACTTCCTTTTATGTTAGTCCCGTTGAAAATTGGGATCGTTAGAGTATTCGGTGGCGTGGGCGTTGTTGGTGCTCCGTTTAAACGTTGCCGCGTATCGTCGATAAACGTGTTGACTGTGTTTATTGTCACTCTTCTTTCGTTTAAATATCCATAGGGTCGTGAAGTGTAGTGGACGAGTCAATCCGATCATGATTGAGTTTATATTGATCGAAATATCCGTGAAGTTTTTTGATTTTTGCCTCAAGATACCGTTTGGTTTTTCTATCTGACCCATCCTTTTTATGGTTAGCGTAAAGGATGTTGATTTTGGGTCGGAGTCGATCTGAGGCTGTACGTGAATTTCCTGGTTGATACTTGAATGTTGATGATTACCCTTGATCTGCTCGTGTCTTTTTCCATATTGCGGTTGTTTGTGTGCTTGAAGGACCAATGTCGATTTCACTTGTGGTTGGCTCGGTTGTAATAGTTCAAGTCAGGTCTCGGATAATTTCTGAGGATATAAGGTCACAAGACACAACGTTACGATATAATTATCTGCCTTTATGTACTAAATTTTACACTGCCACAATAAGAACTTAATTATAATTTGTATGCAATTAATTGCTACTACTATAGGATATTTTACATTGTATAAATTGCTGATTCGACTTAATTTGTAGACAGGTCGACTCATTGCAACATATACATCCCAGTAGGTTTGGTTGCTGAGGCCGTTTAAGGTACTTAGTAGCCTTCCGCAAAATGAATAGTTTGTGTCCGAATGGGCAGATAACTCCTTAAAACAGTTTTGCAGTTTTCTTTTCACCTGATGAGATGCGTCTAAGCGACTTTCCATAGCAATGTTTATATCGTTAGTCGTCTGCAGTTTAGACCTCAAGTCGATATGCGGGCTGATGTACATCTTGGATTTCAACCAGTTAGTGAAAGTAATAAGACGGGAGAGTGATCACAAGTTAATTCTAAATGTGGTTTAGCCCTATTATTTCTCAGTTTATTTTACCTGTGACTGCACAATCAAGGACGTTAGAAATTTTTCGATACTCAGTAAGTCAATAAGTTGGATAGCTACACATAACTGCATAACTAACATACATAGCTACGAATAACATTCATTAATTGATGTCCCCTTGCAGTAGTCAATCTTGAACCCCAGTAGGTATGTTTGAAATTAAAGTCACCGGCGACCATAAAACGTTGATCCAGAGTTGCACAAATTTTGTGTACATACTGCCGAAACGTTATTTTTTGCAGGACAATATATTGAAGCGATGACTAAACTTTCTTTATCGAGGTCAACACATATAGAGGTTACTTGAATTTCCGCAGTGCTATATTCATTTAGAATTGTTATATTCATTGCCCACGGGTGTTTTGGGTCCTAAACTTCGTAACCATTTATTTCGAAATTGCGTTTATCGGTTATGTTTGTAGCAAATTTTGCATTGTTGTCATTAACTGCATCATCAGTTGCATGTAGTGCGGCGAGCTGTAGGGGCCGAGTTAAATAATTTCAATTATGTGTTCTTTTAAAAAAAATTCATTTTATAAAATTCACTCAAAACTTTAAATGTTTTCTACTTAATAGTGCAAAAAAATATTTGTGGTTATTAAAAATTTTCAAATATTATTATGAAAGTTCAATTTTGAGTGTCTTTTCAATTTTCTTATTTTCATAGATCACAGTGAATATTTTGTTATTTTGGTATCAACTTCACTCCGGTGTGAGTGATTGGAGTAATAGTATAATCTCTGGAAATTTTAAAAATTGTTATTCAAAAAATTTAGCGTTGTCACTGGAGGTAGTTTGCATTTTGTGCTGGTCGTATTGCAATACCAACAAGATTATAGTAGGACTCATTTAATGGTACATTTTAATCATGTGAAATTATATTTTTTGGGAAGGGATCGATCGCAGGTTAGTAGAGTTTGTAAAAAAAAGTGAATCGTGTCAGTTGACAAGTCGCGATAAGTCGAACAAAGTTTATTCAAACTGGCCGAACGTGATGTACCCTTTTGAAAGAGTCCTCATAAATTTTTTCCTTTTTCAAGGTAAAGAATTTTGTATAGTGATAAGCTAGAACCATCTGCACGTTAAATAGCTCCATTCCAGCCTATAGTACTGGCATTGAAGATGGTGCGGCTCATGAGTTCTGCACTCCGATAGGAGTCGTAGTTATGTTCATTTTCATCATAGATCGTAATCTGTTGAATTAGATCAGCCTTAACCACTATGCCGTTTGGTCGATTTTAATCTAGACGCCACTAGTTTTTTTAAATGTCATTAAACTCTTAACCCTCGATCGACCAATTTTCGATGAATGAAGTGACCCAATAAGTGACCAGTTCGTTCCGAACGGAAGCTAAACGGAGGTTCAATTAAATCAATATTTAGGTGCTGAAAACGCTCGTTTGGCATGACATAAGAAGAAATCTGTGTCCTCTTGTACCGGTGAGTTTTTGTCCGTTCGCATTGTAACTTATTAAGTTAATGTATTAAGTTAATACTATTAACACATTATAGACTTGGCAATAAATCCAAAATAGATTTCATTTTCATCAATCACATTGATTCTGGATACAAAATCCGCGACACTGCTCTTTAGCCCAACAATATAACGTATGCCCGTAGTGAATTGAGTGACGTAGTCCTTTTAGCATTTGTCGGAAATGAACTACCGCTCTGTACATAGCTTCCAGCTGGTTCATTTAACGAGTGTCTGCCATAATTGCATTATTTTCTAGATGGATTTACCGCGCGTATAATTACTTTGTACAATATTTTCATAAACCTTTATACCGATCCAATGTTCTTTGACATTTGAGAACAAGTGAACCGGAAAATTTTGTTTTATTTTCCACTTATTTAAATAAAATTAATTATGTCGTTTGTTTTCTAAATTTTGGCCACAAAAAAAAAAAATTAAAATTTTTATCGTCAAAATCTTAAGTTTATGAACATTGGCTTAATTTAAGCTGATATTTTGATAGTTCTAAATTATTATTTATATATGATAAAATTTTTGTGACCATTTGTACTCAGAATACAACCCGTATCCATGGTATCACCGCCCGTTACTAGGGAGCTTTCAGCCACATGCAGATTGGAATCACCTGGAGTCCCGCAGGAGCGTTCTGCTATAACTCGATCCCAAGGCCTGATGAGAACGACAACACAACCGTTCGCTGTTTCTAGAACAAATTCGCCAAAATTTAATTCACCACAGGAAGAGAAATGTGAAGTAGAAGTTGATTTGTGCCAATCGGACGAAGAACGTCAATTTGCTGCTTGGAAACCATTAGGCAGGTCTCATTTGGGTGCTAATAGTACACCTTTGGATGATGAGTCGGAACCAGAAGAGGAATGTGAAGTTTCTTCTTGGAAACCACCAGACAACACAAGTTGTGACGATGGTTTTGACGATTATTCGTCATATGATTCAGATGATCCGGAACTCTTGAGAGCAGCACAAGACGTAAGAGATGCACTCGCAGGAACATATCGTCCAAAAGGCCAAATCAAAGAGAGGAAGGCAGAAAATTATATCGAAAGCAATTCTGATTTATCTGCTGTTATAATTAGGGATAGAAAGCCAGGAGAAATTTCACCTACTAAAATCAGTCAACCCTCAAATTGTGAAGAAGAGTTAACTTCCTATGAGGAAGAGTCTACTTCATCATATAGCGAATCAGAAGAATACCCATGTGAACGATCCATGTGTGTGAAAAACCGAAGGGTTCCTGCTAACGAAGAGATTTGCAGTGACGTTGTTGGGACAGATTGCGATGGAACATTGTCCGAAACTGAAAGTGAAATCAGAGGAAAAAATGATGATCTAGTTGAATGTGATGTCCCGGGATTAATTTCTAAACCACCACAATTAAATGACCCGTATGCCCAGGTATTTCCTCTAGTTCCTGTGCCAGTTTGGGAATGGATTGAAGAAAATAATGGTATAATTCCAGATACGTTAACTTTAGTTATACCTGGGGAGAAGGCAGGCGAATACCAAATTGTAAAATATATTGCAGATATTTCGGATATGTCAGCTCCAGATATTGATCAATGCATTGAAATGGAACAACTAGAAATGTCATGGAAATCACCAGCGAGACTATTAGGACAACGAAAACATGATAAGCCTCCTGCGGAACCAGTTTGTGAGCCTGAACCAGTTTGTGAGCCTGAACCCGATTGTGAGCCTGAACCTGTTTGTGAGCCTGAACCTGTTTGTGAGCCTGAACGTGGAAAATCATTAGGAGCAGCTGGAGCTGCCAAAGCGGCCAAATGTCCTCCGGTAGTGATGAAATCACAACGAGGGAAAATAATTAATGAAAAACTTAATTTTGGTAATGTTAAATCGAGGGTGGATTATTCTGTACCTAAAACCATGGCCGCGAGAGATGCTGCAAAGGTGGCCGCAGCAGCAGCAGGACAAACTGGCACCCCATGCGTTGTCGGTAGAGGAACAATTTTTAATGAGAAAATTAAGAAGATGCAAGTAAAGCCTAAAGTCGTTACACGTCGCTAGCCTGCCAAACCCTCTAACGGTTGAACTCAATAGTAATGTTCTCATTAACTGTTCTACCATATGTTGATAACGGCGAATGCATTTTAGACGTTTTTGAATAACGTTTCGTATTGCCTGCTGTTTCGTAAATGCTGACTAATCTAGTATTTCTTAAATATGCAAAGGTTAATTGAATGGCACCATGCAATGTGCTATGATGTACATCCTCAATGATTCGCAGCATTTTTATGTTGTGCTTGTTTAAGATGGTTGAATTCCGGCTGTTCGGCGTACGATTTGAATTTTGTTTTGCTTTTTTGTTTAATTGAGGATCGGTATAAATTCTTGCATTACAAAATATTGCAGTAACAAAATCTTGCCTTTTTATTATTCCCTCCAACATTAAAATCTTGCACTACAAACTCTTGCAATTAACAAATCTCGCATTATAAAATCTTGCATTAGAAAATTTAAACCCACCTAATTTTTATTTTACGAAATCTTGTAAATATATGTTAAAAGCGGTTTTATGATTTACAATCGCGATTAATTTATGTTAATTTCATCAGAGAAGATACATGTAATCAATTCGTTTTAATATCTAATCCCGACGACAAAGAATTTGAGTGCAAGAGTCTGTGAATGTTCCCTTCATGGACACAAAAAATCTGAGAAAATCTATTTCTGCTTGTTTAATCTCTCTGAAACAATTTGTTTCGTTTTAAAAGTTGTGGCACAATTGTGGCCTAATTGTTTCTATAAAGGTCCTAAATAAACAAAACATTCTCATTTTTTTTTCTCTACTTTCCGTTTTATTTTTCCATGTGCGATAAGTCGACAGCCTCCCGACAAACATTATGATTAATTGAGTCCGATGGACCGTAAATATTCTCATTATTTACACAAAGTCCGCCATGCGTCTAAATATATTTACTTGTGTTTATTTTGTTGTAGCAACACAGTATTCTCTCATTCTTCTCTCAGTTCTCCTGGGGGCTATTACGAAAAATTTGATATCGGATCCGAAAGCGGATTTTGCTATTATGAAAATCCGATATCGGAAAAATCCGCTATTATGAAACTAAAACGACAAAATCGAATGTCAAAATCCGACTGCTATTTAGTTGACGAATTTCATTTTTTCTTATCGAATGTGTGTGTTTCTTCAACTATTTCAATCACTGTATTATTTTTACGAAATATAAAAACTAAAAAAAGAAATTAAATTAAACAATATTCATATTTAATTGATAAATAAATTATTTATTTTGAATTAGGCCTACAACTACAACTGGTGAACAATTTAAATTACTTGTCTGTTTTATAGAACGAAATGAAGGAATCGCAAAAAAATATTTGAATGCTCCACAGTTTAAGGAGCAAACTAATTTGATACTTCGAGATGTACAAATTTATGTATTCCTTACACATTTTTGACTTCAATATTAAAAAGGTTTCGGCTAACACTCTGGAAACAGTTGGTTGACCATTCGAAAAATCTTGTCTTGTTGGTAAGATCCTTCTGCTTTTTGGTAAGTGGCTGCCAGTTTTAATATCGGTGGAATCGCATCAAAATTTTTATTTCTTGAAAATCTTTACTCGATATATAAAATGAAACAACTCTTTGGAAACCCGAAATAATTTTATAAAACCTAAAACAATTTTAAATGACAAGTCAATTAAAAAACAACAACAAAATAAAATTTAACAACTTCAAGTCAATTACAAAACGCATTATTGCTAACTTCATATTTGACAAATTTGACCAAACAATTTCTAATAGGGAAATCCGCTTCGAATCGGATTTTTCGATATCGAAGAAAATCCGATATCGGATTATTTCATAATAGCCCCCCGCCCCCCCCCCCCCTGTTTATAAGAATTTTCTTCAATTAGTTATTTTCAGTCGCATGATCAGACCATGATGGCAACCAAACCGCAACAACAACAATACATTTAAGTTTTAAAAATTTTACTGTTTCGCCGCCATATAGGAATTTTTGATTTTATCTCTTTCTGATTTTCTTAAATCACTTTTTTTAAATATGTTTGTAAAATATCTTAATTGTGAATTGTATTCGTTGAAAATTGAGCACATAAGAAGAGAAAAGTAAAACCCACTTCTAAAGCAAATTACTATGAAAATGAACAAACAACAAAAAATATCTCTACTTCGATTAATCGATCTCGAGACTGATAACCGTCGACATAGCGTTACGTCATCGTTTTATTTAATAAGCCACTAGTAAAGAGGGCTTAATAATTTGACAGCTGGAAGCCTATTTTGAAATAAATCCGAAATCAAAATTTTTGATTACATACAACTTGCCGGATTGACCCCGGAGGGATTTTTATTCGGATTTGACGTTTGACTTCGGAATGACGGTAATGCAGTGCGAAAAGTTGGTATTATTTAATCCGTGCGTGAATCGCACTCCATACAAAAATTATCATTACAAATATGCATCAAATTTTCTGCGGATGTGAACGATTTCGGTTTAGTTTTTTTGCCATGGAATGGGAGTTTAAATGTTTCTGATTCAAGTAAACTATCAATTATAACCAACAAAAGTTTGAGAATCATATTCTTTCTCGAACCGAGTTCAGTTTGAAAAAATGGTTCGGATGATGAAGACGCCTCCAAATATAGCAAGGAACTATACAAAAGGAAATCATGAGACCGTTCTAAAATTTTGGAAAAACAATCGTGGCGAATTAAATTCGCTGGGACCACCGATGAAAGAAATTGACTCTTTAAGGAAAAAATTAGATTTGGAGGAAGAAGTGATTGAACTGGTATGCCTTAGAGATTGTGTAGGAGGTGTGGAAAAACCAATAAGTTCCTCGCAAGCAACCTTTTAATTCCAACGATGCCAAATGTTAAAGCACGATATCTGAAAATAATTTGCTAACAGTAACAACGAATGATATAGAGGAATCACTGTTACATGAAGAAGAGGCCGAAATTCAAATGTATGGCAGCATTGATATGGAAAACCTATAGAAGTTGTTCAAAATAAAGGGTCCAAACAGGCTGTTAGAAAAATAAATAAACATTCAGAGTTTAGCCAAACGCAAAATGAAAAAATCGAGGAAGGAAACTCCAACCAAAAAAAATATACAGGGCATTGGACAAGAGACGACAAAAGACGAAAAGCAAACTATGGACGACCTAATACAAGAAAATAAAAGGCATTTTTTAAAAATGGAGCAGCTTGCACTTGAAAAAATAAATAAAAACAGCAACTCTTATAAACTGAATTAGATATAAGGAGTAATTTTAAGCATTATAGTGATCATAGCCCCGAAGGCTGATTAAGTATGTGACTTATAATAGCCATGAAGGCTGTAATTTTTTGTGTTATGTCTCACCAAGGAGGCTGACTTTTTATAATGAGTAAAACATTTTTATAAGTTTTATAAAAACAATGACATTTTTATTATCGCCCTAAAAGTTCAATAAAATTGGGTTACGAAACTCATTCGTCCTAATCCCATTTTGAGCTTATAGCTCATTCATAATGATGTATGCGGTTTTTCTTTTGCCAAATTCTCCCCATCAATTTTTTTCTTTTGTATTTTACTGTATTTGTTATATTCGTTATTTAATTTTTACCAACATTTGGAATTTTTTATGCTACATCCAACACACATGAATATGAGTAGTACCGGCCATTAACCTTCCCAGGCATTTATGTGATGCCTAACACCTAACTCCAACTATATGTATTATTATGTTTTAAGTGATTTATATTCTTCGCATTTTTAGAATAGTTTCCGTAAAGCCTTCTCAAATTATTGCACCGACTTACACAATCGATAATGAAAATTTAGAATTAAGAAAAACAAAGAATCAAATGTATTTTCCTAGCGTGTAGTGTAAGTGTCTGGCAAACAGGCATCTACGCCAATTTTTCCAGACCCCGATTGTACGCTCGACAATATTACAGCCAGAACTGTGGCTTTTGGAAGTTTTAACCCCAGTACTTCTGAATGGAGTAATAAACCAAGGCAAGAGGGGATACCCAGCGTTAGCTTTAAAAAACTTTATTGAAAGATTAACACCATAAACAATTTGTAAGATGAAAATTCTTACCGAGTAATTTTTGAAATATTCAGCAGCCTTGATGTTTCCTTAAATAAAGGACTTGTGACTAATACCAAGATACGTAGCACCCATACACCGAATTCTCTGCACATGGTCACACATCTAAAAGAAAAAAATCTATAAAAAATAAGAAAAATATGCCACTAAGTTCTTACTATCATGGTACTCAAACTAAAAAATCCTTCGCTGCACATAACAACACTGAAAAAAAAAATATAACCTTGCCTCATTTTTTTCCTCTTCGATCATTTTGGGATTCGATCAGATGGATATCAATCTAGGACATAAAGTGGTTTCTAAAATATCAAGCACCTCCGATAGTACAACCGAAACTGCTGGTTGTGCCAAGCAAACAAAACGATTCTGACCAACACCGTTCTGGTATCCGCATTCTGCCAAAAATCTTAGATACGCTGCCAATTTAAATTCTGCGATTAGTAAGGACGCCTTTACTACCGGTGGTAATTTAGTTTTCAGTTCTTTTAAAACATAACTAAACGCGGCTTTGCTTAGTCTGAAGTTTTTTATACTTTTACTTTTTTTTAATTTTTATTCACTGGACGTTTGACAACTAGAAAATGTTTTGGCACGTATTTCGTATCCATAATTGTATCCATAATTACGCACTAAAACACTTAATTGTTTGCACTTAAATATTTATTTTTCTTTGATTACTTTATTCAATGCGGAAAATTTAACAGCTGGTGGTGAAATTGCAGTTTCATTGCGGATCGATACCGCGAATTCGTCGGATTCTATAATGCCAATATTTTCAAATGCGGATCGAACGCGAATCGGATGTTCTTCCGCCGCAGAAAATCCGGCGAGTTGTATAATCGGCATGAATATGTGCTGCCATTGCGCTTCAGACTCTGGTCGTTGTAATTCTAACTCTTTTTCAGAAATACTTGTTAAATTTTTAACATGGTTAGTTATGTATTCAAACCTTTCAAGCATTGGTTCGTTTAGTTTGATTAAACTTTGAAATTGAGAATTTACCATATAGTTATCATTTTCTAACTGACTGATTGCATTTTGAATTTGAATGTAATCTTCAGTGTCTAAATTCCCTAACGGTATTCGAACGCATCCGTTCCCAATGGGTTATTCAATCCTATTTTGGTTCTAACAAAAGGGTATAAGAAAGTATGATAATTATAATATGATGTGTCTATATGACGAGACTTTGGTAGGATCCTTGCCAGGCTTCGGAATCCTTTTTATAGTTGACAGTTTCCAGCACTCAGAGAAATACATCCTGATTCATGAATTTAATTGAATATTTGAGCCATTCGTCCAAAGGCACACAAAGGCAGTTCTTTAAGCATTTCATCTGTAATTCGATTATACCCGCAGGGCCAATTAAAGAAATTGAATTTGATGTGCAATAATAAACTTTTCTCTAGTGGTTTTGTCTGCTATTTTGCTTTCTGTCAAGAACCTCTTCGAGATGTGAAACGCTTGAAGGCTGCTAGGAAGGCTTCGGTTGTTGCGAGCGTTGTCACTGGAAATAGAGGTTGCACTTTGTGTGCTGATCGTATTGTAATACCAACAATATTACAGCAGGACTCATTTAATAGTACATTTTAATCATGTAGGAGGTGGTAAAATGAAGGAATCGATCGCAAAAGAGTTTGAAAAAAAATGTGAATCGTGTCAGTAGCCAAGTCGCGATAAGTCGAACAAAGTTCATTCAAACTGGCGGAACGTCAGGTACGCTTTTGAAAGAGACCTCATAGATTTTTTTCATTTTCAAGGTAAAGAATTTTTTATAGTGATAAGCACTCCCAACGCTTTCTCGGTTCGCTTTTCACGTCCTTACCTTAACGCCGTTGCCAGCCAATTCGAAGACGTACGGTTATAGGTCCCATTTTCGTAGAACCATCTTCACATTGAATAGCTCCATGCCAGCTTATAGTACTGGCATTGAAGATGGGTGGGTCCATGAATTCTTCACTCCGAGAGGAGGCATGTAGTTGTGTTCATTTTCATTACAGATTGTAATCGAACGTTCGTTCGAACCCAGTGCCTTCCGATCCAATCGTCAAAGCTTTAACTACTGAACCGTTTGGTCGATTTTAGTCTACATGCCACTAGTTTTTTTTAAATGTTATTAAACTCTCAACTTAAACTCGATTGACCAATTTTCGATGAATGAATCGACCCAATAAGTGACCAGTTCTGCCCGAACAGAATCTGAACAGTGGTTCAATTAAATCAATATTTATGTGCTCCTAACGCTCGTTTGGGATGACATAAGAAGAAATCTGCGTTTTTTGTGCCGGGGAATTTTTGTCCGTTGGCATCACGTATTAACACATTAGACTTTCCAATATATTCAAAATCAATTTCACTTTCATCGATCACATTGATTCTGGATAAAAAAATCTACGACGCTGTTCTCTACTCCAAGGATATAACGTAGGCCCGTAGTGAATTGACTGATGTAGTCCTTCTAGCATTTGTTGGAAATTAATTACCGCTCTGTACATAGCTTCGAGCTGTCTTTCGTGTGAATCATTGTTTTGTTGGTGAAAGAGCGTTCGAACAACGTGTTCCTTTAGTTTTATATTGAGCACAACACATCATGTCAACAAGAAGGTACATTAAACGAGTTTTCGCCATAATTGCATTATTTCCAAGATGGATTTTCCGCGCGGGTAATTCACTTTGTACAAAATTTTCAAAACCTTTTATATCGATCCAATGTTCTTTGGCAATTGAGAACAAGTGAACCGGAAAATTTATTTTATTTTCCAGTTATTTAAATAAAATTAATTAAGTCGTTTATTTTTTAAGTTTTGGCCACGAAAAGCAAAAAAAAAAAAAATAATATTAAAAATTTTATCGTCAAAATCTTAAGTTTGGCTTAAATTAAGCTAATATTTTGATCTTAGTTGTATAGTCCTAAATTATTATTTATATATGATATACATTTTCGGGAATTCGAAATTGTAGTAAGCACGTAATAAAATGACCACCAGACAAATAGTTCCTCCAAAAGCAGGCGTTCGTGGAAGGCTACCTTGTACTGGTGCATACGATAATGCCAACAAAACAACATTGCGAGGAAATGCTAGAGCCATAACAAGGGTACAACCAGTTGCAAATAGTATACCATATCCCGTAGCTAGGGCGAACTCGGCTGCATGTAGGATACCACTCCCCGTATCCAGCATACAACAGCCCGTTTCCAGAACGCAACCGCCCGTATCCAGAATAGAACCGCCCACACGGAGGAAAACGAGAGAACAACCGTCCGCTATTTTTAGAAGTTCGGCAATGTTTGGATTTCCACCACAGGACAGTCCTCATTTGTTTCTTAATGAGTCGGGAGGCAATTCGTCCTCTGGTTGGGAGGAATGTGAAGTTTCTTCTTGGAAACCACCAGACAGCCGCCATTTGTTTAATATGAGCACATGTTTTGATGATCAGTTAGAAGGCGATTCGTCCCCATCGGAAGAGGAATGTGAAGTTTCTTCTTCGAAACCACCAGACAGTCCTCATTTGATTGCTAATAGCAAATGTTTTGAGGATAAGTCAGAAGGCGATTCATCCCAACCAGAAGAGGAATGTGAAGTTTCTTCTTGGAAACCACCAGACAGCCGCCATTTGTTTACTATGAGCACATGTTTTGAGGACCAGTTAGAAGGCGATTCGTCCACATCAGAAGAAGAATGTGAAGTTTCTTCTAAGAAACCACCAGACAGCCCTCATTTGATTGCTAATAGCAAATGTTGTGAGGATGAGTCAGAAGGCGATTCATCCCAACCAGAAGAGGAATGTGAAGTTTCTTCTTGGAAACCACCAGACAGCCGCCATTTGTTTACTATGAGCACATGTTTTGAGGATCAGTTAGAAGGCGATTCGTCCCCATCAGAAGAAGAATGTGAAGTTTCTTCTAAGAAACCACCAGACAGCCCTCATTTGATTGCTAATAGCACATGTTTTGAGCATGAGTCAGAAGGCGATTTATCTCAACCGGAAGAAAAATGTGAAGTTTCTTCTTGGAAACCACCAGACAGCTCTAATCTGTTTGATATCAGTGCATGTTTTGAAAATAATTCAGGAGGCGATTCGTCCCCACCGGAAGAGGAATATGAAGTTTCTTCTTCGAAACCACCAGACCGCCCTCATTTGTCTGCTAATAGCAAATGTTTTGAGGATAAGTCAGAAAGCGATTCATCCCAACCGGAAGAGGAACGTGAAGTTTCTTCTAAGAAACAACCAGGCAGCCCTAATTTGGTTACCAGCAACACAAGTGTGGAGGATAGTTTTAAAGATTATTCGTCGTTTGATTCCGATAGTTCGAAATTCTTGAGAGCAGGAGAATGCGTAAAAGAAATTTTACCTACAGAAATCAATCACCCCTCAAAATGTGAAGAAGAGCAGTTCGCTTCCTATGAGGAAGTCTCCACTTCACCATGTAGCGAATCAGAAGATTACCCATGTGGAGAACCAGGATGTTTGTGTGATTATTATAAAAATCGGTTAAG
Source organism: Nephrotoma guestfalica (assembly GCA_963691935.1). Classification (NCBI taxonomy): domain Eukaryota; kingdom Metazoa; phylum Arthropoda; class Insecta; order Diptera; family Tipulidae; genus Nephrotoma; species Nephrotoma guestfalica. Next base: position 43,448,812 of record OY829915.1, on the reverse strand, counting down.
TGATCCTACTAACGGAGCGATTTCCAGTGACCTTTTTGGGTCGGATTGGGATGGAACATTGTCCGAATCTGAGTGTGAAATGAAAATAAAAAATGAGAAACTGCTTGCAAAAGCATACGAAAAAGCCGGTGTAACGGAAAATTTATTTGATATTGAAAATGCAGAACTTGAAGATCTCTGCGGTTCATATAACACTACGCTACGAAGTCCTGTAAAAACTCATCCAGAAAAGCCAATAATCTCCGAATTAGTACCTTCGATGCGACCACCAGGCACGCAACCGAGGTCCAAGATGCCTCCGAAGACGACGTGTTATGAGTATGATGATGAACTTGAATGCGATGCTTCGGCATTAAGTTCTAAACCAGCACAATTAACTGAACCGTATGGCCAGGCAGTTCCTGAAGTTCCTGTACCAATTTGGAAATGGATTGAAGCAAATAATGGCAGAATTCCAGATACGTTAACTTTAGTTTTACCTGGCGAGAGGGCAGGCGAAGACCAAATTGTAAATTATAGTGCAGATATTGCTGTTGATCCGCTAAAGCCCGTACTCACGAGAGACTCACTCAAAGGTTTACTGCCATTAGCTCCAGATATTGATCAATCCATTGAAATGGAATATAAAGCTCAAAATCAATTAGAAGACGATATTAATGAATTTGATCCTCTCGGTGAAACTCCAGTTATAAATGCTGAGGCTATTAAACGAAAAGTAATTCAAGGTTTGGTAGCCGACACGACGGCAGCCGCTAAGCTTATAAAAAATGCAGAAAATGAAGAGTGTAAACAACTAAAAACCTCATTTGAAAAGCGGAACAGGAAACCTCCAGCGAGACTACTAGGACAACGAAAACGCGTTGATGAGCCTCCTGCGGAACCAGTTTGTGTACCTGAACTTATATGTCCGCCCCAACCTATTCGTGAGTCAGAAACGGTTTTTGCGGATGTGTCTCATCTTCCTGACACAGAGTATGAAACTGAATCTGTTTGTGAGCCTGAATCTGTTTGTGAGTCTGAACCTGTTTGTGAGCCTGAACCTGTTTGTGAGCCTGAACCTGTTTGTGAGCCCGATTCCGTTCCTGAGGTACACGTACGTCCGCCACCTGTTAAATATCAACGTGGAAAAATAATTAACCAGAAAGTTAATTATGGGGCGGTTGAAAGTAAGGTTACCAAAGCATTAAAAGCAGCTGAAGCTATTAAAGCGGCCAAATGTTCTCCGGTAGTGATGAAATCACAACGAGGAAAAATAATTAACCAGAAAGTTAATTATGGGGCAGTTGAAAGTAAGGTTACCAAAGCATTAAGAGCAGCCAACATGATCCAAGCGCCTCCAGTAGTGGTGAAATCACAACGAGGGAAAATAATTAATCAAAAACTTAATTTTGGTAATGTCAAATCGAGGGTGAGGCCGCAGCAGTAGCAAGACAAACTGGCACCATGCGCCGCCGGCAAAGGAACAATTTTTAATGAGACAATTAAGAAGATGCAAGTAAAGCCTAAAGACGGGGTTGTACTCGCTAGTAATGTTCTCATTAACTGTTCCGCCATATGTTGATAATGGCAGATGCATTTTAGACGTTTTCGAATTACGTTTCGTATTGCCTGCTTACCATTACCAATCTAGTATTTCTTAAATATGCAAAGGTTAATTGAATGGCACCGTGCAACGTGCTATGATGTTTATGTTGTGCTTATTTAAGATGGTTGGATTCCGGCTGTTAGGCGTAAGATTTCAATTTTTTTTTGCTTTATTGATTAATTGAGGATCGGAATTCTTGCATTACAAAATATTGGAGTAACAAAATCTTGCGTTTTTATTATTCCCTCCAACATTAAAATCTACTACTAAGCACTACAAACTCTTGCAATTAACAAATCTCGCATTATAAAATCTTGCAATAGAAAATCTTGTAAATATGTAGTTTATTTTGTTAGGCTTATTAACAAAATGTTAAAAGTGATTAATCCAGATTAATTTTAATTCATATTATTTAAAGTTAATTTCAGCAAAGAAGATACATGTAATCAAATTCAATTCGTTTTAATATCTAATATGTTTGTAAAATATCTTAATTGAGAATTGTATCTTGTGCAATTATCTCATGAAAATCAGTTGTACAAAATCCTTCTTTACTACAGTGGCACTATTCTCGGCGGCTATTATGAAATAATCCGATATCGGATTTTTTCCGATATCGAAAGATGGCCCTATTATGAAATTTTCGATAGCGTTTTTGTTTTGGTAATATCGAGTTTCGATAACATCGAAAATATTCGATATTGGAAATAACCTCAATTTAAATGTGACGTTTAAAAGATTTAGTTTTGTTTAAGTTGTGAATGTGGAAAAATCAAGATTTATCGTGTTTTTTTATAAATAAATAAGTTTTATTAGAAGCTTCAAATTTAAAATAATTCTTAAATAATTAACCTTCAATGATTCCAGCAATTTCCATTCATACCCAAACTGTTTTGTTAGTAGCTTGTCAACATCATTGAAAACGCCAACACTAGATTTGTAAAATGCCTCACCATGTACTTCAATCGTATTATTTTTGTCTCTTTTCAATATAAACCATTTACTTTCATTAAATTTAAAATGCCAAGCAGAGAGCGATTAACACCCTTATTCCCTTAGTCGCATCACTTCATGCGACGTGACTACTCATCTTATTGGTTACTAGATTATTAAATCGAAACTTACAAAATAATTTTTTTACAAAACTCGTTGCGGCTGTTTTTTAAATCTTAGTATGCTGCTTTATAATTATTTCTTGTGACTTCTATCACTTCAACCGACAATTTCCATCACTTGAAATTTTGATGCGACAAATAAATTTAATTTTTTTCAAAGGCAGCCAACTGAGATTTAAAAAATATTCACGGCTAGTTTTGTACGAAATTTTTCAGTATATTTTGATTTTACATTCTAGTAACCAAGAAGATCCATAGTCACGTCGCATGAAGTGATACGCCTAAGGGAATAGAGGCCTTAATGAACTTTGTAACCTCTTCTTTAAAATCTATAACGGGACATTCATCGCTCCCTAAATTTTTAATTGATCCGTGCTCTTAATAAATATTCTTCGGCTGTGACGATGGTTTCTCTCGTCTTCACCTTCTTCATAAAGCTCGATCTGGTGGAATGAACGAATGGCCAGGAATGGGAATATTAGTTCAATTGACCGAACATGTCCAGGTGCTTTAATAGCGAGCCAGTATACGCACATACTCAGCATGATAGAATTTTTTTTGGCCTCTGCATCCATCAGCGACCAAACGAATTGTTGTGCTACCGACTGTAGTATGCCCCTTAGCATACTAACATGTCACCTTTCTCCTCATTTAGAAGAGCCAAAAATGCCTTGGCTCTTAGCTTGTGTATTCTCATTTTCGTCATTATCTCATTCTTATTCTCGTTATTATCACTTATTTTGAAGTGTTCTTTTAGTTGCAGACATGTCGAACATACGTCTGATGAAGGAACGTTAAATCCTATGTTGAAAAAAGTGTTAAAAATTATACGGAAATAGCTAGATTTCACAGGATTACTGAGATGTGTTTCATTATAGCTTTTCGCTATTCTGTTTATTGAGAGTTCTCCTGCTAAATATTGGCGCTATAAAATTTTACTTCGACAATAGTGGATTTTTAATGTCTTGTATTGCTTTATCCACCTTATCCAATTTTTTCTATTTCCGCCTCGGTTTTCGACTGGAGCCGTACTGGTTTTAAAATGTGATGATTGCAAATATATATATATATATATATATATATATATATATATATATATATATATATATATATATATATATATATATATATATATATATATAAATATAATGGTAATGAACATTTTACTAAATGTTACTAAGTGACGTCATTTTTATTTAGTAATGTTTCAGTAAAAACTTCATTCGTGTATATAGGCGATGGAAGTACTTACTAAACCTTACTAATTTTTTTGTAGATTGAATGTGTCGTTTCAGCTTTAAGTGTGGAACGGCAAATTCACAATGTTGCTCATTTTACAAAGTTCACGCCACTGTCGCTTGGTGTCGCTAGCATCAACAAAAAGGCTAATGCACGAGTCTGTCATAATTGCATTATTTTCTAAATGGATTTTCGGCGCGTATAATTCACTTTGTACAATATTTTCAAAAACCTTTATACCGATCCACTGTTCTTTGGTCTAGAAATTAAGAACAAGTGAACCGGGAAATTTTGTTTTATTTTCCAGTTATTTAAATAAAATTCATTATGTCGTTTATTTTCTAACTTTTGGCCACGAAAATTAAAAAAATAATTTTAAAAATTTTATCATCAAAATCTTAAGTTTGGCTTAATTAAGCTAATATTTTGATCTTAGTTCTAAATTATTATTTATATATGATATAAATTTTCGTGAATTCGAAATTGTAGTAAGAACGTAATACAATGGCCACCAGACAAATATTTCCTGCAAGAGCAAGTGCTCCTGGAAGTATACCAACATGTACTGATACGTACGATACTGTCGGCACAGCAGCATTGCAGGGAAATGCTGGTACCATAACAAGGGTAAAACCGGGTGGAACTAGTATACCATGGGGGTGGCAAGCGCCCGCACACAGATTTGAACCACCTGGAGTCCCAGTAGAACGTTCTACTATAACTAGATTCCAAGGCTTGAGGAGAATGACAGAACCGTCCGCTATTCCTAGAAGAAGTTCGGCAAAATTTAGATCTCCGTCACAGGAAGAGGAATGTGATGTTAATTTGTTTGATTCTAACAACAATTTTGAGGATGCGTTAGAAGGCTGTTCGACCCCACTGGAAGAAGAATGTGAAGTTTCTTCTTGGAAACCACCAGACAGCCCTAATTTGTTTGCTAACAACCAAATTTGTGTGGACGATGATTTTGAAGATTATTCGTCATTGGATTCATATGCTTCGGAAGAAGTGTGCACTACATCACCTAGCGATTCAGAAATTAATTATTACGGAGATGAACAACCAGAATGTGTATACGATGACTATCCAAGTTCTTTAGGTCCTACTAAAGAAGAGATTTCCAGAGATGAGTCGGACGGTGGTTCGTTCACATCGGAAGATGAATGTGAATATCCTTTATGGAAACCATCAGACACCCTTAATTGGTCTGCTTCGGGCGAATATTTAGCAGGCAGTTCAACCCCACCGGAAGAGGAATTTAACGATACATGGGGATCATCAAACAACCCTGTTTGGTTTGCTAACGACGCAAGTTTGGTGCGTGATTATGAAGATTATGTTTCATCTGATTCAAATGATTCGGAATTATTGGGAGCAGAAGAATGCTTAAAAGACGAACCCGCAGGAACATATTGTCCCATAGACGAAATCAAAGAAAAGGATGAACAAGAAATGTATCCTGACGTTTCTGAGCCAGATTTGGGTGGAACATTGTGCGAAACTGAAAGTGAAACCAGAAGACAAAATGAGGAATGGCTTGAAAAAGCATACGAAAAAGCCGGGGAAACCGACAATTTATTTGATATTGAAAATGCGGAATGCGAAGATCCATACGGTTCATATAATACTACGCTGTCGGAGGCGGATGATACCACCGTAACAGAATGTGATGAGTGGGATGAAACCGAAACTGAAAATGAAACTAGAAGAAACAATGAGGAATGGCTTAGAAAAGCGTACGAAAGATCCGGTGAAACCGACAATTTATTTGATATTGAGAATGCGGAATGCGAAGATCAATACGGTTCATATAATACTACGCTGTCGGAGGCGGATGATACCACCGTAACAGAATGTGATGAGTGGGATGAAACCGAAACTGAAAATGAAACTAGAAGAAACAATGAGGAATGGTTTAGAAAAGCGTACGAAAGATCCGGTGAAACCGACAATTTATTTGATATTGAAAATCCGGAATGCGAAGATCAATACGGTTCATATAACACTACGCTGTCGGATGATGACCTGCTTGAATGCGACGATTCGGCATGTGAACCAGCATCTGACACAGAGTACGAAACTGAATCTGATTGTGAGTCTGAACCTGTTTGTGAGTCTGAACCTGTTTGTGAGTCTGATTCTGTTCCTGAGGTATATGTACGACCGCCACCGGTTACATATCAACGTGGAAAAATAATTAACCAGCAAGTTAATTATGGGGCGGTTGAAAGTAAGGTTGCCAAAAGATTAAGAGAAGAAGCTGCCAAAGCGGCCAAAGTGCTTCCAATGCCGGTGGATCCACAACGAGGGAAAATAATTAACCAGAAATGTAATTATGGCGGTGTTGAAAGTAAGGTTACCAAAGCATTAAGAGAAGCTGCAGCTGCCAGAGCGGCCAGACCGTTTCTATTAGCGCCGACGAAACGGAAATCAAGGAAAATATTTAATCAAAAACTTAATTTTGGTAATGTCAAAACGAAGGTGGATTGGAAGAAAGACACCCCAATGGGCGCAGCATCCGCAGTAGGAAATAACACCATATGCACCGTCTCTGGTCAAGCGCCCCGAGAAGAGATGAAACCACGAGGAAAAATAATGAACCAGACACTTAATTATAGGGCTGTTGAAAGAAACGATATGAAAACTGCCAAATCGATCAGAGCGCCTCCAGCAGTGATGAAACCACAACGAGGGAAAATAATTAGTGAAAAACTTGGTAATTTTTGTAATGTCAAATCGAAGGTGGATTGGCGGAAATACGCCCCAACGCAGGACGCAGTAGCAGCAGTTGGAGAAACTGGCACCATATGCACTGTCCCTGGCGAATTAGTCTAAAGTAAAGCCTAAAGTCGTTACACGTCGCGCTAATGATGTTGAGGTTGTCAAAGTCGCTGGGGCTTGTACTCGCTGGTTACTCTGACAGCTGGTAATGTTCTCATTAGCTGTTCTGTTTTATGTTGATAATGACGGATGCATGTTAGGCGTTTTTGAGTAACGTTTCGTATTGCCTGCTTACTATTAATAATCTAGTATCTCTTCCGGAAATACAAAGGTTAATAGAATGACACCGTGCAGCGTACTATGATATGCAATGATTCGCAGCGTTATTATATTGTGTTTGTTTTAGATGATTGGATTTCGGATGTTAGGCGTGAGATTTGAATTTTGTTCTAATTTTTGTTTGCTTTTTTGTTTAATTGGGGAACGGTATAAATTATTCTATTAAAAAAATTAAATAAATTGTAAAAATTATTGCATAACTTACTGCAGTAACAAAAACTTGCTTTTTTTTTATTAATCCCGCAACATTGAGAATGGCAAATTTAATTGAGGTGTGATACCCCTATTTTAGTTCTCGCCTCACCATCGCTTCACCACTCTTTCGCCGTGGCACTCAAAAGAAGTTTTTGATTTTATTGTTAAAGAAAAGTGACTGTGATTACGACCATAATTTACCATTCCATGAAAATGTAGCTCGGTCACTTCGTTACTCAACAAGATGCACGGATTACAAAATATGCACGCTTGGAAATAGACTTAGACTCGGCTTTTGTTGGCAACGTTTTGCTTGGTCAGACGATGGCACGAATTTCAGCGAATTCAAAGATTGTTTACATACTCCAAGCACCAGCGGGATTTACCGGAAGAACAAGCCGACGAAAATAGAAATAAATAAAGAGGATCAAATGGATGAAGATATAGGGGAATTAAATAATAGAAGGGAAAATAATTACTAAACACGAGCGCCACGAACAATAAAAAGGAAGAAACAGACAAATAAAACAACAACTGATATGCACCAGGGGACAAAGAACCCTACTTACTAATAATTGATAAAAAAGGCATAGAGGATTTGGAAATTGCGGAAAGGCTAAATTTGTTGAATTTTGGAGCCATAATTTACGTACGCCAATTATCAAATATAGAGTAAAAGTTCAAACACGCTAGATGGAAACAGCGAACATGATCCGTAACAGTGTTCATCAACGAAGACTTTACATGTATGACGCATATATCGCTAACTATATCGACTTAGATAAAATGAAAGACAACATAAAGACTAATGCAAAGGCGATAAAGCTGGAGAAAATAACAAGATGGAATAACCAAGAGAAAACAGCAGAGCCAACACAGGCGATGAAGGTAACGTTTAGAGCCAATTTCCTTCCGACGGAGATAGCAATTTACAAAATGAAGAGAAAAGTCGCTTATTGTATCCCGAACCCACTTATGTGCAAAAAATACCTAGGGAAAAAAAGATACAATAACTGCGCAGAATCAGACCATGAAAACCAAAACTGCAAGAATGAGATGAATTGCTATTACTGCGGCGAAAAACATCCTACAATGGTTACAAAAAAAACTCCAACAATAAAGCAAGAAGTAGAACAATCCCGCAAGAGTTTAGCGGTAATAAGGGAAGCGGTAGAAAAACATGAAGCAGAAAATAAAGCAACGGAAAATCAAATTATGGTCCTACGAAACCACATGATTGAAATAAATAAAATCAACGGAAGTATCCAAGCCCCTACTCAGGGCTATTTAAAAGCGAATCTAAACGAGCCAGGTAACGATCTGATACTAGCAGAAACAATCGATCAACTAAGAAGCATGGACAGATTGATCGCAAAAAATTACAAGATTGCAAATGATGAAGATTATCCTGAATAAGCTAAAAATAGTCCAACTTAACATTAGAAGCCTTAAAACAAATAAAGACGAATTTGTAAAATTCCTGATTCCAGATCAGGACAACAAAGCAAGAATACTAGCTGAGTTGATAAACAAGTCACAACTCATTCTGATGAACAACGGAGACAACACATGCATGAGCTCAAGTGGTAAACAATCTGCAATAGACATAACGCTGTGCTCAATGGGCTTATGTAATAAAATCGATTAGAAGAATATGGCAAGCCCCAAAAAGAAAACAAGGACGGATTACGTAAAAGTGTTGGAAGAAATCGAAAGATATAATTTGGATGCATACATTAACATCGAAGAGTACGAGAAAGCATTAAGAAACACGATAGAAGAGAGCTCCGAGTCATTCTTCCCTAGAAATAATCACTCCCAGAAAAACTGGTGGAACGAGAAAATAGACAAGCTGCGGAACATAAAAAAGCAAAACTGGGAATATATAACCAACACAGAAATAATAAGAACGAATTTAAAAAGGCCACCGGAAGATTGAAAAGGGAAATAAGATACGAAAACCAACGGAGTTGAAAAATATTAATATAAAATATCAATCCACACATATCGTCCAGGGACATATGGAGTGACATAAACAGTTTAAAAAAAACACAAAGAGATAGTAAACGTGCTCAATAATGGACTCAGTACAGAGAAATTCATGAACCTAAATATTGTAGAAACAAACACACCTCCACAAGAAAGATTAGACTGGCCAAAGAAAACAATAACGTACAACGAATTTTAGGAAGAATAAGTAAAACAAATAATTCAGCGTAGCAAAAACTCTGCCTCGGGCGCAAATAAACTAGCATACAAACTACTAAAAACCCTTCGCAACCACCACGTATCAAAAATAAAAGGATAAAGACGAGGCTAAACACGTTTGCAACGGAAACATGATCGTGAAGTTTATCCAAACTAATCCAAAAAAATACAACAACAAGTGTTAATAAAATGTAATAAGCAACAGTGAAGATGAAGTTTAAACTACCCAATCCCCAATCCGCTCCGTACATCATTGGCGCTGTAGAATTCGCACCTGCGTAGCAAATTAGCATTAAGTTGCTCAAACCTGATTCAAACAAATCGAATCACATACAGAAAACTTATGAGTGATATACAGTTACCATTCCACAGCAAATCAACCCTAATCGCTAGATCCCCAGACAGAACAAACTTAGGACGTACTCGATCCCAAACAAGCTCAAGATCACAAACACCACCAATTCATCCATCAAAACCAAACGAATCTAAGCTGATTGATATTCAACAAAGACCAATAGTTGCACCACCACCTCCACCACCTCTATCACCAACACCAAAAAGCTCAACAGAAAACCAAATTGCCTCCAGATCAATAACATCAAAAACTTTGCAACATAACCCATCACAAAATCAAACCCCAATCAAATCACCAGCGACACCACCAGCATCACCGCAAAAACCCATCGAAACTAATTTGATTCCAACTAAAACCACAGAACCAACAATAAAAATGGCTCAACTACAAACACAACAGATTCAACAAATCATCTCAAGCTCAGTCCCAGAATTTAGTGGCGAAAACTTAACTAGACGAAACGGCGACTTATTTAGATTCACAGCAATAGCGGACAACATATACGAAAGATTGACTGGCGAAGCTTTCACTAGAATTTCACGTAGAAGCATTAATGACTACCCAACACATCGAGAACTACTGAACAAAATCTATTTCAAAACGCACTCATTGACATACTCATTGGCATGTTGTGCGGAGCGGTTTGTTGCATTTTGGACGACTGCCTATATGGATTTGCAAGTCGAGAGCTAACCAAATTTTTTCTCTGAGGATTGGGTTAGAAAAGTGCAACGAAAAGGACATACCTACCTGAACATTCTCTATTCATAGATTTTCAGCAAGCATATAAAAGCTCTAAACGCAAGGCGATAGTCGAATGCAAATTTCGGAAGCTTTTAAAATAACATCAGAAGTACGGCAAGAAGATATAAATCAGGCGAAATATTAAGCCAAAGAAGTTATGCTCCACTCGAAACAAGAGCCTACATGGTGAGAAGGCAAACAAATGAATTTTTTTTTTGCCTTATTAATTACAACTGAGACTGTGCTCATCTAGCAATTTATCTTTCACATTTACAAATTTTACATTTCTGAAATAATTCTGATTTGTTGGGGTGAAACCCAATGGTTAGTCCCAAAATTTGTTAAACATATTTAAAATACTAATTTTAATTTGTTATGTTTACTAGGTCTAGTGGCCTCGTTCTTTGAAGTCTTATTTCAACGACAGAGTTATCTATCATATGGCGAATATAGGGGTTTCCGTGTTCCTGGAGCCTTATTTCGTGTTTGGCGGCATGCTTCATCTTAGATGTATTCCGTCTGTAAGTCCCTGTGAAGGTTTTCATTTTGAAGCGGAGAGGAGAACCTTATTTTGAAACGTCTGTATCATTTAGGCGTTTGTTTGCTTAGTACATCCCCAGATTTGAATACCGTAGGTCCATATCGGCTTCAGTATTTGCCGATATAGCAGCAGCTTGTTATGTATTGGAAGCTCAGAGCCTCTACCTATGAGCCAATACATTTTTCTGAACTTAATATTAAGTTCTTCTTTTTTCTTTTTGACGTGCTCTCTCCACTTGAGCTTGACATCAAGAGTCATGCCCAGATATTTAGCTTTGTTTGCATATGGCACCGGTCGTGAGTTAATTACTATCGGTAGATGGGAAGCCTTACAAACCGCATTGGTAATCTTCTGGAGTTTGCTCGTTGCATCAGCGACATTACTTCCAATGGCCATGATTGCTGTGTCATCTGCAAAGGTGGCTATGGTTCCTTCATCTGTTGTTGGAATATCCCTTGTATATAATAAATACAGGATTGGGCCTAAGACACTCCCCTGTGGGACACCGGCAGAGATTTTCTTTAGTTCGGAGTATCCTCATATTTCACACGAAAATGTCTATTGGATAAAAAAGATCTTAGTATTGCATAGAATTGCCTCGGCAGATCTCTGTGCAGCTTGAATTCCAGTCCACTGTGTCGCATACTTTATCGAATGCTTGGGCGACGTCCACAAATATGCTGGAGCATACTTTTTTGCGTTCTAACGTTCTTTCAATAACGTTGGTGATTCTGTGCACCTGTTCAATTGTGAAGTGCTTTTCCCTGAATCCAAATTGATGTGGAGGAATTAGTTGTCGGTCCTCAATTATTGGTCTTTTTAGTAATAATTTTTCAAGGAGTTTTGACATAATTGGCAGCAATGAAATTGGCACGTATGATTTTTTATCGTTAGGTGGTTTACCGGGTTTTGCTATCATGATTACTTCTGCTACTTTCCATTGCCACGGAACATATTTTAACCGAAAGCTTGCATTGAATATGTGTAATAGCTCACGAAATCCTTTACCTGGTTGAGTCTTGATTATTTGGCAAGTAATCAAGTCATATCCTGCGGCTTTTTTAACATTCATGTTGCTTTTTACTTCTTTTAATTCTTTGAGAGTTACTGGGCGTATATCAAAATCATCTAGCTTGTGGATTGACATTATATTTTCATTGGCCGTTTGCCTTGGTAGTGGTTGGAAGGTATCCTCGAGATACTCCGCAAACTGATCAGCCTTCTCTTTAAGACCTTTTGCCCACGTTCCATCCGCCTTTTGAAGTGGAGGCACTTGCATTTTGGGACTTTTGAGACCCTTCGTCGCCTTCCACAGTCAATAATCAGATTTTTTGTCTCAGATCTGTTGATTAATACATTTTTAACTTCTTTAAGAAGAGATTTGAGCCTGTTACCTAAATTGTTAAGAATTGTTTTGTTCTCCGGTGTTCTAGTTATTTGCCAGGTTTTACGTGCCCGTCATTTTTGTCTTACCAACTCTCTAACTTCCATTGGGTAGGATATGTTAAGCTTCTTCCAATTTTGTATAATCGGGGTACTTGCCAAAGCAGCATAGTGAATTGCTTCATTGAGTTGTTCTAATTCATCTTCCAACTGGTGGGGATTTCTTATCGGTACCTGGAGATAGATTTTTTCTTCCAATACTTCACGAAAGAGATCCCAGTTTGTTTTTGAATTTGTTAATCTGGGTGCACTCTCCTTTTGAATTACCATTTCACTGTATTCAATGTGAATGTAGTTCTGGGATGTACCTCTTGCTACATAAAAGTCTATTAGGTCAGATATCTTCGTTCCGTCACTGCGCCAGTATGATGAGAAATCACCAGAGTAAAATTCACATTTTGACGTCGGCCCTGCTTGAAGCAATTCTTTACCTTTTGACGTCGTAAGTCTAGATCCCCAATAGGGTTTTTCGCATTAAAATCACCGCACCAATAATAAAATCACGTCCAAGCGATTTAAATAGTTTAAGGTCCCTTTTCAAGTTATGCCGGGGAGGACAATATATTGCAGAGACAGTAAGCTGTCTGTGTTTAATTTGGATCCTTACAGTAGTGACTTGCATAGTTTCTTCATCGATATTTGATTCTAAAGGGTGTTTTATATTTTCTTTTATTAGTAATGCCGAACCACCTCTTGCTCTTTCCGCTGGATGAATGGAGTGATATAAGTTATATCCCCGTATTTTAACAAACGAAGAGTTAACTAGATGGCTTTCAGAAAATGTCGATTTTTTCTGAATTTAAAAATATTTCGATTTCTGGAATATGTTGCATAATGCCATTCGCATTCCAGATTGCTATTTTGAAAGTTGTGTTCTTACTTAACATTTTCTGTTGGATTGCGTCGAGGGAGTTGCATTTTCTTCGGCTGATCAAGTATCATGTTGTTCAGTTTACTTTGGCCATCTAGCCGCTTTGTAAGAGCTGTAATGCTGCAATTTGTGTTTTGATCCATCTGATTTGATATTTGAACCCTTCGATTTTCGTGATTTTGCGGTTGATTTCTTGTTTTATTTTTTAATTTTTGTAGTTGCTTAGCAACCTCACAGCCCCGATAATTAGCCGGATGTTGGCGCCCTTACAATTTGTACACTTGGCTGGCACATCTCTCCCTATTGTACATGCCTGGGTAAAATGATTACCTGAGCATTTTACACATCTTGGATCCCGGCCGCAATATCTTTGGGTGTGATTAAATGCCTGACATTTCTTGGATTGGGGTATGCGTGTTGTGGTTCTCCTCATTGGTTCAATTTTCACCTTCATGTGAAGGATTCCTTTTATTCCATAAATGTTTTGAACATTCTCTTTGTTGTCAAATACTAGCATAAAAAGAGGGAGTCCCCTTTTACTGATAATTTGGTTTCCTCCCTGGATTTCTGTTCTCTCTTTTTTAACAATATTCACAGCATCAAGTATTTTAAGACCTTTAAGTCTTCCATTGTTTTTTTTGCTTGAGTAATTGTGATGCAAACCTCTTGCCATGACTTTTATAGGTCGGGCCTGTTTGTTCTCGTAAGTGAACCACTGATACTTTTCCGCATTCAATTTCATAAATAAGGTTCTATAAGTATCTGAGTCCAGAGTATTAATTTTCCAAACGTCATTATTTAACGCTGTTACCTTATAGTCTTTGTCAGTAACCGATTTCATCAGTGACTGAATTTCTGAGTAACTGGTTACACCCACAATATTTATTGGTGGGTGTAATGTTCTCGGTAGATTTACTACATTTTGGTTGATTGGCTTTGGGTTGAGCGTCGTTTGAATCTGGACTAGATTGTCCCCTACCATTTAATTGGTCAGCCTCAGGTGACGATTCAGCTTTTCTTTTTTTTACTCTTCCTGGACTGTTTTTTCTTCTTTAGGATCCAGTCCGTCTCTCTTTGTAATTCATCTTCATCAGTGGAATAGATGAGATGGTCTGGTTCAATGCTCCCTATATAGCAATCTTCTTTTGAATCCCGATTCATTTTTAGGTTTTCATTTTCTTGCTTTAGATACTTAGAAAAATTTATGACAGGCGATACAAAATACAAAAAGACGGAAACGGGGAAATGTACCGGATGCGCCTGAATTTTGAGATCAGAAATGTTCTAAATAACATCGATATAATTGGACAATCAAATCATCAAGGCTTAGATGGAGGATTAGATCGCGGAAAGCCCTCTATTCGGTGGATGGACGACATTAAAAAGAACATCCATATTTTAAGGAAGTTAAGCCTGCACACATCAATCAATGTCTATGTTAAGAGATAAAAGTTATATTGATACAAGCGGTTTGGAAGATCACGAAAATAATCGTTGTCAATAACCATTATCATTGTCATTGTTGTTGTGGACGTATTCATTAGACCCAAGTGAGCAATATGCCGTGCTCAACGCACAACCACGAATCGCGTGGAATACTTTAACAGTGAAGAAGCCACGATTGCCATCACATCCATGGAGAAGGTGATGCGCCAGGCAGACAACATCGAGGGCGCAGTAATACAAGGATATTGGCCAATAATTGGACCAAATATTACTAGCTTCCTGAATGCTTGCTTGAATTAAGAAATTTGTCGGTGATAGAGACCACACCGATTCGAAAGCATACAGGCCTTTTAATAATCTGTGGTGACCTACATATCAGCTACCGTTGTGTCATACCATGAAACGCTTACTGAAAGTGTAAGTAAAGGTTAACCACAAGGGTCAATTTTAAGCCTGAACCTCTGGAATATGATTTCCAACAGTAGCATATAGGATGATGTTCAAAAAGTAACATTCGCGAACGACAACATCATGCTCTTTGCCGGCAATTCAAGACTGAGCATTCAGGAAAAATCTCAGCACATCATAGAATAGTGTAATGCAACAAAATGGAGCTATTCTCCTCCAAAACCGTAATGATCCAACTCGAAGGCTCTCTTGTATGATGAAAAGATTAGCTAAAGGTGGTTTGAAGCACTCTAAATACATTGGCTAGGGGGGCAGAAAACGGCAAGATGTTAGTCTCCAAGGCCGAATATCCTAAACAATAAGGGATATTAGAAAAGCGTTTGGTATTGTTTGGCATGTTAGATGGAACCAATCGAGTGACGGCAGAACTACTTATAGGTATATGCCTAATATAGCAGAAAGACTTGGGAACAAATTTTCCTTACATGCTCCGTTTCTACAAATGCTATCGGGGCACGGAAAATTTGCAGTCTACTTCAAGAGATTCGGTCTATCTGATTTAAACATCTGATCATTTATGTAGAGAAACATTTTGGTGCCGGTACTTATGTTGCCCATTCGCGTCACTGCGACACCTTACCGATTTTAAGGTAAACTCAGGCTTGAATGTCTTATAATCAAGTAATTATTTTATAATTTTAAACACCGCTAGTAATTTTTCGCACTGTTATCTTTTGCCATATACTAAAATAATATTACTGGGACGTCTCAATAGAAATAAGAAAAATTAACCGCCGAGTGTCAATAGATATTGGGGTTGTTCTCCACTAAACAGTTGCCACACATAACTTAAAATAAAATTATCTTGTTTAGAATTAGCGATCTAATCAGAATAACAAAACAGTTGAGTTTGGTTTTATATTAAACGAGCTATAGGCGTACACAAAGTGTATTGGCACCCGTCAATGTTGCTCTTTAATATTATTTTCGCCTATGCTTTCGCTTTTAAACTATAACGCACCGATTTTCCTGGATGATTTAAACGTGTTCATCTGCACCTATAGTTACATACCCCGCTGAATATTCCAAGTTCTACACGAACATTCGTTTCGGTAAAACACAATTCGGCAACACAACCAAACTGTTATAAAACTACTAATGATGCTTAAATCTAGATGTCACTATTTTTTATAAATGTCATTAATCCTTGGTTAACCAATTTTCCCAGAATGAATCGGTCTTTGTAACCAATCTATGCTGAACTACGCCCAATAGACGAAATCGTAACATTACCCCCACCTAAGAAATCTGCGTTTTTTGTACTGGTGATTTTTTGTGCGTTGGCATTGTAACGCGGTCGAGTGATATTTAACAGAACATACCTCTACAAAAACATCAAGCAAAGCACTAGAAATTTAAGATATCATTTGAACCACACGTCTCATTATAAATGAGCTCATATGCTCAAGATGTAGTGTGTGGTTCTCCAAATTTTTGTATAAAAATAAATAAATAAATAAATAGTGAATTGACTGATGCAGTCCTTCTAGCATGTGTTGGAAATGAACTGCCGCTCTGTACATAGCTTCCAGCCGGATATCATATGTGGTTAATCTTTGTTTTCTTGGTGAAGGAGTTTTCGAGAAAACCAAAACGGCTCTGGCTCACCATTGTTCGAATTTGATTAATTACAGCTCCAATGGCTACATCGGATGAGTGTACTACAAGTTGAGTTCACCATTTTTTGCTGGATGTGCTAGGATTGTAGTGTAGTGATGGGTCATGTTTTATGCTTCCTTTCAGTAAATTCTGGAGGATCATTTTATTTGCTACCGCATGTGGGATAATTGTACGATAGACATTTATATTAAAATAATCTTGAGCTCCCCTTGGTTGATCATAATTTCAGATTGCCTCAACTTTTTCAATCAACGGTACGATTCCCTTCGCTGTGACGAGCTAACCCAGACATTTTAACTCTGTTTTGTTTCTTTAGTTTTAGTTTAGCACTCAATTAAAAATGCTATATTTCTTTTTTTAGAAATAACCTATCCGCATTAAATTGATTTCAACGCGTACGTTCTCTCATTCCTTTAGTTTTATATTGTTCCGTATCACAACCTTTCATTTCAAGTAAATTCCATCGACATTAGGCTCCACACGTGTATTACGCACAACACATCACGTCAAGTTCTGCCAGAATTGTATTATTTTCTAGATGGTTTAAATCACCGTATTCCCTTCAAATCACCCTTCAAAACCACATTCATAACCAGTTGTGAACCAACACGAAAATAAATTGCAATTGCAGAACATTGCTGAAAACCGAGCGTGTAACTCACTTTGTCCAATATTTTCAAAAACCTTTCCGATCCAATGTTCTTTGGTCTAGAAATTAAGAACAAGTGAACCGGAAAATTTTGTTTTATTTCCATTTATTTAAATAAAATTAATTATGTCGTTTATTTTCTAAATTTTGGCCGCAAAAAGCAAAAAAAGCAAAAAAAAAAAAAAAATTAATTGAAAATTTTATCGTCAAAATCTTAAGTTTATGAACATCGGCTTAAATTAAGCTGATATTTTGATAGCTCTAAATTATTATTTATATATGATATAAATTTTCGGGAATTCGAAATTGTAGTAAGAACGTAATCAAATGGCCACCAGACAAATAGTTCCTCCAAGAGCAAGCGCTCGTGGAAGGCAATCGACATGTGCTACACCAACAAGGATAGCTACTCCAGCGGTAAGAGCACAGCCAAGTTCACGTGTGTCGCAACTGCCCATAGCCAGGGTATCACAGAATGCAAGCAGGATACCTTCCCCCGTACCTAGGGCGAACCCTGCCGCATGGGAAATATCACCACCAGCATCCAGGATACCAATGTCCAGAAGGAGGGCACCATCGTCCGCATCCAGGGTACCATCGCCCGCACCCAGGATACCATCGCCCGTAACCATGGCGCAACCAGCTTCACGCCACCTGAAACCACCTGGAGTTCCAGTAGAACGTTCTGCTTTATCTCGATCCCAATGCCTGAGGAGAGAGTCAGCACAACCGTCCGGTATTCCTACAACAAGTTCGAGAAGATTAAGTTGTGCGCCACCACCAGAAGAGGAGTGTGAGGTTTTTCCGAGACCACCGGAGGAATGTGAGGTTATTCCGCAGAGATCACCGCAACAACTAAGATATCCTCCATCTCGATCCCAAGGGCGGATGAGTCAGACATCCAGGATACCAAAATCCAGTAGGAGCATACCACTGCCCGCATCCAGGATACCATCGTCCGTAACCAGGGCGCAACCAGCTGCACGCCACTTGAAACCACCTGGAGTTCCAGTGGAACGTTCTGCTTTATCTCGATCTCAATGCCTGAGGAGAGAATCAGCAAAACCGTCCGGTATTCCTAGAACAAGTTCGAGAAGATTAAGTTGTCCGCCACCACCGGAAGAGGAGTGTGAGGTTTCTCCAAGATCACCGGCGGAATGTGAGGTTATCCCGCAGAGATCACCGCAAAAACTAAGATCTCCGCCTCCACCGGAAGATGAGTGTGAGGTTTCTCCGAGATCACCGGAGGAATGTGACGTTACTCCGCAGAGATCACCGCAAAAACTAGGATCTCCTCCACCAGCGGACGCGGAATGTAAAGCTTCTACTCCGCAATCACCAACACTTGCTCCTTGGAAAGCACCAGTCGAGCCTAATTTGTTTGTTTTGAGTGAAAGTTTTGAGAAAGAATTAGGTAGATGTTCGTCATCATCATCATCATCGTCATCATCGTCATCATCGTCACCATCGGAAGAGGAATGTGATGTTTCTGCTGAGAAATCGTCTAGTATCGACCAGCCGGAACAAGGTGCTTATTATGGTCCCATGTGTTTAGACGATTATTATTATGCCGAATCTTCAGTTGATTCCGATGCTTCGGAATTCGAAAGACAAGGAGAACGCTTTATAGAGCCAGTCAAAGGAACATATCGCAAACAAGGCGAACCCAGAAAAAAGAACGAAGGACCAAAGTATATGGAAGAAAGTTCTACTATGTCCGCTATCCTACTTAGGGATTTAAAGGAAGGGGAATGTCCAGCCCCTGAATTCACTCGATCCACAATATGTGACGAAGAGCTCGTAGATTCGTACGAGGAAGTGTCCACTCCATCATGTTGTGATGAATTATTTAACGATTTAGAAGATTATTTTGGAGAAAGAAGAATAAATCCGAATAACCCATGTGCAAAACCAGGATGTGTGTGCGATAAATATGTAAGTCCACGAAGTAAAGCTTTGATAAGTACTCCTACTAAAGGCCATATACATGATATGGGAATTGATGCATCTCCTATTAAAAGACCTCCACCTCTCACAGAGGAGGAACAGCGTAAACAAAATGCATTGAAAGTTAAGTTGACTGCAGACCAAGTTAAGAAAGCTATGACCGGTGATTTGGTTGTCCGTTTGATGGTAGACAATAAAATGACGGGACCTCTTAAAATGGATGACATTTGCTTGCCCGATAAAATGCCGAAAGAGTCTTATAAAGTAATGGTGGAGACTGATAAGGTTCCAGAGATTTTCAAAGACGTTTTTGGCCCAGATTGGGATGGAACAATGCCCGAAAGTAAACATGAAATCAAAATGAAAAATAAGGAACTGCTTGCAAAAGCATCCGAGAAAGCCGGTGAAACGGACAATTTACTTGACGTTTCAAGTCCGGATTTAGAAGATATATGCGAAGACACTAGGCTGTCGGAGGATGAGGCGACCGTCATCGAGGTATGTCATCCAGAAAGTCCTCCAAGAACTCCAGTAAGAAGTCCTCCACGAACTTCAGTAAGAAGTCTTCCAACAACTCCTGTAAGAAGTCCTCCAAGAACCTCAATGAGAAGCCTTCAAAGAACTCCAACCTCTCCTCCAGTTGTAAAAACTCCTCCAGCTGATCACCGGCGCCATACGAATCAAGCGCCATCTAGTGTTGGGAAAGACATATTTGTCAAATATTCCGAAGGAATGTTTCAGGATTGTGATCCTTATGTTCATAAACCGAAACCCGATATTGAACTAGCCGGGCCGGGCGGCCCAATAAAGTTAACTGATCTATACGCACAAGGCTATGAAAAACCAATAATCCCCGAAATAGTACCTTGGGTGCGACCACCAGATACGCCGCCGAGGCCCAAAACGCCTCCGAGGACAACGTGTTATGAATATGATGAAGTATTAGAATGTGGGGCTCCGGCATTAATTTCTGAACCAGCACCATTAATTGAACCGTATGGCCAGGCAATGCCTGCAGTTCCTGTGCCAATTGGGGATTGGATTGTAGAAAATAATGGTAGAATTCCAGATACGTTAAGTTTAGTTTTACCTGGCGCGGGGACCGGTGGAGACCAAATTGTAAATTATAATGCAGATATTGTGGAACCGTTTGATCCGCTAAAGCCAGTAACCGCAAAAGACGCACTCAAAGGTTTACTGCCATTAGCTCCAGTTATTGATCAATTGATTAAAGTGGAATCTGAAGCTCAAGATCAGTTAGAAAATATTTTAAATGAATTTGATCCTCTTTTAACTCCAGGTAAAAATGCTGCTCAAAATACTAAAGCTAACAAACGAAAGGTAATTCAAGAGTTGGTAGCCGTCACACCGGCGATCACTGAGCTTATAAAAAATGCAGAAAATAAAAAGTGTGAACAACTAGAAATGTCATTTGAAAAGCCAAAGAGGAAACCTCCAGCGAGACTAGGACAACGAAAACGCGCTGATGAGCCTCCTGCGGAACCAGTTTGTGCACCTAAACCTTGTGAAGATGTGCCTCCTTGCGAGGATGTGCCTGAACCTGTTTGTGATCTTGAACCTGTTTGTGAGCCTGAACCTGATTGTGAAACTGAGCCTGTTTGTATTCCTGAGGCACATGTACGTCCACCACCGGTTAAAGCTCAACGTGGTAAAATTATTAACCAGAAAGTTAATTACGGGGCGGTTGAAAGTAAGGTTACCAAAGCATTAAGAGAAGCTGAAGCTGCCAATGCGGCCAATGCGGCCAAATGTCCTCCGGTAGTGGTGAAAGCACAACGAGGAAAAATAATTAATCAAAAACTTACTTTTGCTAATGTCAAGTCGAAGGTGGATTATGCTGTACCTGAAACTATGGCGGCGAGAGACGCCGAAAAGGAGGCCGAAACAACAGCAGGAAAACCTGCCCTCGCGAAACGCGATTCCCGTCTCAGAGGAACAATTGTTAATGAGAAAATGAAGAAGAGTAAAGCACCGTCTAAAGTCGTTTCATATCTCAGTGCTGATATTGAGGCTGCCAGAGCCGCTAAGGCTAAAAAGGTCATAACTAATTGCAAGGTGGACCTAACAAACGTTAAATCAAAAGTTGCATCAAATGCTCCCAGTAGAAGTGGTCCCAAAACCATGGGTCTAAGGCTGCCCGATCCGGACGAACCGGATCCAACAAGTAAATATGACATTGACTATACAAAGTCATGGGAAGAAGAAGTGGCGCGATTGACGGAGGAAGTCAGAAAGGAGATTAATGCTGAAAATGACGCAAAGGAAGCAAAATTAAAAGAGGTAAAAGACAATCAAGAGAGGTTGAGACTAGCTGCTATTGAAAAGAAGAAAAGAGATGAAGCTTATGCTGATGAATACATGACTATGGATGAGAAGATAGAAGCAATCGCTGAATTGTTATCTAACTTCGATAACGAGTTAGCCTATGATATAGAACAGAAATATATGTGTCCTGGAACGATAGTTCCTTGGGAAAAGGCATAATATCATTTCTGCAATTTACGTAATTTATCTAACATTGATAATTTAACAAGTATTTAATATTGTGCAATTTATGATATAATAAAATCTACTGTTCACACATTACGACAACCTCATAAAACTAATTCTACTAATTATTTGGTGTCGTACAATATGTTCTAAATCTTAATTGGCTGTTATTTGCTAATTATATGGTAGAAGCCGTTGACACAAGCGGAGTACCAGACGTTTGCCTGGCTTCCTTTTGAAAGACAGTGGCCAACGACCATGAACCCCTTATGGCCTATTATGTTTTTTTTTATTTCGGACTTTTCCGATAACAAAAAATTCGGCCTGTAAACATTCCTGTGTATAGCCCGCGGGTTATATACAAAAAAAAAAGTTGATTTTTTTCGAAAATTTAAAGGTGCGGGTTATACAAATATTTTTCTTGTAGTTTCAATTCATTTATTATTTTCATAAAATAACTCGTATATAAAATTGGCAACTGTTAAAATTTACACCTACCTAGTGCCTATAGACACATTTAAAACCCAAGAAGGTCTTCGTCTGAACCGAAACCCATAAATTCTTCGTCCGACTCACTAGAAAATGTCTTTAGGATATCTTGATATCGCTCGAGAATTGGTGCTACCTCTTCATAACCTGAATCGCCACTTAAATTGTCAGATTCAACTTCATTGCCATAATCATGCAGTTTCGGTTTCTTGACTCCGTTTCGAATACGTTCACCAGTTACTTCGTTCCAACTCTCGGAAACCCAGTTACACACATCTTCATAGGACGCGCGTATCATTTTTGTTTGTTTTTGTAACCGGATGTATACCAGTAACCATCCATTTCTGCCATTTTTTGCGGATGTAACGTCAAGTCGAATGGTTGTAACAATTTTTTAAGTCCACCGGGTATTACAGCTAATTGCGAGTATTGTGATACTTTGAGTTTAATATCTTCTGTGAGATGTGACCGATGCGAATCATAAATTAATACCGACTTTGGCTTAAAGAATGACCCCTCTCTGCGACATGTATGTGAAGTTGGCCCAAATGTCAGCCCAAAAAAATGCGCTGGCAACACGAAAACTATAATTTCTGTCACGCATGAAATGTCAGCCCAAAAAAGTCGTATATCACGACATTTTAATGATGTCAGCCCAAAACCAAAATGTTTTTCATTATAGATTTTTGAAGTTAGCCCAATTTTTTTTATCTTGGCAGTAACAATTGTCTTGACAGTTACGTCGAATACACTCAGCTCAAAATTCAAATTTTCATAGTTAAAGGAACCATTGTAACCGCATATAATAAATATAAAACAGGCAAGAAGCAATTCTTAATATTTTCAATTGGTTCATGAAAATATTATTTTTAAAAACAATAATATCGAGTTTCAAAGACGAAAATACCTCAAAATTACCGATTTTTCGAATTTAAATAGGTTGTGATGGGGCTCTCATAACGAGAATGGCCTATATTCAGCCGCTTTACGAACAACCATTATAGTTAGTGGAAAATGAGATTTTCGGTATTGGTCATCGGTCTCACTATGATTTTTGGACAGATCTGGTTCTAACATTTACGAGTAAGATATTTCAGGAGGTTGTGATGGGGCTCTCATACCGAGAATGCCCTATATTCAGCCGCTTTACGAACAACCATTATAGTTAGTGGAAAATGAGATTTTCGGTATTGGTCATCGGTCTCACTATGATTTTTGGACAGATCTGGTTCTAACATTTACGAGTAAGATATTTCAGGAGGTTGTGATGGGGCTCTCATGCCGAGAATGGCCTATGTTCAGCCGCTTTACGAACAACCATTATAGTTAGTGGAAAATGAGATTTTCGGTGTTGGTCATCGGTCTCACTATATGATTTTTGGACAGATCTGGTTCTAGCATTTACGAGTAAGAAATTTCAGGAGGTTGTGATGGGGCTCTCATACCGAGAATGGCCTATATTCAGCCGCTTTACGAACAACTACTATAGTTAATGGAAGTTGAGATTTTCGGTGTTGGTCATCGGTCTCACTACGATTTTTGGACAGATCTGGTTCTAGCATTTACGAGTAAGAAATTTCAGGAGGTTGTGATGGGGCTCTCATACCGAGAATGGCCTATATTCAGCCACTTTACGAACAACCATTATAGTTAGTGGAAAATGAGATTTTCGGTATTGGTCATCGGTCTCACTATGATTTTTGGACAGATCTGGTTCTAACATTTACGAGTAAGATATTTCAGGAGGTTGTGATGGGGCTCTCATACCGAGAATGGCCTATATTCAGCCGCTTTACGAACAACCATTGTAGTTAATGGAAGCTGAGATTTTCGGTGTTGGTCATCGGTCTCACTATGATTTTTGGACAGATCTGGTTCTAGCATTTACGAGTAAGAAATTTCAGGAGGTTGTGATGGGGCTCTCATACCGAGAATGGCCTATATTCAGCCACTTTACGAACAACCATTATAGTTAATGGAAGCTGAGATTTTCGGTGTTGATCGTCGGTCTCACTATGATTTTTGGACAGATCTGGTTCTAGCATTTACGAGTAAGAAATTTCAGGAGATTGTGATGGGGCTCTCATACCGAGAATGGCCTATATTCAGCCGCTTTACGAACAACCATTATAGTTAGTGGAAAATGAGATTTTCGGTATTGGTCATCGGTCTCACTATGATTTTTGGACAGATCTGGTTCTAACATTTACGAGTAAGATATTTCAGGAGGTTGTGATGGGGCTCTCATGCCGAGAATGGCCTATGTTCAGCCGCTTTACGAACAACCATTATAGTTAGTGGAAAATGAGATTTTCGGTGTTGGTCATCGGTCTCACTATATGATTTTTGGACAGATCTGGTTCTAGCATTTACGAGTAAGAAATTTCAGGAGGTTGTGATGGGGCTCTCATACCGAGAATGGCCTATATTCAGCCGCTTTACGAACAACCATTGTAGTTAGTGGAAAATGAGATTTTCGGTATTGGTCATCGGTCTCACTATGGTTTTGGACAGATCTGGTTCAAGCCTTTACAAGTAAAAAGTTTCAAGAGGTTGTAATGGGGTATTTATATATTTTTGATAAGCAACATTTACTTCGTTGCATTTTACTCTGTTTTCAAATGAGAAAAATGCTGCTCAAGCTATGGAATTGATTAATTCGACATTGATTGAACGTTCTGTAAGTCAACCAACAGTAGGAAAGTGGTTTGCAAAATTTAGTAATGACTGTTTTAGCCTTGAGGACGATCCATGTCCTAGTGCAGTAAAACAATTTGAAGACGAAGAACTTAAAGATTTGCTAGATCCGTAGAAAATCCGCGTCAAACTAAACTCAAAAGAGCTTGCAGTACAGTTATGAGTTATTCACCAAGCAATATCACTTCGATTGCATGCAATAGGGAAAATACAGAAGGAAGGAAAATGGGTTCCTCATAAATTGACCGAAGAAAAGAAAAGTCGAAGAGTTGACATCTGCATGACTTGGCTTTCTCGATACAAAAGAAAGATTTTTTGCACAAAATCATTACGGGTGATGCAAAGTGGATTTTGTACGATAATCCTAGACGCCAACATTAGTATAAAAAATGAATATTCAGTGAGCCATTTACTACAAGCTTCTGGAACATGGTTAAACTGTAACGGCTGGCCCAATTGATCAAATTAAGTAATGCTCTGGAGGAAAAATTTGCAGGCAAAGGAAGGTGGAAGATGATATTGCTGTGCCACTTATTAGTGTGGTATCAGTGTGGTATTTTTCAGAATCTTCTTCAGGTGGGTTTTGACTGACTTCACGCCAGCTTCGCATAATCCACCAAAATAAGATGCTGCTGGTGGTTGGAAATGCCATGTTATACCTTCTGAAGCCATCTCTTCTGATACGATTTTGTTAAAGACC
Source organism: Nephrotoma guestfalica (assembly GCA_963691935.1). Lineage (NCBI taxonomy): Eukaryota > Metazoa > Arthropoda > Insecta > Diptera > Tipulidae > Nephrotoma > Nephrotoma guestfalica. The sequence goes on along the minus strand of OY829915.1, from coordinate 43,422,929 downwards.
ACTAGAGCTTCTTTTTTCATTTTTTTCAGCTAGTTGTTGGCTCCAATGAAATTTGTTGCGTTGTCGCTGTACATGTCACTACATAATCCTCGTCTACAGCTGAATCTCTTGAAAGCTGCAATGAATGCCTCTGTAGTAAGATCTATTACTACCTCTATGTGAATTGCATGGTAGCAAGACAGAGGAAAATCGCTATATAGCCTTTATAGGTTTTATATCCTCTACTTCTGCTCGTTTTTAACTGTAGTGGACCTGCATAATCAACGCCAGTAAGAGTGAATGGCCTTGACGGTTGCAGCCTTGGAGATGGCAGATTTCCTATTAGTTGGTTACTCCCTTGATGAGCTCCAAATCTGTGACAAGTGACACATTTTGAAATTAACGTTTTAGTGACATTTTTTGCACGTATGATCCAAAACTTCTTACATAGATATGAGAGAGTAAGTTTGATTCCTCCATGTACTGTTTTCAACTGCGCGTAATTGATTATTGCTCTAGTGAGCTGATGTCTTCCACCTACCCGCAGAATTCCATATTGATCCAAAAAAGGGTTTAGTTGTAGTAACTTGCTTTTTTTCTTGACTGACTTGTTCTTCAGCAATTCTTCAAGTGTATGAACTGGTACAATTTCAAGTATATGAACTGGTTGACGTTCTCGGTGACAGTTGCCATATTTGCATGTTTCAGTTCAGCTTCTGTTTGTTCATCAAATTTTGGGTATCTTTCCATCGAATGATAATGTTTATTATTTCTGAACTATTGTGGTCCAGTCCACCAGATGTTGTGATTTATAAGTTCCTTTGTTGTTATTTCTCGACTAGCACAATAAGCTGGATTATCTTTTGATTTTATATGATGCCATTGATGTGGTTCAGTCAAGCTTCGGATTTCTGATACTCTATTGGCAACCCATGAAATTGCTATCGTGGAATAAGTCCATGCATAAGTTGGTGCTTGTTGTATGTTTAGTGATTGCTTGACTTCTTGTAGTAGTTTCGCAGCTAAGAGGGTTCCGTTTAACTCTAAACGTGGTAAAGTTACTTTTTGTTTTGTCGGTGCCACTCTTGTTGTTTCTGCTACAAGGCTCATGTCAACTTGCTTTCCAGCGACTACTTTCAGATAAATACAAGCTGCATATGCCTGTTTCGAGGTGTCAGCAGAAGTTCTTCTAGGTAGAAGTTTTGCAAGTTTTGCCACTGTTTTGCAATTTCTTGTGAGACCGGCTCATCCCAACTAAGCCCTAGAATCCAAAGTATTTGCTTCGTAATTTTCGGTGCTATTATTATTGGAGCTAGCCATCCTAACGGATCAAAAAGTTTGGCTGTCGTAGAGAGGATGATCCGCTTCGTCACCAATCCAGTGTGTACAGAGAGGTCTATATTAAATTCAAAGATGTCCGTAAAAGGTTCCCAATAAAGCTCTAGAGCTTTGACGATTTCATGTATTTTAATTTTGTATACATCTGTGCTTCCGGTCTCGGGACGTTGGCTAGTAATCCCTTATGAATGCTTATTCACTTCCTTAAATTGGAACCTCCTCTTCGAAGTAGTTGACTTAATTGATTTTGTACCCGCAGCGCTTCTTTTATCGTGCCACATCCTGTCGTCGCAATAAAAATCGGTTTCTACCACCTGGTAAGCAGGTGGGAATGATTTTTTCTCATCCTCTGCCAGTTGTTGCAGTGTTCTGACGGCAAAGTAAGTGGTGATGAAGTTCCGTACGTAACTGTTTTTAATTGGTACTCCTGCAGTCTCTCAGCCGGTGAGTCACGCCAAAGTATGCGTTGAAAGTTCCAGTGAAGTGTTCCGAAACACTTTTATAGAATGAACTGTGGAAGCGATTGAGCATCAAAACATTGAGCAATTTAATGATTTTAAGAATTTCAAATTCAATTGCGTCAATTGGACGCATAGAAGTTTCATGAAACTGATCCTGTATTCATTCTAAAAAGCATTCGTCCTAATTCGTGCACACCAGCATCGGGGGCAACTACGAACCTATACAAGATGCCACCCAAAATACCTCCGTTCTGGAATGAACAACCGGTGGCATGGTTCATCCTCGTCGAACATCAATTCGGAATCCACCAAATTATTGACGACGATGAACGATTCGCATACACTCTCGGCGCGATACCACAAGAGACGGTTCAATTAATAACGGACATTTTTAGAAACCCGCAGGCAGGCATGAAATACAAAAGACTAAAATCCACGTTGACCAACCGCTACACTATTAGCGAGGAGCAACGACTTGACGAGTTGCTCTCCGGTTTCCAACAAATGGGAGACCTTGGACCGTTTCACTTTTATCACCTGCTTGAACAAAAAGCAGGTGATTCGAAATAAGTAAACAACGATTTACTCAAAAATCTCTGGCTAAAACCCAGATAATTTACGAGCAATAATGGCCCGGGATATCAAAAATGACATCTCGGAAATCTTACCGGTTGCCGACAATATCTGGACTTACGCTCAATCCAGAGCACCCAAACCAATTGCTGCTGTCAACCAGCCATGCACAAGCAAGGCAACTGCTGACGATGAATCAGCCCTTGCTTCAATGCAAAAACAACTGGACAAGACGCAACAACAACTGGCCGATCTACGGCGAACACTGGCCAATATGAACATTGGTTCACGTGGAAGATCGCCAAACAACAGACCGAATTTCAATTACCGACACAGAGCAAGATCGAAATCGTCATCTCTCAAGCCGTGCAGTTTCCGACCGGTAGCTCATGGAGGAGCTACTTCCAAACATTACAAGTCTTCGGAAAACCACTAAATCCTGCTGTCTCTACGGCAAACAGTGGGATTGGTTCGTCTTGCCGTCTTTTCATCCAAGATCACGAAAATAACTTGAAATTTCTGATCGATTCGGGGGCTGAAGTATCTGTGATACCCGTAAACAAGTTTTTCCGACATGCTAAAGACACCGTTTGCATTGTTACCGCAGCAAACAGATCCCCAATTTCCACTTACGGCACAAAAGTTTTGAAGGTTAATCTCGGTTGATACGCCAAGTTGATACGCCATCTCCAAAACATTTCAGCGTTAACAACGATTACGGCGCTCTTTTAAAGAAATACCCCTCGTTCACTGAGGCTCCGAATTACAATCTCCCAGTGAAGCATAACGTAGTGCACTACGTCGTCACGCAAGGTAGGTTACCTTGTGCTAAACCGCGACAACTCGACGCAACGAAACTAAAAGCTGCAAAATCTGAATTTCATTTTATGACAGACATCGGAATTTGCCGCCCCTCATCATCACTAGTCTCCTCACCATTACATGTGGTGCAAAAGAAAGACAGCTAAACACTGTCACTGTCCCAGATAGATATCCTATCCCCCACATACACAGTTTCTCATTGAAACTCGCCGGTACCACTATTTTCCCGAAAATAGATTTAGTTAGGGCATATCATCAAATTCCCATGGCTCTCGAGGATATTCACAAAACAGCGATTACTACTCCTTTTGGGCTTTTTGAGTTCACCCGAATGCCATATGGTCTTCGTAACTCAGGCAAGACATTCCAGCGATTCCTTAACAAAGTGTTAAAAGGGCTGGACTTCGTCTACTCTTATATCAACGATATCCTCGTTGCGAGCAGGTCCGAGATGGAACACAGCGAACATCTCGAGTCAGTATTTAAACGTCTCTCCGCGTATGGAATTAATATTAAAGCTTTGAAATGTATTTTCGGCGTGAAGTCACTCGACTTCTAGAGCCACATAATTTCGAAAGAAGGCATCCTTCCGTCGAAAGACAGAGTTGCTGTCATTTCAAACTTTCCAGAACGAACATCAATCCGCCAAATACAGCAGTTCGTCGGTATGGTGAACTATTATCACTGCTTTATACCACGATTAGCCAAACGGTTATCGCCTATTCACAGGCATTTGGCCACCTTACTCAAAAAAGGCAAAAACAGAAGAAACTTCTCTTGGCCCGAAGGTTACACAGAAGCTTTCGAAACGGTCAAGCGTTCTCTTGCCGCTGTCACTCTTTTGGCACATCCGTTGAACGACGCGTAGTTCAACATAACTACCGACGCTTCCAATGTAGCAGTTGGAGCTGTCTTACAACAACGTAACAACGGATGTTGGCAACCATTAGCGTTATTTTCAAAGAAGCTCTCTCCTGCGGAAATTAAATACTCTACTTTCGATAGAGAACTTCTTGCTATGTATTTAGCAATCAAACACTTTCGCCATTTTCTCGAAGGCCAAAATTTCTCTATATTTACCGACCATAAACCACTTACAACAGCTATTGCATCAAAGGCAGAACGTAGTCCCCGGCAATTACGACATCTTGCTTACATTGCCCAGTTCACTACCGACATTCATCACATCAAAGGTAAACACAATGTGTTGAGCGACTGTTTGTCTTGTTCTGGTGAAACACTTCTCACAGAACTCAGCGTCTACTACAGGTAAAAATCGACCCTACGTTCCTTTTAACATGCGACGGACAATCTTCGATAGTCTACAAGGCTTATCACATCCCGGCATCCGTGCTATTGGAAAACTGATAGCTTCAAAATACTTCTGGCCAAGAATGAATACTGATACAAGCAATTGGGCTAAATCTTGTATCCCATGCCAAAAGTCCAAAAATCACCGCCACACAAAATCAGCGCTTGGTAAATTCGAGCTACCAAGTGGTAGGTTCGAACACATCCACATGGACCTGGTTGGTCCACTGCCAAAATCGAATGGCTATCATTATATTTTAACGATAGTCGACCGATTTACCCGTTGGCCAGAAGCTTATCCAATCCGATAAATGACCGCTAAAACCGTAAGTAAGATCTTCTACAATTGGTATATCTTGAGATATGGTGTCCCACTCTTCATCACGGTAGACCAAGGAATACAATTCGAATCAACGTTGTTCATCGAGCTCACAAAGCTCCTAGGTTCCCATCGCATTCGTACAACTGCATACAACCCGAAAGCGATTGATATTGTCGAACGGTTCCACAGGCAATTAAAATCCGCCTTAACAGCTCGATGTAATACATCCCATTGGAGTTCAGAACTTCCAACTATCCTATTGGGTATTCGAACCTCTGTCAAGGAAGACCTAGACTGCACACCAGCCGAGCTAGTATATGGTCAAAATATCAAGGTTCCCGGTGAATTCTTCATCAACGATCAAAATTCGAGTTCAAACGAATGAGAGCCTTAGTTCCTACGGACACACGACAACCAACCGAACAAGCAACGTACATTCCCAAAAATCTGGAAAGGTCCTTTGAGTACACCCTATTCTGGGCCGTATCCAGTAACCCGCAAATTGCGCAAATTCTTTGTTGTGGATATAGATGGAAAATCAACAACAATTGGCATCGACAGGCTTAAGCCAGCATACGGAATACTTGTGGTAAACCCAGTCGAAAAACGTAGTGTTCGGAGGGGAGTGATGTAGCGGCTCAAAATTCTTTTCACTTCGTGGCACTCCTCGTAGCAAAACTATTTATACACCGCGCCGCTTAATTACGAGGCATAGCTCGTTTTGCTGAATAGAGCTATTTCGCCACCTAAAGTCAAGAGACACAGTCTCACCCTCAAACCCGATAACACCGCTATAGTTCCAATTCTTGAGAAAGACGGTTCATACTCTCAATTTCAAGAATAAAGTCACCTATAGATTGACTAAGCTTTTGTTTGCGAGTTTCTATAGTTCGTCGGGTGGCGCGCTCTGTCTCTACACTACTGAAACGCTGGATAACAGCTTGTTTTAAATTGTCATCCGTTGCACGAGGGTAATTACGAGTAAAAACCCAAAAGCACTTCTCCGCCACACCTCTGAAGAATTTCGGTATAAAGGCAAAAATTTGGCTTGTAGGTACCTGTTCATGCCTTGCAAACAATTCTACCTAGCCTGAAAACGAAATCGTGTACGTCCAAGCCATCTGTAGTTCCAGAAAAACTAATATTTCATTTTGGTTCGGTTTTGGTCAAATGTGACATTGTTGTTTGCGTCTGTGGGGAGGGTCGGATCTATTTCAAAAATTACAGGTTTGCCTGTTGGACTTGACGTCCAGGTGAAAATTTGTTCGAACAGTCAACTGAATCCTTTCGAAATCCCATGTTCGGTTTATCACCCGAAAATTTATAATTATTAGTTGGTAGGTTGCAATTAGAAATCGTAGGAATGGTACCAGTTGCAACCGAAGCTGTTAAAGGTTCTACGGTAACCGGATTTCTACTTCACGTCACCTGAGTAGTGTCTCGAGATACGGGTGGTGTATAATATCGGGATTCTATACAAATTTGGTGTAATTTGCATCAATCTCAACAAATTTTGGATACATTCAAATTTATAACATACGAGTATATGATGTGACTGAATATTCAGTCAGTAAAAATATTTAAATGTGTTAAAACCATAATCTTTATTTAATATAATTATATGTATATATGTATACAGGTTCCTTTCTTATTCTGTAACACCTAGTGCCTTTCTTCGGTTCTCAAGCAGTTTAGCCTTTTTAATCGCCCTCTCTCGCTCTTTTATTTTTGCCACTTCAACGTGCCTTTCGATAAGGAATTTCTTATCTTCCTTCGATAAAAATTCCTCCTTAGTGCCTGCTAATCTTTCAAATTTCCTTTCTAATTCTTTTTCTGTCAGTGGCCTTTTCGGTACCGGTGGGCATTTCGGTGGGCTTTTAACTTTGTCAACATCTATAACTTCTACATCTTCTGCATCTTCTGCACCTTCTGCACATTCTGCAACTGTTGCAACTTTTGGCACTTTTGCAACTTTTTCACTCTTTTGCGCACCAATAGGATCTCCAATGTTTATTGTCCTCTTGGAAGGTCTTAAATACCTACCTTGAGATCTCAATTTTTCCTCGTATTCCCGTTCGATATCTTCTTTGGTGGATATTAAACCTTTGCCATTTAATTTTTTTTTCTTCAAATGTAGTAGCTTGTAAGCGATTTGCCATAGTGGCATTTCAACATTAAATCCAAGATCCTCTAGCATTTTTATTTCCTTCCAACGTTTATGTTGTGTTGGAGCAGGTTCGCAAACTTCTTCGCATTCTATGGGATTGTCATCGTCACATGCCTCTTGATCTGCTTCATTTGCTTCATTTTCTTCATCGCATTCTTCTTCTTCTTCTTCAACATCTTCGCATTCTTCTACATCTAAATCCAAACGTCGACGTGGCCGCTCTTGACATGGTCGTGCTACAATTGATGTATCGCAATCTCCATCTGGCGTTCGACGTGGTGACGGTGTTTTTGGTTTTGGTGGTGGCGATGGTGTTGGATCTAAATTATACCTAGGTGTTAACAATCTGCCAGACTGTTCTGGAGATTTTGGAACGAACGATCTTCGCGGTTGTATATTTTCTTTAATTGGCGCGAGGCGTTCCATCAGATTTTGTTCATCTTTACTCATAACATTAAATAATGGATCATTTATACATTGTCGCCTTCTCTCCCTTCTAATTTCGTCTTCCGTGAGCCCAATCGGTATTGGCGAATGTTCTGCTACTAAATCAGTACATATAGGCAAGTGTTTTTCTTGGGGCTCTAGAGGTTCGTCCAAATCAGAACCGGCTGAATAATTCATTAGCATATCATTTAATGAACGAGGGGGTGTTGGAGTTTTCGGCCTTGGTGGTGAAACATCTGGAAACTCTGGCGAGAAAACACACCGTGGCTGCGGTGGTATATATGGTGGTGTATTTCCCATAGGGCGCTGCAAGGTACATTGCACGTCGTCCGGTATAGAATCATAAATGTCATGTTCATATGGCACGGGCCTCCGGCGCGGTGGGGTTATTCGGACTTGTGGTGGTGGAGGCATTGGCGGCGGTCTCGGTGGTGGTGGTGTTGCAATCCGAGGAACTAATAATGCAGCTTTATCTTGTTCCATACATTCATCATTTGCATCTATTCTACCGCTCATCCAGTAAGGTGGTATGCGAGGGGGTTCACATCCGCTTCCTTCGAGTAGATTAAAACTTGCGTCTTGATTTATCTTCTGTCCGAATTCGCCAACTGAAAGATTTCCTAAATACTCATCATTCACCTCATCCAGATTTACACCATCCAGATCGGGCTCGTTAAGAGACTTTTTCAATTTTGCAAAATTCTCGTCTTGACCATCATCCAAATATAACTCTATATTATTTGCTTCGCCAGCTTTTGCGAAATCCGCCGTGGATACATACACCTTTAGAATTTCTGGCGGTGTTTTCGGTGTTGGCGGTTTTACAGGAGTTGGTGTTCTTATTTTTTCAGGTGATTTTTCTCGCGGAGGTGGTGTTTTTGGCTCAGGGGATTTAACTGAACATTTTAAAGCTTCTTTTGCAGCAGCAGCTTCTTTTGCAGCAGCAGCTGCTTTTACCGCAGCTTTATGTGCAGTACTACCGGGCACCATGGGTACCTTGCTTTGTACTTTTTTGGTTGGGGGGCAGGCTGGCGCCGGCATCGTTTTGGCGACCGTTGTGGTGACACAACCTAAATTACTCGATTTAATTGGTTTAGGCATTGCTGAAGGTCTACAAGCGCTTGGAGCTAACGATGTACCATATTTTCTGGGTGGAAGAGGTTTCTTCCTGATGAATCTTGGAATTATTTCTGGCCCAAGACCTGGGCCAACGTCGGGAAGATCGAGTCTTTCTCCTGCTGTAGTTTGTTGAAATGCATTTTTTGGGTCAAATCTAGTCCTGCATGTGGCGGATTTAGCTGTAGGTGCCATTTTGGAATATTACGTATATTTAGTTATATAATTAAATATTTTTATAATTTTGCTTCTTTAACATTTAATTTAAATACGAATAATTTTGATATAAATAAATAATTTATTTGTTACAACGAAAATATAGAATTTTGGATACTTCCCTAAAACAGGACAAATTTTGCCAAAAGCAGTCTAAACAATGAAATACATAACAAATTTTCCATTGTTTTTAAAACCATAGCCTAGTTGATTGATTTCGTTTGAAAGTCAAGCAAGACTCTATCCCGTGTAAGTTGTTATAATCTAATGAAACTCCGTACAATTACAACCTTAACTAAACTTTATTTAATTTTTTATCAACAATTTGAATATATAATATTATGTATAAGTTAAAAATGCGTTTTAATGATATACGGTTGATGGTAGCGTGTATGGGGAACCCCAAAGAGCATGATGATTTTGCATGTGATTATAATTTGGTAAATTATTTCATAATTTAAGTGTACAAATGGGTATAAAGGAATTATGAAGTGGTGCTGGATTGCCGTTGCTCGACGTACAAGAAATATGCTCCGGCCGTGTACGCTATTGTGTTGAAAATACCAAAAACACCAGCCGCTATGTTCGCGCTTCTAAATCCTGATCCAGCGTATTTTGACCATTCCGCTAATTGTGCAATAAAAGCAATGAAATACAAGAGAACTATGATACCCGTATTTATTAGTTCCTAAAATATAAAAAAAAATTTTTTTTATTAAGTTTTAACGAATGTCATGGAAATCATCATCTTAAGCACACTTACCGTTAAAATCCAATTAATGGGCAAACTTAACACTTCTCGCAAACTGAGAAGGTAAACGAAACACCATAAAATTGTTACGATGAACGATGTGACCGCAACGAATAAGAACCAATGGGTTGCTCCAAGTAGTGCTGGCGCGGCTAGGGCCATGCAGAGTATACCAAATATCTAAAAATAAATATTAAAAACGTTAAATATTATGATAATGCCGAAAGCGTAAGTTTGCTATGTGCGCTTGTATGCAATGGCAGGAGTTGACACAATTGAAGATAAAGGCGAGGCAACAAAATCACTGGAAATTCAAAATTGTATGGACATACAGGGTGGCTGAGACCAAATGTTACTGATTTCACTCTGCTGTCATTTGTGTAGTTATCATTTTCGCGCGTCAATTTTTGTCAGATTGAAGTTTGGTTAGTTGTTTACATGTGGTCAACAAATAATTGTTCTAAATTAATATCTTCATAAAAAAATCGTAATGGAATTCAAACGTAATAGTGTAATTGCACTGTATTTGGGTGGAAATTTACAAACAGCAATAGTTCGTCAGCTCCAGCATTTGAATGTGAATAAAATGTTTGTGTATCGAACCATAACTCGATACAACGAAACTGGTAGCATCGCTAAACGCAACAGAGGCGGTCCTAAAAAGACAGCAACATCAAAAGAAATGATACGAAATGTGAAGAAACGAATCCAACGAAATCCTCGTCAAAGTGCCAATCAATTAGCCGTACGTCTACATGTTTCACGATACAGCATTCAAACCGTATTGAAAAATGAACTACACTGGAAGCCCTACAAGATACAAAAAGTTCAAGATCTTACGGAGGCGCACAAAAAAAAGTTAGGCTTGAAAGAACACGAGCATTGAAGGTCTTGGTCGAACGTTATGAGATTCCAAAAATTATCTTTTCTGATGAGAAAATTTTCACCATTCAACAGTATGTGAATAAACAAAATGATCGTGTTTGGTTAGAGCACAAGTCCAACGATAATTTGGACACAAGAGTTGCCATGCGCAAGCAATCACCAGCTTATGTTATGGTTTGGGCTGCAGTGACCGCACATGGACGCACTCCTCTGGTTTTCATCAAACATGGAGTCAAGGTAAACCAAGAGGTGTACCGCCAAAAGATCCTAAACGATGCTTTGCTACCATGGGCACGTAAACACTTTGGTACGAACCGTTGGACATTCCAACAGGACTCGGCACCGTCACACAAAGCTCGAGCGACACAGAAATTTTTACAAAATTGCGTTCCGCGGCTGATTTCGTCGAAAGAATGGCCACCATATGGAGTCAGCTCTTGTTCGAGAATGGAATAAAATTCCGCAAGCTCACGTTCGGTCAGCATGCAATGCTTTCTATGGAAGACTGAATCAAATAATCAGAGCCAAAGGAGGTCATATCGAGCAGTAGCATGTTTTTTATAAAATGTAATATGTTTTCAACATATTCCACGAAATTTCAATAAAAAATAATCAAAATTAAAAAAATTACAGCGTTTTCATTTGGTAACACTTGGTCTCAGCCACCCTGTATTGCAAAAATGATCTTTGATGATTAAATGATTAAGACTCCGCTCGTCTCCATTCAATCGTATTAGGTTTATTTCATCTGTTGCACTCTACTGTTTTGTGGCGTAAGGTAACACACCATAATGGTAGTGGTATCTTAACAGAAAAAACGGAAGTTGGTGCAATAAACTTCATTATTTTCAAAATACTGGGTAATCCCCTTGGATTGGGGATTTAGTTCTTATCCGAGAATTGTGGATGAACTGCAAGTCAGACCTATTTTTATACTTCACAATGTAGCGATGGTAAAGAAAAATGCAGAGAGGAAGCCAATTAGTGTGATACTTGGTTGTGATGGTTCTAGATGTGGCTCTAGCCAACGCTTCCCCTCTTAAGGTTATGGGTTGGAGAGTAGAGAAGGAGAATTATTTATCTGATCACCGGCAATTGAACAATAATCGAATCATAGAATGCCAAATTGGAGTTTATCTGTGCAAGACAAGTTGCACACCTTTAAAGCTAGAACTAAAATGATCCTAAATAAAAAACATTGTGTTGAAAAAATAAAATAGGAATAACTTTTTGGCGAATTTTTTTAAAATATTTAATTCAAACTTTTTAGTGTTGAACTATTTTGAGAGGACTTCATTAATGCTATACACAATACACATTGCAAATTGAGATTTTATATGTTTATCACCTAGACCTGTATGATTTTCAGAGAGGTCTAGGCTAGGACTATCAACCCATCAAACCATTTGAAAAGCCGGTGGAATTCACGTGGTGAAATAAATATTCCTCTAACATATGCTACTGAGAATTTAGAATTTTCTAAAGAAATTTAATATTTTGAGATTTATTATGTTTATCACCTAGGTCTCTAGTCCTCTCCGAAAATCATTCAGAATTTATTGATAATCATATTAAATCTTAAGATTTTCCATTTCTTAGGACAGAAACAGTTTTTTTTATGATTTGGTCTTTGCAATCTGTTCTGGGGCACAACACTTCCAACGTTTTCGCGGCTCGCTTTTACGTCCTAGCTTACGCCCTTGCCAGCCATTTCGAGGACGCAACCTATAGTACTGGTATGGAAGGGCCATAGTCGGGTCGGCCCATAAGTTCTGCACGCCGATAGGCCAAATGAATTCCAAAAATTAATTTCTCTGACAATTTTATTTTTCAAAATTAAATAACTGATAGTTAATTAATTTGTAGTCGTTGATTTAATTAATTTAAAATGTGAAGATACTCTCTCCGAACGAACGAATTTCGGGTGTTTAAATAATATATGTCTAAAATGCATGAATTCGTCTTCATTTTTTGCAAATAAAACCCAGCGACTTAAGTTTCAAAGTTTATTTCATGCAGTTCACTTATTTTTTCGCACTGTTCACTTCCCCCGACTTTTAACTTGCGCTGCTTTCACGCTTTCACTGGTTAAATTACAACTGTTTCTGCGTCCCAACATTCTCGCGCTTATATACTTTGTCTATCGGTGTTCGAGATCTTCGCGCTGTTCGATTCTTTTTATTGTTTTGCAATTGTAAATCACTTTCATGTAGGTAAGGTGTGTTCGCGAATATGTCACGTCACCATCTCCCCTGTCTTGATGATTATCGCCGCCGCTTACAATTGCTTTCGTTATCTCCATTATTCCCCTATACTTGAAATACTATTCTAAAAGTCTAATTCCCAATCAGTATTGAAGGAATACTTGAAACATCGTTGTTGTGAAGAATAATAACTCCTTAATGAAATTATAGTTTTCAACTGGGTTCGAACTCTCGAACTTTGGGTTGATAACGGTGGTGGTATATACCTTAACCACTCGACCAGCAAGTTATATGCTTGTGTAGATTATAATTCGTAATACTACCTCCACTTTAACTCGGTCCGTCTCGAACAGACTCGTGCATTCTTCTCATATTGTTTCGTCGTAATCTATCAATATGGCCACTTTCATCATAGGACTATGAATTGAATTGAATCCGGTATACAACATCGTTAATCTGTTTGATGACTTTATAAGTTCCTTTGTTGTAGTTTCGTTGATATCTCGTTTTCATTCTATCGCTGGCCTTTGCAATTTGGCTTCTTACTTCATTATGAACCCAGTTCATTCCTCGTGTTAGATCTTCTACGTACTCATGGTGCGCGACGAGTCCTATTTCTGGTAATCCAAACTTAATATCACATGGTAGGCGGGGCACTCTGCCAAACACCACCATTGCATGTGAAGTTCCTGTTGTATCACGTACTGGGCTGCGATGTCCCATCATGAACAGGGGTATACATCGATCGTAGTTATCCTGATTGGCATTGACTTCTTTCTGCAGATGCTCTTCCAGTGACCGGTTAATTCTCTCTACCATTTCGTCTGATTGTGCTCCGTCTGGTGTGGTATACCAGTTTTGTTTATGTTAAGAATTTTGCACCAGGGAGGGCTCCAGTTCTTTTAATGTGTGTTTCTTGTAACACTTTCCATATGATATTAGCAGACAGCACAATTTGATATTTATTATTGTCGCCGTTGACCGCTACCCACCTCGTCGGTGTTCAGTCTTGTAGGTGTTGGCTTGTACTCGTTCGATCCATCTAGCCACTTGCCCTCGGGTTCCTTAAAATGCATCAACCATTTGAGTGCCGCATGATCCGTTCGAAGAATAAACTGTTGCCCATACAGGTATTTGTTGAAATGTTTAACACTGTCCACCACAGCCCGCATTTGTCTGCGTGTTACACAATAATTTTTCTCTGCTTTAGAGAGCGGTCGGTTATAACACGCGACGACTCGCTCTTTGCCTTCTTACTTCTGTGAAAACACTGAGTTGCTATAGCATCTGTATCCAAAATGAATATTCCATCGGCCTGCGGGTACGGCAAAATAGGAGCGCTGCATAATTTCATCTTTAATTCTTTAAATGCCTTCTTCTTTGATGTTCTCTGTTCCAATGAAATGGTTGACTTTTTTCGGTGAGGTGATGGAGACTTCGAGCAACTGGCTAATATCGTTTGGTGCAGGCCAATTCATTATAGATACTAAGTTCCTTGGATCCGTTCGCACACCTTGCTTGAAACAATATGATTCAAATAGTTAACTTCTTCCCTGAACGGCCTAGTATAATGATGTCATCCAAATAAACCAGACATGTTTTCCAATTTAGGCCTCTTAAAACTTGTTCCATTAATCTCTAAAATGTAGCTGGCGCATTGCATAATCCAAACGACATTACCACCAATTGATAAAGACGTTTCCTGCTGAAAACACCATTTTCTCTCTATATCAGGATGGATTGCTACTTGCCCATACCCGCATTTCAGATCCAATTTACTTAAAATCTTGGCCCTTGACGGCGTGTCCAAGGAACACAAAATCGTGTTGTCCCGTCTTTTTTCGGAACAAGAACCACTGGACCAACTCCATGGGCTGCTAGGCTCCTCTATTATTCTATTGAACTGCTGCTTCGCAAGCGGTACTCGTCTTCGTGCTTCCCGTCTTGATTCTGTGTTACACAATATTAGTTTTTCCTAGCTCATCGGTGTAGCATTAAGAGTAAATACTCGACATCTAACTGTTCCACTGGAAGATGCCTTTGGTTTGGTGATCGACGTCCCCTGTTGAGATTTCACTAACGTTTTCGCACACATAGTAGCTTGTTATTTTTGACATCCGCAGGCTCCACAATTCTCATCTTGGTATGACCAAGGTCGCCATAAATTTTCACATAGGTGATTTTTTGGCACATCGATGAAATGTCGACAGTGTCTTCGACTATAAATCGCCATGCATTTTGTTCACTTGTGTTTATTTGAATGAGTACCTCCACATTACGCCATTTTAGCACTCGGTTATTCAAATCTACACCCGAATGGTACACCCTCCTTTGACTGTCGCAAATTCACCTATTCTGGATCTACCATATCAGGAACGTACTATCGATTTCGACGCTTTGGTATCCAGTGTAAATTCACACTGCACCAATGCGCCAATAACAGCGACACTATTCTAATTCGCCCTTAGTTGCGTAATTTTAACGGTGCTCTTGGGCCATTTTCTCCCTTCCACCAGCTTACGCCACTCAAAACTGGCGTAACTTAGTTTCCCGGATCCATGGTCATTAAATAAGACAAACGCTTCCTTTCCTCGACTCGTTCAGCGTCTAATTGCCTCATATTTTTGCGTTTCTTGCCTTTTCAGTAATTTTCTCTCGGCTGCTGTGTTAGTTGCTTGCAACCCCTCATGCAATGCTCGGGTTGTTGACATCGGAAACATCGAGACGGGGAACGCGATCGTCTTCCTGTCAGTAGCTAAACTTGCTCTGACTGCCTCATATTCTAACGCGAACGCCAATACTTCATTCATGGTTTTACCTTTAGTATTGGTTCTTAAATTAAGTTTCAGATGGTTGTCCTCTCCCGTCTAGTTGCCGCTTGCTTTGGAATTTAATTAAGCGTTAAGCTGCTCTCCTACACACCAACAATTGTGCTGTACTGCTGCTTGAAACTGCACTTTAAAATTCTCGAATGGGATACGCGGTCGAATGTTGCAGGCTTTAAAATTCCCGTTGAGGTTCCAGCAACTGATTCGGTCGAAAACGTTTTATTTAGTTAACCTTCTCCTGAGGCGGGCCTCTACTTGTTTAATTTTATTTTCAAACTCCTCCTCCTTTTACCTCGAAAGCCTTAATTTCTTCTCTTAGCTTTTTAACTTGGATATATATCCTGGGCATGTTGAATTTGATTGAGCTTCTGGTCTAACTCGACAAACCGCCCATTTTGTTCTATCCGTAGTTCTGCTAATTGAGCGTTTTGTTCCTTACGAAGCTCCGCAACGTGTCCACCTTGCTCCGCTCGTAATTCTGATAAGTTTGCACTTTGTTCCTTCATTTGGAGTAACAGCTTCATCGTATCTCTCATGTCCAAGGTTGATTTCTGTTGTTCTGGCTCCGGTTGTCTCATTTTTAACTTCTTCTTCGCAAGACATGACTTCTGTTCATCGTTTGGAGTAACTGGCGGATTTCCTGATCTGATATGGTCTTGGCGTCGGTAATGATTGTCGCAATATTTGTCCTTCTGTTTCAGTATCCTCCTCCGTTTGTAAAATCCCATTTCTGACACCAATGGTCACGAATTTCGGGCATTCGATATAGGATTCGTACTCGATTTTTTTACAAAGAAAAATGACTTTGTGTTGCCGCTTTCGGAATTTTGGCCTCTTTTCAAGCAGTGAACGGTTCAAATCAGTCAATTATTGTTGGTAATGTTTAGTATTAACCGTTTCCCCAGATTTTCCACCAAACACAAAGCATCGTCTTTCTGACAAAGCGATTCGGCCTTGCGGTCGATGTGGATGGTGCGCCTGCGTGCAAAAACTTGGAATTCTCAAAATAAATCCACTTTTCATCACCTGTAACTATACGATACAAAAACGCCTTCCTTTTGTACCGAGCGAGCAAAATGTCACATGTGATTTTGCGTTTTTCCATTTGCTTGTCGTTCAACTGATGTGGTGCCCATTTACCGGTCTCCTAACCAAGTATATTTCGCGAATTGATCTCAGAGATACCTTTTGGCAGGTGCCATTAGCTAAATGTTCATGCGATAAAACGGCATTCTCGGTATCTGGTGGGCCGTCTATCAGTTTACCGTGATGCTGTTTGGCTTATACAAGGCGGCACAAACAATGTCACACCTCTTGGACAAAGTCGTACCTCATAGATAGCACGATCAAATATTTGTTTACTTGGACGACCTAATGATTGTATCGGCAACACTACACAAGCATTTTAAACTCTTGAAACTAGTAGCAATATTATTAACTGAAGCTAAGATAACCATAAATCTTAGTAAAAACAATTTCGTGGTGAGAGAAATTAAAGTACCATTACAATGGGATCTAGCAATTTAAGAATTGGTCTAACTTCTCATAGTCCAAATTATCATTACACATGCGTCCGGCCACAGCTGTTTACTATTAGTGTCACCACTTTAAATCCATTGCTCTCTAACACGACAAAATATAAACATGGGATCCAGCCATTTACAAATTGGTCTAACTTCATGCAGTTCATATTTCCATTACACATGCGAAAAATTTTCTGCTAACTTCTATAACATGTAACATTCGGCTAACATCATCAGAATTCGGTACTACCGCCTGATACAAAATAAGTCGATAATGCAGATTTTTTTCGGCTTACTTCAGTAGCATAAATTATTCGCTGGAACTGTTCGAAACAACTCAATGCTATAATGATGTAAGAAACAGATAATTGAAGAAATCACTTGCCGTGTTTTTTTATTGGCTCCCGATAGATTGAGCGCATTCAGGGCACCCAACAGTTGGGAACATGTTGAGTAAAATCAAAGCCAACGTTATGAAAATGTTTAGTATTGTGAAATTTTGAAATCAAATTGGCGATGATTTCACCAATCATGATGCCAACAGTTGGCGGTCCTGAACGCGCCCATTGCATCCGGACCACCCAATTTTCGATGTCAAACCTTAACCCCCACTAAGATTTTTCAGTCAACTTTTTTGTTAAAAAAACTTTTGCTTTACCTTTTTATGTGGAGCCGCTATCTATTTCAATGGGAAAATTGAAAAGGCCTGTGTTTGGTACAACCCTTAAACCATAACAAAATTTATCTTACAATAAAACTTGAAAACTTGAAAATAATAGTCAATGTCAACAAATGTCAGCTCTCAATAGCCCGCTCCGGATAGCGAATGACTGGCTAACGTAAATTAAGCGAACATAATGAGGAAATTTAATTTTTAATATCATTCCCTATGGGTTGTCGACGTTTTCTACATTATCGACGTCAGTGACACAACAAGTCGATATGCAATGTACGTAATAGTTTAAGTGTCGACAACCGTGTAGATTACAAGTGCCATGTTTTTTATGAGCGCCAGATAGATGTATCCGGAAAAAAAACTTGTCACTTCCTGGTGCAATCAGTGGTTTTAAGACGAAACTGCAATTTTCAATTCAACCCGAGCAAGCAGGGTTATCCTGGGTATTGTACACCGAGCAAAGGTTGTGCAGGGCCAAATGATCCAGTGTGCATAGAGTAAAACATTGTACACTGACTTTCATTTCAGAGTAAAATTTGAAGTATACGCGGTGTAAACACAGTTCACAAATAGAAACGCAGTGTGCAGAGTAAAATTATCCAGGTTGAATAAAAACATACAAGGTACTTTTTGAAGGCGAACTGCCTGCTCGGGTTAAATTAAAAAATAGACGTATCCAAAACAAAGAAAAGCAAAGGTGGAAATTTATTTAGCTCCATATATTTATACGGAGCCGCTATCGGGCACTCATTTCTACTTACTGCATATTTGTGGTACTAATATTTACCCATAAACTGGTGAATCCGATGTGATCACAAAATACAACCCATAAACACGTCCAACACGAAATTATAATATCCGGAGCAACGCATCTACGGAGCAGCAAAATAAAAGGGATAAACAAGGTATATAGTCTGCACAACTCAACCTAGTATAATATCGCCAGCTAGCTAGCAGACCAGCCTAACATGTTACAGCCAGCCAGCACGTATAGCCCAATGTATTTTAGTGGACAATGCCCGATTGCACACGGTAAATCAATCCAGAAGGAAGATCCAAAAGGATTGAAATCGTTTTCAATTTACCAAGGTCTATACAATCGGGGACAGGCCCTCACCAGTGGACAGCGCCAGATTGTACTACGGTAAACATAATCAACCAAAATCATCAACCAAGGGAGATGGAGTGTTTATCCACCGATCGAGGTTACTGAATCGGCGTTAAGAAATTTGTGGATGCAAGATCTACCAACCCATACTCAAGAGATATTATCTAGTATGGATGAATCTAATTTGGTTCAATATAGCAAAGACTGCCGATAAAATTGTGGAAATACAAAAACCAATTAACTTATACAATGTAAATACTCTCAAAAACATTGATAATAAGCAACAAATCGATGTACATTATCAAATCTAAGCACTAACTCAAAAATTTGAAGAATTATTGAAACAGAGATATTCACGATCAATAAACCACAAGTCATAATTCCCACGGAAAAAGAGTAACAAACGACATCGCAGTTTATCGCGATCAACACATTTCCAAATTGCTGGTATCACTTTAGATATGGTATTCATGCACAGAAGTGCATAAAACCGTGTAATTACGATCGGTTAAATACGGTAGTGTCGAAATCGGAAAACCATTAGACTCAACGCTTTTTACGACGGGCGTCGGCAGTCTAAATTCTAACAGTCGTTACCGATCATCAAAATAAATTACAATTCTTAGACGATACGGATGTCGAAGTTTTAGTAATTCCTCCAACAAGTTCACAACTCCAGTAGAATTTAAATTATTCGTAGCAAATTCATCAATCATCGATACGCTTACGACGCGTATACGACGAATACCATCCGGGTATTTTAAAACTTTTACAAAAATTCAAACCAATGACTCACGAATCACAAAGTCTTAACATTGTAAAACATAATATCACACATTGCATTGAAACTGAAGGTCAGCCGTGTCACGCAAAAGTTCGAAGTTCACCTGCCGCCCATCGAAAAGCAATTGGGCCAGTCGTCTGCATTTGACACCCAAAAAGGATGGTAGTTGGCGAGTATGCGGCGGATTTTACTCAACAGCTCGAACCATGTACCACATTATCTAAAATCGATTTGGTTAGAGCTTATCATCAAGTCCCGGTGGAACCACAAGATATCGATAAAACAGCAATAATTACACCCTTTGGATTATTTGAGTTTCCGCGTATGACAGTTGGTTTACGAAACGCTGCACAAACTTTCGAAAGATTGATACATTCACTGTTCAGAGATTTAAGTTTCATATTCCCAGATATCGACGATCTACTCATAGCATCAAAAAATATGGAAGAACACTTAAAACACGTACATATTGTTCTTCAAAGATTAAACGAGGCCGGTCTTGTCATTAATTTAAACAAATGTGAATTCGCCATAAATGAATTATCATTTTTAGGTTTCTAGGTTTCCAAATTTCCAATCAAGGCTTATCACCAGACAAACAAAGAGTTAAAATAATTCATCCACAACAGAAAACCATCGACGGTTTACTTAGATTTCTGGGGATCATTAATTATTACAGAATTTTTCTACCTAACGCAGCATCAGATCAAGCTCCATAGCATATCCGATTAGCCGTAGGAGCAGTATTACAGCAGCTTACAGAAAAAGGTTGGGAACCTTTATTTTTCTTCTCACGTAAGTTGCAAGCGGCTGAAATACGCTACAGCACATACGACAGAGAATTACTGGCAAACTATTGAAGGAAGAGAGTTCATTTTATTTTCGGATCATAAACCTCTCACAATTGCATTGCATCAAAATTTGGGCAAAGCCTCATCTAGAAACGACGCTATTTGGATTTAATAGCACAATTTACATCCGATATTCGGCTCATCTCGGGAAGTTCTAATGTTGTTGCCGACACACTATCACGGATTCAACAAGTGGACATTGGAACCACAAATGATTACGTTTTGTTGGCAGAAGCACAACAACCGCAGATAAAGGACTTACCGCATTGATCGAATCAAATCCAAATTTAGATTTTCAAAAATTACCAATATTTGGATCGGACAAATACATTTTATGTGACATCTCGAATGGCAATCAACGTTCATTTGTTTCAAAACCATTCCGACAACAAATTCTCGATTCTTATCATAATTAATCACAACCCGGCATTAGAGCAACTACAAAACAAATTACGAAAAAGTTCATGTGGCCTTCAATTACAAAATAAATACAAGCAGAAACGCAACCAAACACGTTAAGATTAAAATTGGTACATACCATCCAACCAGTAATAGATTTGAAGAAGTTCATACCGATATTATTGGACCTCTTCCACCTTCTGAAGAAAAAATTGATTGCCTTACGATGTTTGATAGTTCTCGATGGTCTGAAGCAATTCCAATTGCAAACTTAACATTACTTAACAATTGGATAAGTCGATTTGGCGTTCCTTCAAGCATCACGACCGACAGAGGTGTCCAGTTCGAATCTGCACTCTTTAATGCAATTTCCAAAGTATTAGGATTTCAACACAAACGAACGATAGCATATAATCCTGCATTATTGAACGATGGCGAACGAAGCTACAATTATGTGTGCAACAAATACGCAGTGGAAAAAATCTCTCCCAATAGTTTTACTAGGATTGAGAACTGCATTTAGAAAGGATTTTCAAAGCTCTTCAGCAGAATTAGTGTATGGGCAGAATCTTCGATTGACGCCTGATTTCGTTATACAACTTCGAAATCAATTTAACAATATACTCGTATAACCATCAACAGCCTCACGACGTGTCAAAGATAAAATTTTCATTTTTAAAGATCTGTCAAATTGCGAACCTGTTTCGGATGCATTACGACGTCCTTTACAATCTCCATATGAGGGACCATTTTCGGTCATCAAAAGTAGGTGAAAATTTTTTCACACTATTAGTCAAGGGTGTTGAATCAACAGTATCAATAAATCGACTTAAACCGTGTTTACACGGTTCAATCACAACAAACCGATAATTTAACATCAACACCATTACACAATTCACAGAATACTAGTTCATCACCAAAAGTTATGTATGTGAAGATAGCCCAAATTGCATCCCCGAAAAATGCGATGGCAACACTAATTATTATCAGCCCCAAAAATACTTGCTATCACGATATTTAAAAACTGTCATGACAGTTGAAATTTTCGGGTCTGAGAGTATAACTGATACTTATAAAAATATGCTTGTGAAGTAAGCCCAATTTTATGGATGTGGAAATGGCCCAATTTTCATCCCAGAAAAATGAGGTGGCAAAACTAATTATTAATATCATGACATTTTTGACTATCAGCCCCGAAAAATGCAACATTTTTACTGTTAGCCCCGAAAATATTTACTGTCATGACAACTAAATCTATCACGACACAAAAAATTTTCGAGGTTCAGAGTAAAAATTATGCATTTTCATGATAATATGACGATAGTAACATTTTCGGGGCTGGGACAAATAAGTAATATCAATTATATTTTATGGACGACCTATCGAAATAGGGCTGGCGATGGAGGAAGACTTAAAGTAATTGCAGTGAATTTTTAGAACTTTTCTATGGGGTAGAGTTGAGATGTAGTCCTTCAAACTCAGCATACATTCGTTGACCAAACTATCAGCTTATGTCTGACAATTCAGGAAGATTTAATGTAATTTCAGTGAAGTTTTCTAAGTTTCTAAAAAAATTCGGAAAAATTCATTGCAATTACTGTAGGCCTTCGTCTATCGCCAGACGTAAGCCGATAGTTCGGCCAACAAATATTTGCCGAGTTTGAAGGACGATCTCAACTCTACCTCATAGAAAATTCTAAAAAATTAACAAAAATACTTTAAATCTTCCTCCATCACCAGACATAAGCCGATAGTCCGGCCAACGAATATTTTCCGAGTTTGAACGACTATATCTCAACTTTACCCCATAGAAAAATTCTAAAAAATTCACTGCAATTACTTTAAAACTTCCTCCATCGCCAGACGTAAGCCGATAGTCCGGCCAACGAATATTTGCCGAGTTTAAAGGACTATATCTCAACTCTACGCCATACGAAATTCTAAAAAATTCACTAGAAATTACTTCAAATCTTCCTCTGTCGCCAGACACAAGTCGATAGTCCGGCCAACGAATATTTGCGGAGTTTTAAGGTCTCTATCTCAACTCTACCTCATAGAAAATTCTAAAAAATTCACAAGAAATTACTTCAAATCTTCCTCTGTCGCCAGACACAAGTCGATAGTCCGGCCAACGAATATTTGCGGAGTTTTAAGGTCTCTATCTCAACTCTACCTCATAGAAAATTCTAAAAAATTCACAAGAAATTACTTCAAATCTTCCTCCGTCGCCAGACACAAGTCGATAGTCTGGCCAACGAATATTTGCCGAGTTTGAAGGACTATATCTCGACTCTACCGCATCGAAAATTCTAAAAATTCACTAGAAATTACTTCAAATCTTTCTACATCGCCAGATGTAAGCCGATGGTCCGGTCAACAAATATTTGCTGAGTTTGAAGGACTATATCTCAACTCTACCCCATAGAAAATTCTAAAAAATTCACTGCAATTACTTTAAATCTTCCTCCATCGCCAGACACAAGCCGATAGTCTGGCCAACAAATATTTGCCGAGTTTGAGGACTATATCTCAACTGTCTCCCATAGAAAAAATTTAAAAAATTTACTGCAATTACCTTAAACCTTCCTTCATCGCCAGGCGTAAGCCGATAGTCCGGTCAACAGATATTTACTGAGTTTGAAGGACTATATCTCAACTCTACCTCATAGAAAATTCTAAAAATTCACTGAAAGTTACTTTAAACCTTCCTACATCGCCAGACATAAGCCGATAGTCCGGCCAACGAATATTTGCCGAGTTTGAAGGACTATATCTCAACTCTACCCCATAGAAAATTCTAAAAAATTCACTGCAATTACTTTAAATCTTCCTCCATCGCCAGACACAAGCCGATAGTCTGGCCAACAAATATTTGCCGAGTTTGAGGACTATATCTCAACTGTCTCCCATAGAAAAAATTTAAAAAATTCACTGCAATTACCTTAAACCTTCCTCCATCGCCAGGCGTAAGCCGATAGTCCGGTCAACAGATGTTTACTGAAATTGAAGGACTATATCTCAACTCTACCCCATAGGAAATTCTAAAAAATTCACAAGAAATTACTTCAAATCTTCCTCCATCGCCAGACACAAGTCGATAGTCCGGCCATCGAATATTTGCTGAGTTTGAAGGACTATATCTCAACTCTACGCCATAGAAAATTCTAAAAAATTCACTAGAAATTACTTTAAACCTTCCTCCATCGCCAGACGTAAGCCGACAGTCCGGCCAACAAATATGTGCGGAGTTTGAAGGACTATATCTCAACCCTACCCCATAGGAAATTCTAAAAAATTCACTGAAATTCTTTCAAACCTTCCTCCATCGCCAGACGTAAGCCGATAGTCCGGCCAACAAATATTTGCCGAGTTTGAAGGACTATATCTCAACTCTACCCCATAGGAAATTCTAAAAATTCACTAGAAATTACTTCAAATCTTTCTACATCGCCAGACGTAAGCCGATGGTCCAGCCAACGAATATTTGCCGAGTTTGAAGGACTATATCTCAACTCTACCCCATAGAAAATTCTAAAAAATTCACTAAAAATTACTTCAAATCTTCCTTCATTGCCAGACACAAGTCGATAGTCCGGCCAACGAATATTTGCTGAGTTTGAAGGACTATATCTCAACTCTACCCCAAAGAAAATTCTAAAAAATTCACTGAAATTACTTCAAATCTTCCTCCATCGCCAGACGTAAGCCGATAGTCTGGCCAACAAATATTTGCGGAATTTGAAGGACTATATCTCAACTCCACCCCATAGAAAATTCTAAAAAATTTACTGAAATTCTTTTAAACCTTCCTCCATCGCCAGACACAAGTCGATAGTCCGGCCAACGAATATTTGCTGAATTTTGAGGTCTCTAACTCAACTCTACCCCATAGGAAATTCTAAAAAATTCACTGAAATTATTTCAAATCTTCCTCCATCGCCAGACACAAGTCGATAGTCCGGCCATCGAATATTTGCGGAGTTTGAAGGACTATATCTCAACTCTACCCCATAGAAAATTCTAAAAAATTCACTAAAAATTACTTCAAATCTTCCTTCATTGCCAGACACAAGTCGATAGTCCGGCCAACGAATATTTGCTGAGTTTGAAGGACTATATCTCAACTCTACCCCAAAGAAAATTCTAAAAAATTCACTGAAATTACTTCAAATCTTCCTCCATCGCCAGACACAAGTCGATAGTCCGTCCATCGAATATTTGCGGAGTTTGAAGGACTATACCTCAACTCTACCCCATAGGAAATTCTAAAAAATTCACTGAAATTCTTTCAAACCTTCCTCCATCGCCAGACGTAAGCCGATAGTCCGGCCAACAAATATTTGCCGAGTTTGAAGGACTATATCTCAACTCTACCCCATAGGAAATTCTAGAAAATTCACTAGAAATTACTTCAAATCTTCCTCCATTGCCAGACACAAGTCGATAGTCCGGCCAACGAATATTTGCCGAGTTTGAAGGACTATATCTCAACTCTACGCCATAGAAAATTCTAAAAATTTCACTGAATTCTTTCAATCCTTCCTCCATCACCAGACGTAAGCCGATAGTCTGGCCAACAAATATTTGCGGAATTTGAAGGACTATATCTCAACTCTACCCCAAAGAAAATTCTAAAAAATTTACTGAAATTCTTTTAAACCTTCCTCCATCTCCAGACATAAGTCGATAGTCCAGCCAACGAATATTTGCCGAGTTTGAAGGACTATATCTCAACTCTACGCCTTAGAAGAATAACACACACTAAGTGTGTTTCCAGAATTATTGGATTTAATGGGTAAAACAAAGCGCCATGAAATCCTTTAAAAAAAACGAAACCGTAGGAATGCTAGCTGCAGTTGCTTATAAACTCATTAGTAAAGCGACAATACGGGAAATAGACACTCAGCTCTCAATAGGCTCCGGATAGCGAATAAAAAAACAGCAATTGTGTAATCTACCCCGTCTATCGCTGAAAATATGCGACATGTTGATATGTGTTGATTATTGGCTTGATTATTGACTATTTGGCTTTCAGTAACCGCCGATTTTTATGTCATGACCAAGGTTTCTAAGGCCTCAATTTCAATATCAGTATCGACAACATACAAAATAATTGCGGAGACTTGTTACGACTCTTCTTATATTGTTTTATATTTCTTTAGTGTTTTTATGTTAGACGTCAATTACCGCTATATACAAAGATAATAATTCTATTGTTTATTTATAGTAGTGTTAATTAACCGTATTGTTATTATGATTTGGAATACATTTTACACTTACATATGTATATAGGTCATATAATGTAAATGTAGTTAGAAAGCAATGAACTCCACCCAGAAGTTAACATGGAACATCGTTAATTATTTTTAGAATTAGATTAAATCGAAATGTAGAATTGCGATAAGCTTATCAAAAAATACCTGTTGCAACTTTGATTTCTGCAGAACTTGTTAATTCGTTATGTTGTGGAACTCATCCGGATGGTCTAATCAAAATTATCAATAATAAATTTTCACACCTTAGTCCAATATTTTGCTGTAAATATACCGATTAATTTTAACATTTCGCACGCATCATGCTCTGTGAAGCTCAGCGTCACGTGTGACTATTCGCGATTTCCAACAAAGTAGCTGCCAACTGGTGAACGTCCCCCTTGTCGACGTAGAACCCAACGCTATCTACATACATTCGGTGAAAATCGCCAATAAAGAGTTTATATCGATCGTCGATTCTTAATAAAAAAAAATATCCCCGCGTAACTCGTATTTTACTCGATATACTTAAGCCATAAAATTCCATATCACTATCTTATCTTCTATATACCCACGATAAGTTTTGCAGATAAAACTTTATCTTTATAATTTTTTCTATTTTCGAAAGACTCGAAATTAAATAACAACATAATGTTCGTGGTATAATGTAATCAAAATTAAATTAGTTTGGGTACGCAAATTTTTATAAATTTAATTAATTTTTTTTTTGTACATAAACGAGTAAAGATGGTTTGCTTCCGACAAAGCTGCCTTAATGCACACGCAAGCATGCGTAACATACCGAAACGATTTAAATCTCTTTAGAAGACAAAGTACTGGAGTTTATAAATGGATCTACTTATGTTTTGCTTTGAGCTAGTTTTGTGTTAAATTGACGATAACAACAACCACAACAACAACAAAACTATTATATACTTTCGCGCAGTGTTAACGACATTTGTAGTGTAATCAAGAAAACCACTTTCTATTTTACGTTTTTCTTTTGACAAAAAGTACCAAGATAAATTATTCGCATGGCAGCATAAAAGATTTTCTTATTGACATTTTTTAGAAGCAAGCAGCAGCAACCATGAACCAGAAGGAACCACCAGCAACTGAAGAAAAACTTTATGTTACGAAACCTTGTCAAGGTACATAGGGTTTTTCAATAAGAACATAACAATTTTGTATTTAAATAAAACACAGAATAATTCAGATATTTGTCTGAAATTTATTCCAGGTGCAGTACCCATGTTACATACACTCTTTCATACACAGCGGCCGGGACGTGGGTAATGTCGCGTTCAATATTGTTCCTGATCTCCTCTAACATTGTTGGCTTGTTGGCATATCACTGATATCAAATCTATCAAATTCTGACCGAAAATGGTCTTCCAACATGGCACGATAGCGAACTCCATTGACCGAGACATGGCGATCATTTTCATAGACGAAAAAATATTGTCCAATCAGACGTCCGGCATGAAATCCGCACATGTGATTGGACCATATAGTCACGATTAAGTCAAAAATGAGCTTCAGCGCTGAAGATGATTTTTTGATGAAATTCAGGATTTTCTTCAAACTGTAGCAAAGCCCAATCGGAGAAGTTTCGGCGCTTCAAACGATCAAGAGGTTGCAGTTCTTGAGTTAGTTTGATATATTTGATATTTTGACCGGCACGTTGCCTCAGTGGCACAGAAACATCCAATAGTGAAAGTGTTGACTTTGATTTATCCACTATCGCACAGCCTGTCTCGTGGGACAATTATTACGACCGAAAATAGGAGTAAGCGCTCTTAAAGTTGCGATCACCAACTCAGAACTTCACAATGATAAAAATGTTAA
This sequence comes from Nephrotoma guestfalica, assembly GCA_963691935.1. Classification (NCBI taxonomy): domain Eukaryota; kingdom Metazoa; phylum Arthropoda; class Insecta; order Diptera; family Tipulidae; genus Nephrotoma; species Nephrotoma guestfalica. The sequence goes on along the minus strand of OY829915.1, from coordinate 43,395,068 downwards.
CTTTGACTGACGCTTGATGTTGACAGATCATGAACCAAGGGTGCGTTTGAATTCAAATATAAAATTGGTATGTCGTTTTGTTATGAGTTTTCACATACACCCATTACATTGTTGTATTCATCACCTGATCTTGTGACCAGATTTGCAGATTTTGACGAGCTATTTAAAATAAACTGTAACTTTTATTCTTAGGTTCGAAGCTACGCAGCACACCACTGTGCTCCGTGATGAGTGATCAGTTGTTTTCTCACTGTTTTTACAACATACACGTTTTGGAATCTGAGGTTTCTTGGAAAATACCATTCTATCATGCCCATATTACAGCAATGCCCAAGCACACATATTTGGCTCGATTTCAGTTTAAGAAACTTATGACACTAACTTGTGACAACAACGCTACTAAAAAACATTTGATTCAGTACCTAGGTATCATCTTTAACTAGCTAGTTTTCTTAAGCATTAAATCAGTGAATTATGCCGGTCTACACTCAATACTGGCTACAGACACAGTATTGCTGAAACTTTGGAAGAACTTCAATAAAAACAATAATCAATTTTCCAACCCAATTTTACGTCTTGAGCAGTAATTGGAAAGTTTATCATTGGTCCATCGAGATGATATCATTTAAATTATTATAAGACACAAATAAAGATGCTGTATAAGATAGCGGAAATTTCTCAGCGTAAAATAAGAGATTTCGCTATTCGCCGCAAGTGATAAATTGATTGATATCCGAAGTACCGTTACCGAGTTCCTTTACTTTATGAAATCTTGAAATTTAACAATATTCCGTCTTTCCGCCATTCTAAAAGAATGACGATGATATTTGGATAAAAGTATTGAACAGGGGTCCAAAACTTAGGACAAAATTGTAGGATCTGTTCTTGCTGGACTAAACTAGGTCATTTCATTACCAATACTTTTGAAAATTTAAATTTTTTAATTAGTTTATTTTCTGTTTTTGGCCAATATCGCAGAATCTTCCACTAGTAACCAATACTTTCGATTGTTGTTCTAAAAGCTTAGGTCATACTGAGAATACGAGCTAAATTTGGGGAAAATTGATGGATTAGAATTTTCCCCAAATTTCCCTCATAGTCTCAGTATGACCTAAGCTATTAGAAAAACAATCGAAAGTATTGGTTACTAGTGGAAGTTTTTGAGATATCGACCAAAAAGTGAAAATATCTTATATAACCGCAGAAAATCAAAAAATTATAGTGAAAATTCTAATCCATCAAATTTTCCCAAATTTTCCTGGTAGGCTTAGTATGACCTAAGCTATTAGAGAAAGAACCGAAAGTATTGGTTACTAGTGGAAGATTTTGAGATATTGGCCAAAACAGAAAATAAACTAATAAAAAAAATTAAATTTTCAAAAGTATTGGTAATGAAATGGCCTAGTTTAGTCCAGCATGACCAGATCCTAAAATTTTGTCCTAAGTTTTGGACCCCTGATCAATACTTTTATCCAAATATGATCGTCATTCTTTTAGAATGGCGGAAAGACGGAATATTGTTAAATTTCAAGATTTCATAAAGTAAAGGAACTTGGTAACTTTACTTCGGATATCAATCAATTTGACATTTTAAGGATCACTTTTAATATTTTATTCCGCTGGGATGTTTTATTTAGTGAAAAAAGAGATACAAAATAAATAAAAAATTTCCGCTGGTAATTATATAACAAAATAAATTCTCTTTTGTGATTGTGCTGCCACTTGCGGCGAGTAGCGAAATCTCTTATTTTCCGCTGAGAAATTTCCGCTATCTTATACATCATCAAATAAAGGATGTTCCATCTGTTGCTTTCAAGCTTAAAAAAATATTTATTGTGCGGTAGCAACTCGAAAATTTTTTGACAAATGGAAAGAAAGTCAAAACTATGCCATTTTAAGTCATGGGTTCGTTTACAACAGAATAACACGTTTGGTTATCCAAACTTATTACGAAATTGGCCTTTCTGTAAATAAAACATTTCGTAAATTAAGTGATGATTTTGGCCAATTGGTCAAGATGGCCGTCCTACAGAGAAAATGGTTGCAAGTCATAGCGCATATGAACATCACCGTCCAAAAGCCAAGCATCACTTTGAGGCATCGTTCACAACAATTAATCGTATCGTTAACCACTTTACATCGAATTTTACACGTTGATTTGAACAAGAATTTGCTAAATTTCACACAAATGGTGTAACACTCGACTTATTGGCAACAAAATTCAATAATCGCATAATTTCAAGAAATTCTAATGTCACTTGGTCACCAAGATCATACGATTTGACCCCGTTAGATCATCTTCTTTGGGTTTTTTGAAACGTAAAGTGTACAGTAATACACAAACAATCCAAGATCTTAAGAACAACATTTGAGCTGTAATTGTTCAATAGCAGCAGTGCAATGGCTGCTTTTATTTGAAAAAGTCATCAACAATTTTAATGTTCGGATGCAGGTCCGTAACAGGAGCTGTGGTGGATGTTTTATTCCATACATAAATGGTATAGAACCAACTTTCATTTTCAATAAAAAAATTTAATTTCCAACATTCATTAATGTTATATAAGATGGCGGAAATTTGCCAGCGGAAAATAAGAGATTACACTAATCGCCACAAGTGGCAGCACTATCACAAAAGATAATTTATTGCTATAGAATTACTAGTTTACATTTTTTATTCATTTTGTTTTCTTTTTTCACAAAATAAAATATTTCAGCGCAATAAAATATTAAAAGTGGTTCTTACAATGACAAATTGAGTGATCTCCGAAGTAACGGAACTCGATATATGAAATCTTGAGTTTTAACAATATTCCGTCCTTCCGCCATTTCTTATCGAATTGGTTAGGGATTGTGAAAAAGAGAGTTTTGGAAGTAAAGTGAGTTTTGGACAAAATCCTAGGATCTGTTCATGCTAGACTAAACTTGGCCATTTCATAACCAATCCTTATGAAATTGGGTTAATAGATTGATTTTTGATTGAACTATAAATTTTGGATTAAAATATGGTATCTGTACATTCTACATGATTAAAATGGATTTTGAGCTGGAGGGAACTCGGCTACAGATAATTCGGACAAAATTTATTGATTGATTTTGACTGTAATTTTTTTATTTTCTGCGAGCATAACTCTATTGTGGTAACTGCTGCTAATTGGTTATTGTGCAAATTGGTTTTAATATACAATCCTTCACTAACTTGGAAGTAGAATGATAATTGTTTAACGAATTAAGAACAGCTTTACTACCTGTACATAAAATATTGCTTTTAAACTACTAGATGAGTTTAGCTCATGTGAAGGGAAATAGATCCGAATTTCACACCATCACTCAGAACTCGAGAAGGGCAATCAGTACACACTATAGGAAGACTAATATTTGGTTAGTGGAGTCTTCGGAAAATCAAAGGTCCTCGATGATATAAACATTTTGCCTGTGTCCTACAGTTGCACCAAGATTGTTCCAAATCTCAATATATTTCAATCGAAACATGCCATGTTACGCTGCCTATGTGAGAACACAATGGTCTGTAAAGTAAGAAGAGGGATCGAAACCAAGCCCTTATACTAGGCGGACTAGCAATTCCATTAGGCTGTGAAGTTCTGTAACAGAAAAATTCGATTTAGCCATAACCCGCAAAATAACAGGCCAGTCTAACAAGCTAATAATTACGGTCTGATCTAATAATTGTCTGCCCAAAATGAGATGAGTTCACTCTGCTAGCTCATCAATAACCACCAGTCACAGCAACGAGGAAAGCACAGCACCTAGGGACTTTAAATGAAAATGAAAGACCACCAAGGTAAACTCTGATGGTGAACTCGGAGCAATGAAAATCATCAATTTAAGTTTAGTCAAAATACTGGACATAAACTGGAATCCAGTGACAGATAATTTTAAATTTTCTTCTGCCATCAAACTTAATTAACTCTTGCAAATGAAGCTTGTACCTTATACAGTGAAAAATTCTAACAAAATGAAACAAAGCACTGCAGATGCCAAATGTTGAAGTGAATTTGATTTGAAGGCGTATGCTAAGTATAAAACTTCCATAGCAAACTGAGTCCCAAAACTTAATAAGAATCTAGTACAGAACAGTGGCGATTAATAAGTTACAAATCAAGTCCTGCTGGTTGAGACCCTAAAAACTTTATCCAAGATCTACAGGAAAGGTTGTTTCTTATGGTGGAATCAATTTGTCTTCAATTATGACAAAAGTGTTGTCAGTCACTATGCCATCAATTAGCCAACATACGTATACTATTGTGATATCACAAAATTTGTAGTTGGGTACACATATGGGTCTACCAAAATATCACAGGGACAAGTTTGCCGATTGGTGAAAACATTGAAATATGAAGTTTCTTAGGAGTCAAAATTTCTAAGAAATACCAGTTGTCACAAGAATTTCGTTTTAGATATTTGAACTTTTGAGAACCTAATATAAATATTTTGGACTGAAACTATTTGTAAAACTAACAATGTTTTAAAGTCGCCTAAATGTACGCAAATCACTAATACTATCACTAAACTTCATATTTCTCAGGAGAAGTTTGAAGTTTGTCCTAAAATAGTACTAACTGCCATACGTTTTATTTAGGATTAATTCAGGATAAACTTAGAAATGATAAAATAACCTAAGGCACTTCATACCACCATCAACGCTACATTTCGGAGGAATCAGTAGTAAAATATACGATGAGTTGGCCACAATAACCTCGAAAATCGAGGCCTGTCTCAACTCGAGGCTTCTAATATCTACGGATCCTAAGCAAATGATACTAACTCCCGGACAATTTTTAACAGGTGACTTGTCCATTGCTTCTCCAGAACCAAACCGACTGATGGGAACTAAAGACATTTTACCAGTTTATTGGAGGTAGCACCTTTGTACCAAAGGATGGTGATCAAATATAGTAATCTTCCACGCACAAGTGGCCGGTTGGACGTAATACTACATAATGACGTTTCGTTAAATTATTAATTAACACTTAATTGGAACTCACTCAATCACTAACCCAGTGTGTCCAGTGTATATCATACACATAATCGGAAATAAAGCGAGTAATATAATTCTGTTTGCAGTATTCGAGAGACGATTAAGAGTAACCGAATTAGTTTTATAACGGCAACAAGTTCAAAGCCTTGGCTATGCATTTTGTAGCAAGATTCAAGAGTAAAGCTAAAATATTAATTATAATTTTACAGTTCGTCTTCCGGACTAAACAAATTCTTCACATTTCCAAAATAAATCCGATTTCTATAGAAAACAAGAACTTAAGGCCGCTAAACTGACGAAATTTGTGCTAATCACAGAAATATAACTTTCATAAATTTTCATTCACAAATTGAGCAAAACAGGCAAGCCCCTGAAAGATACTATTAAAAACATCCTTCAATATCGTCCAATAATATAGGGTTTTCCAATAGGAATGATATGATTTTTAAGTGACGTTTCGGCCATTTGTAATATGTCATGATCTGTACTTTTTTGTTTCTATTCAGTAATGTTTACAATTTCATCATGGTGAGATATACGCAAGAACAACGTTTACAAATTACTCAGTTTTATTATCAAAATAATCATTCTCCAATTGTAACTTTTCGTGCGCTTTTGCCATTTTATTATCGTAATAATCGTCCAAGAGTGCTCGCCGATTCGTCGAATTGTTGAAAATTTTGAGCGTACATTTTCTTTAGATAATGTTGAAGTGCCAATAAGACAAAGATTCAAGTAATGCAAATATTGCTGCCGTTCAGGCAAGTGTTGCTGAAGACCCCAATTTGTCGATTCCAAGACGTTCTCAGGAATTGGGACTGAAGCCATTAGACCACTGTAAACGTCGTGAATTTGCTGATTTTGCCTTGGAACAACTTGAAAACGATAACGATTTTTTTAAGAAAATCATCTTCTCCGATGAGGCTCACTTTCATCTGAGTGGTGCGGTAAATAAACAAAACTGTCGATTCGGGTGCGAAGAAAATTCACAAATTATTCATGAAAAACCATTACATTCACCTGAATTGACAGTTTGGTGTGGTTTTTGGTCTGGTGGAATCATCGGTCCATATTTTTTTCGAAATGAAGCTGGTAACACCGTTTCTGTCAATGGAGATCGGTATAGATCGATAATAACCAACTTTTTATGGCCGAAATTGGAAGAAGTTGATCTTGACAACATTTGGTTCGAACAAGACGGGGCTACGTGCCACACAGCAAGTGCAACAATTGAATTATTGCGAGAAAAGTTTGGGGATTCGATTATTTCAAGAAATTGTGATTAGACTATTTCTTGTGGGGTTATTTGAAGTCATTGGTCTTTAGCAATAAACCAAACTCTCTTCAATCTTTACAAGTCATTATTGAACGTGCTATTCATGACATACGACTTGATTTAGTGGAAAAAGTGCTCGAAAATTGGGTTCATCGAATTCGTTCCTACAGAAAAGTCGTGGAGGCCATTTGAATGACGTTTTATTCAGAACTTAATTGTATCGATTGTACTTGACATTAAATAAAAAAAATTTCAATTTCCTTAACAATTAGTGTGTTTTTTTAAACAGAAATCATATCACCTTATTGGAAAACCCTATATTTGTGTTAAACAACACATTAAGTAGAAATCAAATTTTCTAGAAACCGATAAACTTGGCACTTTTGATTGGTTTTTCTTTCAAGTATGTTCAATACCATCCGAAAAATATGTAGTTGGTGAATTTGTGCTAATCCAGAATTGGTTCAATTTCGTTGAACAACAAAGACAATTGGCTCTTTGTGTCAGAAAATCCTTCATCCTTCAAATAATTGGACCTATTATGAATTTTTAAAATTTTCCTCAATTTGAGGAATTTGAGATTTTCTTTTTATGTTTTCTCGGCTCTAATGAACCATGAACACTAATTAGTACAAATTATTGGGCGAACATTGTGAAACTCGTAAATTTCCCTGCTGCAGTTACTCACAACTTTAGCTCGTTTAAGTTGGTTTACTGTTTATTGCCAAGCCATCATATCAAAATAATGGAGCCTTAAGCCTTAAAGATTTGCAAATCAAAAAAATAACGTTTAAGGAATTTCTAGGATTCTAAGGCCTCTATCTTGTGTTGAGTGCCACTTATTCAACGAAAACGCCCAAGAAACTGTAAATTGATATTATATCACACAGTGTCCATCAATCACTTTACATTTCATATACTTTAAAGTTAACAATCAACCTTCATATAGTCGTACTATATTATAACATTTTGATAAAGTTCAATATTCTTGATATGGACGCCCTGAACATAAAAACCGAAAAGAATATCGATGTTCACACTAAAACTCCAAAATAGTTTTATAAATGAAATTGCCTTATAACGAATCGACCTTGTTAGTTACTAAATGGAACAAAAAATCTACATATTTGTAATTCTGTGCGCGACACACCTGTGTAATACGAGCGTTACAAAGCACCTACATTCACTCGATCGTTGCATATTGCATTTGATTATTGTATAGAACATTCCATACTCGCACATTCAAATATAAAATATTATTCAAATCTTACTAATGAATTACATCATCAAACGAAAGAAACGAAATATCTTATTATAATTTGCTTGCTCGTATCGTTTAGTTAGAGGAATATTAGTTAAAAATACGAGATAAATTTAAAACAAAAAATATTTCATTTTGCTCGATCACTTTTTATCGATTTAACCCTATGCGGTGCCCGATAAATTTATGTGCATATTTTAATGAAAAGGCGTTTTCATATATAATAAAACCCAAGGTTAACTATTACACGGTTTATTTGCGGACGACGGTGGCGGTTACTGTTCGATTTTGTCATACCTGCGATGGTTTTTTCGTTAAGACTATTTTAATCCAACTGTGCGCGCGCTTATCATCGATTTCGATCGTGATAAGAACAAACTAATAATTAATATTTTTTTTTTATATATAGATATAGAATTTCGACACAATGTCAAATAAATTAACAACACTCGCACTCACCACTTGCACCAATTTTATAATTCCGGGTATTGTTATAAAATAGTTAAAATTTATTCGTAGCCAGCCCATGTTTGTGGTTGCTGCTGGTTTCGGTTGCTGTTGATTTGTGTTGCGGTTTGGTTCAACGGTTACAACTGTTTCTGTCATCATAATTTTTTTTATAACTTTACAATCACCAAAGTATTTATTTTTTATCTTTTTTTTTTTTTTGATTATTCACTCATATGTGTTATTGTAAACTTCATATATGTGTATTAATAATGTCACGTAATTAAATTCGTAACTAAAAATATAATTCACTTGTTGAGAGTACTATGCTACTCAACTCACAAACACAAGTACAACACGAATTTATATTGCCACCCATACACTTGAATAGTAAACCACCTAAACTCAAAATGTTCGTTTCGAATTTCAATTTCTTAAAGTTCTATACTCGTAAATCTAATATAGATATCGTCACGCGAATTTTTATGTACGAGTAAAAAATGTTAACCTGTTGTTGTTCGCGTAATGAATGATGACTTAAAACTAAAATCTCGTAGACAAAAATAAAAAAAGTAGAATAAGTAAAAATATAAAAAATACCTACAAACGATTTAATTCATAAAAAACAGAAAATGTAAGTGGCGCAGATACAGTAAACGAAATTTTGTTTATGCAATTTGGATATTAGATATAATTTGTGTCTCACGTAGTTCTCGAATACGAAACAATAAAAAAAATAGTGAAGTTAGTTCTAAAGGATAAATATAATGTCAATGCACTGTACACCAAAGTTCACTATTCAAAGTTGTTCACCTATGAAAACAAAGCTGAGCAACCAATTAAAGTCATGGCCAGAGGGCTACATCACACATGTCCAAACGAAGAAATAATTGAGAAACTTAGCCAGAAAGGATTCAAAATCCTAGATGCTGCGAACATACTAAGGAAAAGGGTCACTAAAAACGCAAACGGGGAAAGAGAAACAACCAAAGTTGGGCTCACCCTTTTCATTGACAACACTGAGAGCATTGATAGGGTATATGGAATCAAAGCAATGAATGAAAGTTAAGATTGAGGCAATAAAAAAAACACTAGTAGAATGCCACAATGCTACAACTGTCAGGCGTATAACCTACGCACGCAAATACTGTAATAAACAGCCCAGATGAAATGCAAAGAATGAGAGACAACAAAAGAAATCAAACAAGTAAGAGTTCTCAACCTAGGATGCAATCCTACCCAAAACAAATCTCTCTAAATAGCGCTAAAGTAAGAGAAGGCACAATATATGCACAAATTGCTAAACAGAACGAAAATATCAAGAAAGTACCGAGTCAGGAACACCTGCGAGAAATATTTCAAAAGCTAAACGCTATCAATTCACATCTTGCTGCGCAGGAACAAAGACTAGAATCTATGGGCGAACTGACAAAAGAACCAACTGTCACCAAAATCTACCCTCATGGGCTGTCGAATCGGCATAGTCAGACTGATGTCTATCTGGAAAAATTTCGAATGACGAACGAATTTATCTAATGACGAACGGTTTTAACGATAAAACATGGGAAAATAAGCATCTCACCCACTATAACCTCATGAGACCGACACCAAAGATGTAACCAAAATCAACCTATGTGCATGGGCCAGCGAATCGATGTCTATCTGGAAAAATCTCGAATGACGAAAGATTTTATCGACACCTGTCAAGCAACACGGTTTTCAATAAATCATCCACATCGGAAAACTTACTTCTTATTTCGAACCTTCGAACGAGCAACAAGGCATGGATATAAAGGGTGGTTAAATTTTAAGGGCCGATGTTGATTTTGAATAAAACACAAATTATTTAGGAAATTATTCTCAATTCTTTTTATTATGATAATATGGTATTTTTCAATTATGTATGGAACAAAATATCGGTCAAATGGCCGCCGCGATCTCGGCGGCACACCTCCACCCGATGGTCTAAATTTTCGATGACGCTTAGGCATAATTGAGGTTCTATGCCGTTAATGTGCCGAATTATCTCATCCTTTAGCTCTTGAATTGTTGCTGGCTTATCGACGTACACCTTTTCTTTCAAATAACCCCAAAGAAAGAAGTCCAACGGTGTCAAATCACATGATCTTGGCGGCCAATTGACATCGCCACCACGTGAGATAACACGGCCATTGAATCTGTCGCGCAAGAGAGCCATTGTTTCGTTAGCTGTGTGGCAAGTGGCACCGTCCTGTTGAAACCACATATCGTCCACATCCATATCTTCCAATTCGGGGCATAAAAAGTTCGTTATCATCTCACGATAGCGAACACCATTCACAGTAACTGCCTGACCGGCCTCATTTTGGAAAAAATACGGCCCGATGATGCCACCAGCCCATAAACCGCACCAAACAGTCACTCTTTGTGGGTGCATTGGTTTTTCGACAATCACTCTTGGATTATGATTCGCCCAAATTCTGGCAATTCTGCTTATTGACGAATCCACTGAAGTGAAAATGTGCCTCATCACTGAAGATGATTTTCTTCGAAAATTGATCATCCACTGTTGCCATTTCTTGCCACCATTCTGACCATTGACGACGTTTGGAATGGTCAAGAGGCTTTAGTTCTTGAGTCAATTGCACCTTATAAGCGTGTAAATGCAAGTCTTTATGCATAATGTTCATCAACGATGAGCGTGAGAGGTGCAATTGTTGGGCACGACGACGAGTTGAGATGGACGGCTCTTCAGCCACACTATCGTGAACAGCAGCAATATTTTCTGTTGTACGAGCTATACGAGCATGCACTGGTGTTTTAAAATCTCCTACAGACCCGGTTTGCTCAAAATTTTGCACGATTTTTCTGATTGTACGCACATTTGGACGATTAAATTGACCGAAAAAATCACGAAGCGCACGATATGCATTTTGATTTGAACGCCCATTTTCATAATATGCCTGAATAACTTTAACGCGTTGCTCGATTGTGTATCTTTCCATGGTTCAAATTGAGTTAGTCTGAAATTGAGAAATGTCAAAAATTTAACCACCATTTACAAACATTTAATAAATATTTTTGTATTAACCACAATAAACAATCTGCCCTTTCGCATTTTTCATACTTCGCATTTTTGCTCCAACATTTTTAGTCCTTCGAGCAGGATTATTCGTGCTGTGACTTAACAACTCTCGAAAGTAAGAATATTAAACATTTCAGTGCAGTGCGCGTGTTTCTAACTAGTGTTCATAAACAGTGATATTCGAGTGATCAAACGAATATAATACGGTGGTGTAACGACAACTCGCGTCAAGCAAGCGTCGCTACAGCGGGTCCTCAACCGAGCATTGAAGAAGAGCAAGGAGCTCGCGATCGACACACCAGTAATACGATTCGAATTCAGACAGACGCAGATCGATCACGTGACGTCCCGGTATAATGAATTCTGTGTCGTACGGGACCAGATTGAGGCCGACCGAATGTGAGAATTTATTCGTTGACCGCGTTCACATGCCACTAACACGAGTGCAATCACTGGAGATGATTTCCATTAGTAAAGAACAATTGAGTCCACCACAGTCACACAAAGAGGTTCCGTCATCATCGCATTCGTCGCGCACTTGAGCACCTTGCAAACCTTTTACGCAAGTGGTTCGATCACTTGTCGTCACTTCGGTCGTATCCAGTTTGTGCTCGAAATTACAACATGTTCCAGTGCAATCAATTCAAACCACGATTATTCGAAGAAAAGTCAAATCTCGTACTAGAAAGGAGGTAGTGCTTCAAGTACCTGCATAAAGGCCACACCAGTTCGTATCGAGTGTACAACAAAAGACACCGCCCACGCTATTACACAACTCGAAGCAAATTACCGAATCATCACAAACTTCTCGGTCACTACGAATCACATCACAATCGCCATCGTATCGCACTCAAACCACAATTTCGTCAGTACAGCATATCGAGCCGCCCACGTCGCGTTTGTTTGGAGAATTCGTATTACACTTCCGAAGCGATTCGACATTTTCCATTTCACCTCGAAAATTAACGTACGACGTGTTAGAATGTGAAAGGCACTACGAGTCGACACACTAACTCAATAAAAATGGAAGATACACCGTATCTCAGCCATTGAATGAGAAACCATCACTCCTTGGAAGGTCACGAGAGGTTTATGCATGATTATTTGGAATCGGGTCTCAAGGAGGAAGTTTCAGAAGCAAACGCAAAGTGCGCGTGGTATTCGACACATTGCAGATCGGCAGATCTGGTATATTAGAGTGCCGTAAAATGTTACAATGATTTCATATTTGGTAGTGTTAGCCTCAAATCTATTATTTTATTTACGAAATCAATTGTGTTCCTTACGTACAATCCATCGGGTTGATTAATTTTATTCAGTTATTTCATTAACCGGCATTAACCAGCATACCGTTGTCGACAACGGAATTTGAAAAGAAGGGAAGCTACGTCAAGACAGCAGCAAGAATGAATGGGTACGACACGACGTTTTTGCATTCCAAATGAAATGAACATAATAGAGAGTGGGATATTCGAACACATACCACTTTAATGTCAATCACTGAAACTACAAGAAAACAACGAATATGTTTACCCTTACATCCAAGGATCACAAACAAAAATCCGACATAGAATTAGTCACAAAAAGTCGAAATCTGAGCTCAATCCGGCATATACAAATATAGGGGGTGCATGAAATGGGATCAAACATATATTGGACAAACAAGCAGACCCTTTGAAAAACGCTTCCACAAACACGGAGAAAATGCAACTGTAGCAAATCACATGTACCACAATAAACATCACTAAATTGACACTCACAATTATAAAATTATCAAAACAATAAATGTAAGCTGGAAACTGGATGCATACAAGTCTCTCCTAATGAACAAACACAAAGCCCACCTGATGCCACCTATCGAATTTGTTCACAATAGACCTAAATTTAATTTTTAATTTCAATTTTAATATTGAAACATGTACACCCACTTTGTTTACAAACAATCTTTGACAGCTGAGATTTGGCCGTGTTTCTTTATTAGCGCCCGGTAGATATATCCGAAGCAGTCAGTGTTTTTCTTGACAAAACTTGAATGTAATTTGCTACTTACTGGTGCAACCAGTGTTTTTATGACTAAACTACATTTTTTAATTCATCTGTGTATCCAAAACATTTGATTTTCTTTGTTGGTAGAAATTTATTTAGCTCCACATATTTAGACGGAGCCACTATCGGGCGCTCGTTTCTACTTGCTGGGAAATTTCAGAAATATTTTTTTTCTTATTTTCAAAATTGAAAACGTAGTAAGCTGAATTGTTGTTTATAACGCCAAGTCATATTAAATGTCATTTTAGATATTTCACATCATTAACATTCCGTTTAGTGGAATTGGAAGTTTTTGGAACTTTCCTCAATTTATAGAAAATGTGTGGATGACATACAATTCTTTCGTTGAGATTTTACGTATGAAACAGTTACATCTCTTGTTGACGATTCAAAACGTCAGGTTGACAAGCACAAAAGTCTAGTTGACAATTCGAAATGTCACATAACCAAGTGAAGCTAGATGCAGTTGCTTGTAAACTTATCAGTACAGCGACAATACGGGTAATAGATGAAGTCCGAATATATAATCTCCCATTCAGTTCGCTATTCGGGGCGCTATTTTATTGGCTATTCGGGGCGAGCTATTGAGCACTCAAGGGGAAATTATCTATCCGAAATTGCGCTACTACCCGTATTGTCGCTGTACCATTTAAATTACAAGTAAATTCTAAAGAAAAGTAAGTAGTAGTAAAGATTATAACGTCTAGAATTCATTTTGCTGCGATTTCAATTGTTGTTCAATTATTGTACGATTAAGTTTGTTATCGTTTTTTTATTTTTCACTGAAATGGATAGCGGCGCCCGATAAATAGGTAACGCAAAATATGTTTATATCAATTTTTATCTAAAAAGTTGAATGAAGTTTGAAAGTTGAATGAAAAATATTAGTCTGGAGTTAAACAACCCGCTGTTTCTTTTGTGAAATAATTTAGCACTCAGAATTGTTTTTAAAAAAGAAAATTTAGTGAGAAAGTAGTTTTTCTTATCCTTTCGACAAAATTTCGATGTCAAATTATTAGTTAAATTTAAAATTGGTCCGCGAGGTGGAACCCGTGATGTTCCATTCGTCAATATCAGTAGTAGTTTAGAATCGGGAGAGCATACCAAATCCTTTTGTAATACTATGCATTATCATCAATCAAGTGGTTGAACGGTGTAGAAATATGTATTTCGCGAACTGTATTTTATTTTGTACTCGCATAAAGAATCAAACAATTTGAATATAGAACAAAACATATTGTATGTCTCCATGTACGAGTATATGTGCTTTCATACAATAACAGTTATTCATACGTTATTCCATTACGATGTTTGTTTTTGTTTTTATTCACGTGGATTCTTATAGGTGGGCGCAGGCGATGATCAATAATGTGTGTAGAGTAGGTAAGATCGCACGAAATATATCAAAACAAACATAAACTTTTATTTGTTATCGCTCGCAGTATTTACATATGTTTGCGCGGGTAGAGAATACTTCGGGGGAGATTCGTATGAATTTGTTTTGAATCATTTTCTGTTTAAACTTGTTTACCATACATGGCGCATATCGAAGTAATTTTGAGCTGCGTGTTTTCCCAGTAGAGGTCAAATATTTAAGGACTAATTAATCTTAATCAATATACTCGTAGTTTGGGTCAAGCCAAGGTGAATATTACAAAAATTGCGTGACTAGGAATTTCTTTCGGCGGGTGCTTTATAAATCAAAATCAAGATTTAGATCTTTTCGTAATTATAAAAGGAAATTACGTTGAAATGACTGTACAGGTCTTCGGCGTATGCAATCAAGTAAAATTCTTAAGAACGTACATATTTCACACCTAACCAATTGATGACACAATTTGTTGATAAAATCACGCGACCACATGGTTACACCTATCCTGTATGTGTAATATACATAAACACAATACATTGTCTAAGTTATGAATGAATTTCATAACTTATACACCACCTAAGCAAAAAACATAAACTTTGTTTTATCAGTTGTATTGTATAATTTGGCCCACCCACGCCACAATTTTGAAAGATGAAATAATTTATTATATTTTATCGTTTATATCCGCACGCCGCACTTGAGTAAATGTTAAATGGTCACACAGATCGAATAAGTTTGGCGTTACAAAAAATGCCATAAAATATCGATTAGGTTTTATTACAGATATAAATATTACGCCACTGTTCGGATCCAAGTTAAGATTGAAAAATTTCAAAATGGCGATGAAGTTATAACTGACAACTGTAATCCGTACATAACATATGTTGCGTACATAATCAAAAAATGTAACACTTAAATCCACGGTAAGGGTAATATTTAGGCATGGACATAATAAATGATAATACAGTTACTTACTACTTACATATATAGAACTCGTATATGTACTTGATATTGTATATAGTCATGGTCATATAGTCGCAAAGTAACTATTTCATTTATGCCGTTATTTGTACTTACATATTTTTATTATTTGTCTTTGGTTTATAGCTCTACAACGACTATGTATCCATTATTTATGTTTATACGAGTATTCTTATAAAGTCGCGTAATTAGAAAATCGATAAACATTATTTTTTATGTGTTATTTATGCTTGGGAATCTAATCAATATGTATAATAGGCGACTATTTATTCGTTTATTATTATTATAGGTTAGCAGCACCGATAGATTAGGATAAAATAGAACGAGTCGCCTATTATATTATTTCGACGCAATAGACTTTCTCCGCATATTTATGCATTATGCTCCAGCACTTGGCAAACTTTAGGTTTGTTGCGTATATTTGTGCAAATAACTTTTGAATTTTAAATAATTCCGTGTTACCATCGACACAATTCGTCCCGGTGACAAGATGCAATCTGGTAGGCACATTCTAAATGAACGGCCTGCGTGACAAAGTAGTCAAAGTTGCATTAGAGCTACACATTAGACAACACATACATACTGGAAAGAAAGTGTTTGTTGGTTGTCCCTTTTAGAAGAAACAAGCGCACTAAACGGATAATCACCTTTCGAGTAACATGGATGCTTTTAAATAGTTATTAGACAGCGGATAACCTCATTCGACCACCACTCGAATAATCTTGTCATTATTTAACGCGCCCCTCAGCCTAGGGTACTCAGAGGGCTTCGGCTGTCTCTGTATACACCTAGGTAACACCAAGGTAGCCGCGTCCTAGTCGCGGGGGGCGGGTACTGCTTCGACAGTAGCAAAGTGCTACCGGGGACCAAATGCCAGTGGTATAAATTGGCTAAAACAAACAATGAATACAACAAATAAAGAATGTAATACCCCAGGTGGTACAGCAGCAGATATGCTGCCAAATCCACACTCTTCGGAGGCAGGCCCAACAGATTCTGGGATGGGCCAATCATTGTTTAACCCATTTGGACGAAGTTCCAAATTATCAAGATCACCAAGATCTTCAACTGGAAATATATTTCAGTACGAGAAGGAAAATGCCGAACTCCGTGAACAACTAAGAGAAATAAAAGAATTTACTACTAAATTGAAAGAAGAATTTACAATTTTAAAGAAAGAAAATGAAGAACTCAAAAAAGCAGTTGAAACACGTGCAGAACTTGGGACGACACCTAGCCCAACAGTCGATGATGACATTAATTCATTCCATACGGATGAAGAAGAATTAGAAAGAGAAACAAATTGGATGTTGAACCGGAATAAAAGACCAAGTAAGAAAAGGAAAGCACAACACTCAGCAGAAATGGCGGAGACTTTACCATCAACTTCAAAAGAGGTTGCCAGAAATAAGTTAATCATCAAGAAACAACTAGCTCTAGAACAACAACCAGCTAAACCGAAAGAAAAATCACCTCCACCAATAAATGTCGTCGGGATATCAAATTTCTCCACTATACAATCGATTATGAAATTAATGTTGTAGACTCTGAAACTTATAGAGCTTTGGCTACAAAGCTTAATTCCGAGGGGCATCAGTGGTTTAGCTATGAGGATAAGAATGATCGCCCAGTTAAAGTTATGGCTAGAGGTCTTCACCCAACCTGTGCAAAAGAGGAAATTATTGAGGATCTCAAGCAAAAGGGTTATCAAATAGAAAATGCCGTAAACATTATTAAGAAAGAAAAAATCGAAACTGAACAAGGAGTTCAAGTTAACAAAAGAGGACTTCCATTATTTATGCTCACTTTTAATAACAAACAAAAAGTGGAAGATGTGTATAATATCAAGGCAGTACTTAGCATGAGAGTTAAAATAGAGCCATTGCAAAAGAATAACGGATTAATACCGCAGTGCAAAAAATGTCAAGGTTTTAATCCTACGCAGAAATATTGCCAAAGAGAAATTAGATGCGTGAAATGTGCCGGAAAGCATCATGCCCAGGTATGCCCGGTTAGTAAAAATATTGCTGCAAAATGTGTCAATTCCAATAAGTCACATCTCGCAAACTACCGGGGATGTGAAATAGCTAAGGAGCTACAACGAATAAGAAATAAAACGCGAAAACAAAGTTCCACCAAAGAGGAACCTAAACCTCATGCTAGTAAAACGGGAGAACCAAAACCAAAACTGTACTCGCAAGTAGTCATGACAAACCCAATTATTTCGGAGCACACTACTGAAGGTACAGCAGTGCTCCAAAAGATACTAAGAAGCATGGAAGCTCTTAACATTCGTCTAGCTAAACAAGAGAAATGCCTTCAAGCTCTAAGCAACAGGTTAGATAAGCAAGACTCTCTAAATGAAATGAAATCCATGCTCTATTAAAATGATGCTGGCAACAACAAATAAAACATTAAGAATAGTAACCTGGAATGCAAATGGGCCAATGCAACATATTCCAGAATTAGAAATTTTCCTAAATACTGAAAAAATAGATATATGCCTAGTATCGGAAACCCATTTTACTTCAACTTCATATCTTAAAATATATGGATACAATTGTTACCACGCCATTCATCCAGCAGGAAGGGCAAGGGGAGGATCGTCGGTGGTTATAAAAGAAAACATCAAACACTTTATAGATCTTAAAATTGAAGAGGAATTTACGCAAGTAGTCACCTTAAAAGTATTTATAAATAACAACAAAGAATATAGTGTATCGTCAATATATTGCCCCCAAGATATAATTTAATTAAACAAGACTATTGCACGTTATTTAAATCACTTGGATCAAGTTTCATAATCGGAGGTGATTTTAATGCAAAAAACACCTACTGGGGATCAAGAGTAACCTCTAAAAAAGGAAGAGAGCTGTTTGCAGCAGGAAGACTATGCAATTGCGATTTTCATTCTGGAGATCAACCAACTTATTGGGCTACGGATAGAAACAAAATACCCGTTATCATTGACTTCTTTATCACCAAAGGTATAAACGAAAACTACATATACCTAGAAAGCAGCGAGGGGATTATGTTGGACCATACGCCTGTTATTATGACAATCAGTGCAACGATTATTAAAAAAACTAGTTCACCTTCGCTAACGAACAAAAAAACCTGCTGGGAGAAATTCCAGAAACTTGTTGAGGATAATATTGATCTTCAGGTGCCAATTAAAAACCCGATAGAGCTAGAAGAAGAACTAGAACAACTCAACAACAGTATACAAGAAGCGGCGTGGAGTAGTACCTCCTCAAGTTCAAAGGAAATGCGCCGAAATGCTATTTATCCTCTAGAAGTTAGGGAACTGGTTGCAGCAAAACGAAAAGCAAGAAAGGCCTGGCAAGAAGTCGAGCGGCAGAATATAAAACAACTCTAAATTTTGAATCCAATAAACTAAAGTTGCTAATTAAAGAAATCGAAAACGAATCCACTAATAAATACTTGAGTGGCTTTACTGGGGAAAAAGATACCGAGTACTACCTTTGGAAAGCGACAAAAAGTTTAAAACGACCTAAACCACAAATTCCATCAGTAAAAAATGAAGATGGCACATGAGCTATAAGTGCAAAGCAAAAAGCTTCGTTGTTTGCAACCCACCTCGAGAACACGTTTCAGCCACTACCTAGACAAACTGCAGAGGAAAACATACCACCAGTATATAAAATGGATAACTGCAATATATCTCCTGTCACACTACAAGAATTAAAAGAGGAAATCAATCTCAACCTAAATACAAAGAAATCTCCAGGATATGACTTAATTACAGGACAAATAGTAAAAGCTCTCCCTGAAAAAGGACTACGTAAACTACTCCAAATAATTAATGCAGTGTTCAGACTTAAACACGTTCCAAGTCAATGGAAAGCAGCAGAAGTAATTATGATACCTAAACCAAACAAACCACTTAATGACAAAAATTCGTATAGGTCGATTTCCTTACTCCCAATAATTTCAAAATTATTCGAGAAACTACTCCTAAAGAGACTCAAACCAATAATAGCAGAAAGAAATCTTGTTCCTCCACATCAATTTGGCTTCAGAGAAAATCATTCAACAATAGAACAAGTACACCGAATTACAAACATAATTGAAGACGTACTTGAAAAAAAGAAAGTATGTTCAAGCGTCTTCTTGGATGTAGCACAGGCCTTTGACAGAGTATGGCATAAAGGTTTGGAATATAAATTACAAAGAGACTTACCAAAGCAGTTTTATGAAATTCTAAAATCTTACATATCTAACCGACACTTTCGAGTTAAATTAGATGGCGAATACTCAGAAATAAAGAAAATATCAGCAGGGGTACCACAAGGTATCGTTCTGGGACCAACTTTATATGTTCTATATACCTCGGACCTGCCAACGATAGCGAATACTAACATAGCGACGTTTGCGGATGATACGGCCATCTTAGCAGTTGCTAATTGCATAGAAAAATCTACAAGCAAATTGCAAAGAGCTACTAATATTGTCAGTACCTGGACCAAGAGATGGCGAATAAAACTTAATGAAACAAAATCTGTTCACGTAAACTTTACCAACAAGAAGGTCAACTGGATACCAGTAGAACTGAACTCCCAGCAAATTCCCTATGCAAATACGACAAAATATCTAGGCATGACTCTAGACGCGAAACTAAAATGGAAAGAGCATGTGATAAAGAAAAAAGAAGAGTTAAACATCAAATACAGAAAGATGGATTGGCTCTTAGGAAGAAATTCTGAGCTAACTCTACATAATAAATTGCTACCATACCGGCAAATCCTAAAACCTGTGTGGACTTACGGTATTCAGCTCTGGGGCTGTACAAACAAAATCAATGTCAATATCATCTAGTCATTCCAAAGCAAAGTCCTTCGTGGAATAGTTAATGCACCGTGGTACATAAGAAATGACAACCTCCATAGAGGTCTGAAGATGGATTTTGTTAGTGAAGAAATCAGCAAACACGCGAGAAAACACATGCAACGTATTAGTCTACACCAAAATGCTGGGATACGTCGTATGTTGGATGATTCAAACCTAGTAAGACGGCTGCGAAGGAAGAAACCGCATAATCTACAAGATCCAATCAGGATCGACTAAATATATAATAAAATTGTAAAGGGGACTAGCCAAAGGGCTACAACCCTCCAAACAAGAATATAAATTATGAAAGATATATTACTAGATGATTTGTAAATCAATTGTAATAAATAAATATATAAAAAAAAATAAAAAAAAAATATATACATCATAACCCTGTTCGGAACTATCGAAAGTGGAAACTTTGAACTATCTAAAAGTATAAACGTGACCATGTGAACATCCATAGGATTTTTGTTATTTGATTGTTTTCACAATAAATCGGGTTCGTAGCTTATTTGGGAATGTCAATGGGTAAAAATCCTATTGGAGAAAAACCAAAATTTCCAATCGAGAGTAAAATTGTAAACGAAGAAGTTGTAAATTATGGAAAACATGATAAAAATGATTATACGTGCCCCATTTGCACGATATTGATAGAAAATTTTCTGACCTATTCGAATATATGAAAGAGATCACGTGAAAATTTCTGGTATGGGCGATATAACCATAAACGTAAAAATGTCTCTGGACTAGTTAAAAATCATCATAATTAGATCCCGTTCATTACCCACATAGGGGTTTCACTGATCTATCCGACCATGTAGGTGAGACCCCGTGAACATCTCTAGGATCGGTGAAATAAAATTTGAAAATTTATTCAAATTCATGAAACTTCTAAGTCGTATATGGTCCAGTAAATATTTTCATAAATTAACCATGTTTATTTCATTGTTAAAACTTTGTTTGTGCTATCCAATATCTCAAGGAGCGGTAACAGTAAAATTTGAAAATAGATTGATATCAAAAACCACTATTGTTTAAAATACGCTGCATAAGTTAAAAATCATCATATCTCAACCTTATTTACCACACACGTGAGGTTTTGACTTAGCTATTCAGCCATATAGGTGAGACCCCGTGAACATCTCTAGATTCGGAGATATAAAAGTAGAAACAGTGTCTAAAACAACCTTCTTTAGAATTAAAAAAACTTTAGTAAATTGTATCACAACTTGCTCGTCTTTATCTAAAATTGTTAGAAAATTATTCGTTCTTTACAGCGACACTATTAGGGATTCAAGGGCTTCTCTAGTATAAATGTTAAAGATTATCTAAAAATGTTTCAATTTCACTACAAAATAAATCCAATTGGAATATTTTTAAATTTAACAGTGTACATTTTTGGTATTATTTTTGGTATGTATTTCAGAATCACTGTATTTAACATTCAAGAAAATCGACCAAAAATAATTAGCATTCTATTACCTCTTTCGATTATATGTTAACAAGTTTATTAAAAGTTAAAACACTAAAATGATTTGGAGTACGGGATTAACAGCCTCCACGAAGTATTCATAAATGGATACGGGCGTACTCTGGGCAAGGTTTTGTAGAACGAACGGTTGCGGTACCCAATCCCTTCGTAGTAGTGAAGCAGAATAGCTAATTAGTCAATCAAAACTATGCAATGGTTCAATATCAACAATATCAACATTGGTAAATCCACTCTCTGTGGAGACTGGCCCTATGGATTCTGGGGAGGACCATCTATTGCATTATCAGGGAACATCAAAATCCGTTCCAGAGAAGACCAAATTTACAAAGATCACCGATAAAGAAAAATAGAAGCGAATCGGTAGCTGACCAAGCCGATACTTTTTCGAACGCTATACCTAGACAAACATTACACGAAATAAGTGATGCCACCGGAAATTTTAGTGTGCAAATAGCCGAATCTAGTAAAACAACTATTGACCTAGAAAAGAAGAATATGAATCTCTTGGCGAGGCTAGAGCATATGGAGCAATTATTTGCCAAGCTAAGCGAAGAAATTGAGTATCTAAAGCAAGAAAATGAAAACCTAAAAATGAATCGGAACTCAAAAGAAGATTGCGATATAGGAAGCATTGAACCAGACAAACTCATCTATTCCACTGATGAAGATGAATTACAAAGAGAGACGGACTGGATCCTAAAGAAGGAAAAACAGTCCAGGAAGAGTAAAAAAAGAAAAGCTGAATCGTCACCTGAGACTGAGCAATTAAATGGTAGGGGACAATGTAGTACAGATTCAAACGATGCTCAACCCAAAGCCAATCAACCAAAAGGTAGTAAATCTACCGAGAACATTACACCAAATTTGGTGCAACTCAAAGAAAAGTCTCCCATAAATATTTTGGGGGTAACCAGTTACCCCGAAATTCAGTCACTGATGAAATCGGTTACTGACAAAGACTATAAGGTAACAGCGTTAAATAATGACGTTTGGAAAATTAATACTCTGGATTCAGATACTTATAGAACCTTATATCTATGAAATTGAATGCGGAAAAGTATCAGTGGTTCACTTACGAAAACAAACAGGCCCGACCTATAAAAGTCATGGCAAGAGGTTTGCATCACACTTGCTCAAGCAAAGAAATAATGGAAGACTTACAAAATAAAGGTCTTGAAATACTAGATGCTGTAAATATTGAAAAGAGAGAACAGAAATTCAGGAAGGAAACCAAATTATCAGTAAAAGGGGACTCCCTCTTTTTATGCTAGTATTTGACAACAAAGAAATGAAGAGAACCACAACACGCATTGCGGCCGGGATCCAAGATATGTAAAATGTTCAGGTAATCATTTTATCCAGGCGTGTACAATAGGGAGAGATGTGCCAGCCAAGTGTACAAATTGTAAGGGCCAACATGCGGCTAATTATCGAGGCTGTGAGGTTGCTAAACAACTACAAAAATTAAAAAATAAAACAAGAAATCAACCGCAAAATCACGAAAATCGAAGGGTTTAAATATCAAATCAGATGGATCAAAACCCACATTGCAGCATTGCAGCTATTACAAAGCGCCTAGATGACCAAAGTAATCTGAACAACATGACACTTGATCAACTGAAGAAAATGCAACTCCCTCGACGCAATCCAACAAAAAATGTTAAGCAAGAACACAACTTTCAAAATAGCAATCTGGAATGCGAATGGCATTATGCAAGATATTCCAGAAATAGAAATATTTTTAAATTCAGAAAAAATCGACATTTTCTTAATATTTGAAAGCCATCCAGTTAAATCTTTGTTTGTTAAAATACGGGGTTATAACTTATATCACTCCATTCATCCAGCGGAAAGAGCAAGCGGTGGTTCGGCATTACTAATAAAATAAAATATAAAACACCCTTTAGAATCAAATATCGAAGAAGAAACAATGCAAGTCACTACTGTAAGGATCCAAATTAAACACAGACAGCTTACTGTCTCTGCAATATATTGTCCTCCCCGGCATAACTTGAAAAGGGAGGACTACCTTAAACTATTTAAATCGTTTGGACGTGATTTTATTATTGGAGGTGACTTTAATGCGAAAAACACCTATTGGGGATCTAGACTGTGAATTTTACTCTACTGGTTCCCCAACATACTGGCCCAGTGACGGAACAAAGATACCTGACCTAATAGACTTTTATGTACCAAGAGGTATATCCCAGAACTACATTCACATTGGAGACGGTAATTCTCTAATATCGGATCATTCTCCGGTTATCATGACAGTCAGTGAAGTGGTAATTCAAAGGGAGAGTGCACCCAGATTAACAAATTCAAAAACAAACGGTATTGGAGGAAAAAGTCAATCTTCAGGTGCCGATAAGAAATCCCCACCAGTTGGAAGATGAATTAGAACAACTCAATGAAGCAATTCACTATGCTGCTTTGGCAAGTACCCCCATTATACAAAATAAGAAGAAGCTTAACATATCCTACCCAATGGAAGTTAGGCCGGAGAACAAAACAATTCTTAACAATTTAGGTAACAGTCTCGAATCTCTTCTTAAAGAAGTTAAAAATGCATCAATCAACAGATATCTAGTTAGCCTAACCGATGAAAAAAATTCTGATTATTCTCTGTGGAAGGCGACGAAGGAACTCAAAAGACCCAACATGCAAGTGCCTCCACTTAAAAAGGAGGATGGAACCTGGGCAAGAGACCCTAAAGAGAAGGCTGATCTGTTTGCGGAGTATCTCGAGGATACCTTCCAACCACTACCAAGGCAAACGGCCAATGAAAGTATAATGTCAATCCACAAGCTAGATGATTTTGATATACGCCCAGTAACTCTCAAAGAATTAAAATAAGTAAAAAGCAACATGAATGTTAAAAAAGCCGCAGGATATGACTTGATTACTTGCCAAATAATCAAGGCTCTACCAGGTAAAGGATTTCGTAAGCTATTACACATAATCAATGCAAGCTTTCGGTTAAAATATGTTCCGTGGCAATGGAAAGTAGCAGAAGTAATCATGATTGCAAAACCTGATAAACCACCTAACGATAAAAAATCATACGGGCCAATTTCATTGCTGCCAATTATGTCAAAACTCCTTGAAAAATTATTACTAAAAAGACTTAAACCAATAATTGAGGACCGACAACTAATTCCTCTACATCAATTTGGATTCAGGGAAAAGCACTCCACAATTGAACAGGTGCATAGAATCACCAACGTTATTGAAAGAACGTTAGAACGCAAAAAAGTATGCTCCAGCATATTTCTGGACGTCGCCCAAGCATTCGATAAAGTGTGGCACAGTAGACTGGAATTCAAGCTGCATAGAGATTTGCCGAGGTAATTCTATGCCATACTAAGATCTTATTTATCCCATAGACATTTTCGTGTGAAATATGAGAATGAATACTCCGAACTAAAGAAAATCTCTGCCGGTGTCCCACAGGGGAGTTTCTTAGGGCCAATCCTGTATTTACTATATACAAGGGATATTCCAACAACAGATGAAGGAACCATAGCCACCTTTGCAGATGACACAGCAATCATGGCGATTGGAAGTAATATCGATGATGCAACGAGCAACTCCAGAAGATTACCAATGAGGTTTGTAACTGGACTAAGCGCTGGAGAATCAAGCTTAATGAGACGAAATCCACGCATATTAACTTTACATATCAAAAGGCTTCCCATCTGCCATATGCAAACAAAGCTAAATATCTGGGCATGACTCTTGATGTCAAGCTCCAGTGGAGAGAGCACGTCAAAAAGAAAAAAGAAGAACTTAATATTAAGTTTAGAAAAATGTATTGGCTCATAGGTAGAGGCTCTGAGCTTACAATATACAACAAGCTGCTGCTATATCGGCAAATACTGAAGCCGATATGGGCCTACGGTATTCAACCCTGGGGATGTACTAACACTAAGCAAACAAACGCCATAATGATACAGACGTTTCAAAATAAGGTTCTCCGTAGCATCGTAAATGCTCCGTGGTACACAAGAAATGAAGACCTTCACAGGGATTTACAGATGGAATACATCAAAGATGAAATAAAAAAGCACACCGCCAAACACGAAATAAGGCTCCAGGAACATGGAAACCCCTATATTCGCCATATGATAGATAACCCTGTCGTTGAAAGAAGACTTCAAAGAACGAGGCCTCTTGACCTAGTAAACATACCAAATTAAAATTATATTTTAAATAGGTTTAATTAATTTTGGGACTAACCATTGGGTTTCACCCCAACAAATCAGAATTATTTAAGAAATGTAAAATTTGTAAATTTGAAAGATAAATTGCTAGATGAGCACAGTCTCAGTTGTAATTAATAAAGGAAAAAAAAAACATATTTGATGGAGTCCGTTGGATGCATTCACGAACGAAATCCAACAATATAGCATCTTCCACAGATGACAAGTCGCCAAATATCTGTTCCGTTTTATGCAAGTAGCGTTGCAAACTGCTCCGCGCAGGAACTACTCCATAGGTTTGTACAGTCGATTTAATGTGCTTTTTTAAACTAAGCAATCCTTAATGACACGAACCAGAGCATCATAATCAAATGAAGCTGATTCAGTTCACTTCTTCGGGGTTGTCATCGTTAATAATGCTTTAAAATACGTTAAAATGTTAATAGTATAAACGATGATATCTGACAGTTTTCCAGTCAAACAGACGCTTTAAATGAAAAAGGGTGCCCACAACCAGTTACATTTAAGTGCACACAACCAGAAGTCACGAATGACGAAACAAAACAAAAATTGTCTGCGTCGGTAACACTCCATGAATTTTTAAATTCATTTTAATGTGAAATATTTTCAGTTTGATAACAAAAACAACAATCCTGTTTTTCTAACAATTTTGTTATAAAACTGAAAACAGTTCACATTAAATTGACGCAAAAATGCATGGAGTTCGACGCAGGCGATTTTTTTGTTTTGCCATGTATTTGCATTATAAGATGGCTCTATGGTAGTTTCAGTATATTTTGAGATTTCTTCAAAAAATTCATAAATTTTCTGCATGCTTCATAAAATATCAACAGAAAAAAAGTATATTTTTTGTGATAGTACTGCCTCTAGTGGTGAATAGCAGAAACACATTTTTCTGCTGCAAATGTTTAACTATCGTATACAGCATGAAGCGATTATCCTTGTAGAGACTCCTGAATTTCCGCGAAATCGCATCCGCTGTATTGAATGATATCTCTACACCACAATCCGATCCAATAGTAATAGATCGGACTCAGCACTATTATTCTCGATGTAGCGAAATCTTAATTGATTGGCAGAGTACCGTGACGTGCGATTTGTATCAATAAAACGTACTGAAGAGATAACACGGTCGATTCGGTTTTCGATGATAGCGGCGATACACTTTTACATATAAATTGCCGTCTGCAGTTGAACTGTTGTTTGAATTCGACGACCCACGAATAGTTCTGCTGGTGACTTAGTTTGTTGTGCGTTTCGGTTTGGCGTTGATCGATTTGCATGGAGAAATTTGATGAGTATTTCCTTGTTGGTTCCCTCGCCCTTCTCCAGGGTGGCGTGAAGATGTGATTAATTCCTTGAGTCCGACAGAAATCACTGAACTGTTTGCAAACGAATTTAGTTCCGTTGTCAGTTACCAATCTTTCCGGATTGCCATAATGTGAGAAGAATTCGCCCCTCTTCTCGATGCAAGTTGGTGATAAAAATCAACCCACCGACCAAATACGATGTCGGTATTCATCCGTTCCATAGAACGAATTGAGCGAGGGGACAATTGCAGAAGTGTCTTGATTTGCTGATACTCGGCGCATTGATTGAAAGAGCGCGCGAGATCTGTGATATTGTTGTCAATTTTAGGCCAGTATACGTATGCTCGAGTGAGTATTTTCATTGCAACGGTATCCGAGTGTCCTTATGCAGTTATCGTAATATCAGCCTTCGATATCGTTGCGACCTCGCAACAGGAATCGCGGATGATTCTGTCGCCAAACACAACGTCGGTTGTAAAACTACGCCAATTCGTCGTCGTCTGGAAGTTCCGCTTTAGAATTTGTCCAGTCGGATTTAAAATAATTAGCGATTACCCTAAGAGTTCGATCGCGTTGCGTTTCAGTTTCGATAATTTTCAGCAATCGACATGTATAAAATGTCGAAATCATATTTGATATTTGTATTCAAAAGTCGGTCCAATAGAGATCGCAACCATACATCTGCCATTCATTGCTCCTAAAACCATCGTTTTCAGTTTTTGAATCGCACGCTTTATGTACCTGATTTTGGAATTATACAATTGAGAGCAGAATTTTTTTGAATCAAAGTTTGTCAAGTTAAAGATCATTTTATCACCTATCACAATGATACCACCACACGCGTCTGATCAAAACCAGGACAATAACAACAATATAACACAACAACTTGAGAACGCTCGTCCAGGTAGCACCGGTTGCGGAACTTGTGGCGGGTAAAAATGAGTACGTTTTAAACGGCTTCGAGAAGGTGATCTGACTGCATACAGACTAGCAAACGGGCCATAATTGATCCTAGCCCATCGGCGAGTCCGTCTTCAGTTCGCTCGAAAGCATTTGAATTGGACAGATGAACAATAGAGAATAATACTATTCTCTGACGAGTGCAGGATGTGTTAACAAGACAAAGAAGGCCAAGGAAGAGTGTACAGAAGATCAGGAGAGTGCTTTGCACAATGCTGCATTGAAGAATGTGTCTCGTTTGGTGGTGGATCGTGCATGTTCTAGAGAGGCATGTCACTGGAAGAGAAGAAAGATCTTGTGTTCATCTTCGAAGCGATTATTGGCCGTCGATCAATCAAGTATTCGAGGACTACTTCGTACATTTTACTGGGTTTATTAGTGCAAACTTCCTGTTCATGCAGGATAATGCGAGACAGCTTTTGGCTGCTTTAGTGTGCCAGTACCTACAAGAGGTGGATGTCTCCCGTTATAGAGTGGCCAGCTCGAAGCCCGGAGCTCAATCCTCCCATCGAACATTTATGGGACGAGCTGAAAAACAGAGTCGAGCCAGGGATATTGTTCCAACGAGTCTCCAGGAGCTGCAACAGACGATCGCAAAGGAATGGAAGGCGATACCTCAAGATTTTGTGAAAACTTTGGTGAAATCAATGAAACATCGAATGGAAGCTGTCATTTGGGCTAGGGGCGGAATATGCTTTATTAATAAAAATGTTTTTTGCTGATTATCATGTTTTAATTCGATTTTTACCACTAATTTGTATGATGACAAATTCACAAAAAACGTGTGCTTCAGATGTTGATCCCATAAATCACTTTGCTGACAAGATAGGTGTTGAAATAGACTTTGCATCTGCCTTCAAGAAAATTAAACAGACATTTGATTTTTTGATATTTTTGAACTTTTGTTAAAAATTGGTCAATGTGCGAATTTTTTGCACCCAAGTCTATTTAATAAAAGGAACACACAGTTCTGAAAATTGCTAAGAGGGAGTTTTCGAGTAGTTTATTTTGGAAATGTGAAAATATTTTGCTGTAATTACAAAATTAATTAATTCCCAATTATTATTTTTACTCGCTCCCGAAAGGATATTCTGGTAGTTTACTTGTTGAAAATGTGATTCCAATTTAAGTTTCCAAACGTTCAATGAAACGAAAAATTAAAACCGGTTTTATAGGTAAAAGAGGAGAGGCCCGACTTAAAAATCCTAGTGTGGATTGCATGAATCAGTCTGTATCATTTAACTATAAAGTTTCTTGGTATAAAAAAATCGCACCAACATGGGGCAAAACTTTAGAAAGCAGCACTAGTAACTTAAATGAAATTTTGTTCATTGGTTTTCTTTATTCGACACATATAATTAATAAAACCTTTACTTTTAAATGAATATCGTAATTTTGTATGCTAAAACAATAAAATGAAACATTTATATCCTAAGAAAAGTAAAAATATAAAATCTTTTGAAAATTTTCCGTTAAAACTCGATAAGCGGTTGAAACACAGATTATATTCTATTATGTGGTTGAAGCGACATCTTTAGGTTTTCCACTGAAATTATTTTACAAAGGGAACAACAACAAGTTGCAAATTGTTATTACGCTAATTACTATAGAAAGATGAGCAACATTCTTAATTGTTATTGAAGTTAAGTGGTTCCGATTAGAGCGAAATCTTTAAATTTTCTATTGGAATTATTTCACAATGGGAACATCAACAACAAATTGTTAAACATTATGCATGTACTTCGAATTTATTACCTGATATTAAATATTTCTAGTTATATAAGTTGTATTGACATTTATATTGTTTTTGAACGCACTCCAGTAGAAACACAAATTTATACTATCACCATCCCCATCTTTACAGTTTATACGAGAACTAAGTTATTTCTTATCTGAGCTACCCAGATGTCACCAGCGAATATACACAAATGTCAAAATTCCAATATTCAACGAAACCAACTTCATCGACTTCCTTTTACGAAAATATTCTTCGCGGTGAATGTTGTGATTGTATAGAAATTTAATAAATTTCAGGTAATCTAACACTAAATTATTGTAAAATTATTCTTAAAATCACCGATGAACGTTTAAAAAATGTTTTACATTAAAATTTTTGTGTAATTTATATACATTTTCTGTGTAAATACTGTGATTCGGGCAATTTGGTAAAGTTATGAGCCTATGACAGATTCGAGCCCCACTTTGTATAAATTGTTTAGACTTTGGGTTGAACACTTAAAATACGTTAAATTACGCGAATATTAAACAGTTTGGTGTTAATTTTGTTAAAAATAATATTGTGTACATGAAATACATAACCTAAAATTATATAGTTTTGACATATAAACACTAATCCCAAATATTGTGTTCATTCTTTACAGCAGCCATGGTTCGCATGAATGTTTTAGCCGATGCCCTCAAATGCATTAATAATGCTGAAAAACGTGGAAAACGTCAAGTCTTATTAAGGCCGTGTTCAAAAGTAATTATTAAATTTCTCACAGTAATGATGAAACATGGTTATATTGGAGAATTTGAAATTGTTGATGACCATCGTTCGGGTAAAATTGTTGTCAATCTAACCGGTCGCCTAAATAAATGCGGGGTAATTTCACCAAGGTTTGATGTACCAATTAATGATATTGAAAATTGGACAAATAATTTATTGCCGTCACGTCAGTTTGGGTAAGTTTTCAGGAGTTGTTTTAGTGTGGTGTGGCATTCTACTATAAAACTTTTTATTTTAGATATGTTGTGCTAACAACAAGTGGAGGTATTATGGATCATGAAGAAGCTAGACGAAAACATTTGGGAGGAAAAATTCTAGGGTTCTTCTTCTAAAGTTTTTTTAAAATAAAGGAAAAGTAAACAAAACTTTAAATTAAAGTGGTTTTATATTTTTGTAGAAGTGTTTGTTGATCGACGCTTTTGTGTGATTCTGTGCGCAAGTCCTACGATTGTGATGTGTTAGAATGTGGTCCGGCGAATTCTAAAAGATTAGCAAGTTATGGCAAAATTATTTAATGAGCTTTCACTCAGCAGAATGAACCAAATCATCAAAATGTAACAGATAGTGTTATAAAACCGTTATCTATTGTCCCTCCACAGTTGTTTAAAACCACAAGATAATCTTTCGATGGTCCCAAATGAAATCCTTTAGACCCGTTACTTGAGCTACATTTTTTGACTGATGTGAGATGTTTTGGTTCCGAAAACTCAAGAAAAATCACAGGATCAATCCAATCTAACGCAATATATATGAATGTTTTATTTCCGCCGTGGAGATAAATAAATAGTTCACCTCGCCCAAAAAATAAGTGAGCAGTTAGAAATTAATCAAATTGAGACGTACGAGTGGCTTGAGCTAACGTCCACGATTTTTTTTTTTCAAATATTTCGGCTTTGCAAAGTAACCCGAGAAGCAGTGATCTCTTCGCCAAAAAACATAGTTCATGTGTGCAACGGGCCTTATTGTCTTGCTTACTATTTTCTAACAAAGGTATTTCCGTTAAAAGTTTATAAAACAAATTTAAAATGCATATTTAGTAATTCGAATCCCACTACAAGATGTATTAGCTCTATTCTCTACTAGATGTCACTGTTCTAACGCAAATTACATCATTTATTTTTTTTATAAAAACTCGTAAAACCGGTTTTGTGTACACAACATTTTTCTTCTATTTCTTTTTTGCTCACGTCAGTTGCATTTCAAACGTTGAACGGAAAACAATTTGTATCGCGCCGCTAGTATATTGCGTGTGGTTGTGTACGCTCTTGGATAAATTGATTCGAATAGTTTCTTTCAAAAATTGTCGATTAGACGGTAAATTATAATAAATAAATTTTAGTGAATTATATATAAGAAAAAATAGTGTTTGCTGTTTGGTAATAAACTAGAAAATAAAAATTCTTGTGGAAATAATAAAATACAAAAGTAAAAAAATCCACAGGTGTGCGTTTGTGTGTTTGATATTTCTTTATTGCTAAGCAACAACGGTGTGTGTTTTGTGTAATAATTTACCTATACATAAATAATGTTAAGATGTAGTGTTTTTATAGTTTTTAAGCAACTAAATAGTTTAAGGTAAGCTTAAGCGAAAAAAAATATTACAAAAGTACAAAAAATCAAGTGAAGTGAAAAATAATCTCGATCCAAGTATGCTGCATTCCGTTCCGCCGCTGGTGAATGCAACCACCGCCGACCAATCAACGAGTTGGATTTTTAAAAATAAAAAATGTCGCCGTTTCTACTACACCGACAACAACAATAATAAAAATAATAACAAGATTAGTGATCGTGATGTTTACTTTGCTAGTGTTAAGAATAGTGATTTGTTAGGTAAAGTTCTATCTTATTTACCTGGTGGTTATTATACAGTGAAACGACGAGATCGTATATATTGTGGTAGTTATAGTTGCTGCACAATAAAATGGATTACGCTGCTCGTGACAACTCTACTTGTTTTTCCCATAGTTTCTGTGATTGCGGGTGAGTTCCTTTTCTATATAAATAAATGTATTTTGCTTTGCTAAGGTAAAAATAAGAAAATAATTGGATCTTCTTGTCTTTGTTGACGACGGCGTTGTGTTTCTTTCTTCTTAATCGCGCCTTTCTTCTTGTATATTTCTTGGTCTCTGTGTTCATTTTTCCAGGTATTCTATTTTTGATTGTTGTTGTTGGAATTTTGATTTCCGCTTATTCAATTATTTTTCGTTTTCACATAGGAAAGATTTCTCACATAAAACCAACTGATTGTTACCTAGGCCTTATTGTAAGAGAGGTATTTTAACACTTTTCTTGATCGCATAATATTATAATGGCGGAATATTCTTTGTTGCGGTAATTAAACGTTATCTCTTATATAAGATTTGTAAACCTTGTTATTTTTGTAAGCATTTCAGGGCACATGAACTCGTGTGCTACATAACATATTTAGATTTATAAACTAAGTACCAACCTGAACTGAAGTACTGTTGTGAAGGTACAGTAACGATCACAGAGGCGAGATCATGAAATTCGGCCGGAAAATTCAATTGTTCCCAAATATTTCGAATGGTCAAAGTTGGTGATCTTAAATATTTGTATAAACATACAAATAAACGAAAGTTTAAGGGTAAAAATGTATTCGTCAATTATTTCATTATCGGCCACTTTTAAACTGGAATGTCCTACAAGTAGAAATTGAATTTTGAACATCTTCTAACAGATTCGCCATGGCCCTTAAAATATTGCAGAAATTGCTTTTATGCGGCACACCACATTTAATAGTTTTTGATCGAGTATGTTTGAAAACATTTTGAATCCGTTTAAATTGTCCGGTTATAATTCTTGATACCACCCAGGGCGCCTAACTAGCCCGGACCATTTTACTCTGTTCTGGATTTTCTGCTGCAAGTTTACGCTTCCAGTGTGCAGTTATATTAACAACATTAGTGGGAATTAATTTCCTTGTTCACTCCGGGTGTTAATATTATTTGCGACCTCTTCCTCTTTGTGTGGCCTTATTTTTGCAGCATCCTCGTGAAAAGTACAATTTAGAAGGCAGCCTCCGAAAAATGAAATCGAAAATAATCGAACTCATCTAAAAAATATGAATTACTTATGAGACTGTCTTCCATATGAATTCCTAGTGATCGAATGCGCGTTGGAAGTTCATCCCTAAATTTTATCCGATGTGAGGGTGAGTTATGTGATATGTATAGCTTCTTCCTGGCTGGAAGTCAGGTGGTCGTTCCTTTTGGTTATTCATTTGTGGTAATCGCTCAATAAGATCAGTGGCCTCGTCCTATTTGCAGCTGCTGTCTAAAGACTCGAGAATGTCTTTTGTATTTATTATGTACTTATTTTTTAGACCCCAAAATCTCACTAGCCACTTAAAAGTTTTATTTACAATTCATTTAGATTTAAATATGCAGAAAGCATTAATAACAATTTATTTTATTTTATTTAAACTAATCAAAAGAAAAAAGAATTTGAATTAGACAGTAAAACTCCTTCTATAAAAATAAGATTAAATTAAATTGCGGGAAAGGGGCCAAATATATTCCGTTCGTGGTGAAAAAATCACAAACACTTCCGAAAAAACGTGACACGCCGACCTTAGCTAAGGTTACGGTGAACACTGCAATAACGAAGAAGTATTCTCGTATTTCTTTCGAATTTCCGCCAGTTTCACGACAGAGTTTTATTTTTTGATGACGGCGCTCCTCAATTATATTTCACATTTTATCTCTAATACATAGTTTCCTAATCTAAGGCCTTGGCAGTCGAGTGTCTTGGCGTCTTAAAGTGTACTTATCCTTGTTTTGTAAAATTATTGCTTGGTCGATTTTATTCTTTCTTCTACCAAGAAGTTTGGAAAGGTCCAATCTACTGCCTTCTTTATTCATGTTTTTTGTGAAGGCAGTGATATCGATTACACATTTTGTATTGAAATCCTCTGGACAATTTGACTCAAAGTCGTGATCTACTGTTTCCATTCGAGTAGTGTGTCTTGCCTATCAGAGAGTTATATTACTGCCCCTTTTCGGAGGCATAGGATTTGGTTGTTGCACCGCTTCAATTCTTTCTCAATTCGTGCTAAACGTAAAGCTTTCGTTAAAAGTCCGATATTCTGTTTCCAATTCATAGCCGGATGCAATATCCACTTGACGTTGTTTGTTTATGTTGGTTTGTAATATTTGCTCTTCTAGTATTTATTTCTGTAATTATTTTGATCATACCGTAGCCAGCCAAGGATATTGTGTAAGACGTACTAGCATGCCGGAGCGCAGGTTTTCATTTCGTTCCAGTTTTCACTTTCTTCTGTAAAGTTTCCCTGCGTTAACTTTTCGTTGAATCTTACTCGTTGAATCTAATTCGTTGAATCTGATTTATTATCAAAATTTACTGTGTTTGTTCGTGTCGGTCGAGCTGGTAATGATAAATAGTTATGATTAGATTGATTGATGTTGTTTACGTGATGGCTGATTTTCTGCTTGATGTACTGAATTGCTGCTGATCTTTTTGTTAAGTGGTTCAAAATATTGCAAAAATAAATATTTAGTGAGGTATTTTGGACGCAGCACCTGAGACATGTAAGGGTGTGAATGCTACTTCTGTTGATGCGAAATTAAATTTTTTACGATCAATATAGCGCCCAGTAGCTACCTGCTTTTAGTAGCTAGTTAACACTAGCTTAAGCAAAGACTTCATTCAAAAATATAGTTGAAGTTTAGGTTTTTGGCAGTTTAGAGCTCCTTCACAACTTTGGTAGATTCAAGAGGGTAGGAAAAAGTAGCCGAAAACTAGACTTTACCCTGTAAATCGCACTATTTCTACTTGAGATTTATCATATATCTTCGATTATTCGTTTTTAACCTTCAGATACTTATAGTTAAAACAAATAATATTGTTGTCGTACTTCACAAGTGGGAAGTCTCTAAATATATTTGAATAATTAGTATTGATTTTCTATGATATGGGAAATTTTATAACCCGAAAATTCCATCTCCTGGAATTCTTTTAATGTAAGTTGTTAAAGGC
Organism: Nephrotoma guestfalica; assembly: GCA_963691935.1. Taxonomy (NCBI): domain Eukaryota; kingdom Metazoa; phylum Arthropoda; class Insecta; order Diptera; family Tipulidae; genus Nephrotoma; species Nephrotoma guestfalica. The sequence goes on along the minus strand of OY829915.1, from coordinate 43,359,261 downwards.
TTGAACTTTTCATTGGTCTTGGCTAAGGGAACCATACAATTAACTTCGATCTGAGCGTCGGATGGTCATGTTTTACGGGTGACTAGATCAGCAATATTTATTTATGTCACTGTGGACTGCCTATCTCCAGAAAACAACAGTTTTTCGTTTTCCTTGCAGTAATGTACATAGTTCCAATCTTGAGATGGATAATAGCTTTAGCGGAGTAACTCAAGTTTTTGACCTAACGAAACATTTTTCAATGTCTGTTTCATACTGTAATGTAAAGCATGCTACTTTCATCTTTGGAGTAAATTTTAACTCACGAACGTCTACCGTTGATATAGGTTTGGAATTAGATCGACATCCCAACACAACCCATTAAGCCAAATGTACTGTAGCAAAAAACTTCCGTTAATCACCTATGAAATAATGAATCCGCTTGAATTTCTGTCGTATATAGTGTTTCACGTAACAGATAATATCGTTCGCCTTTTGGTCATTTGGGAATTGATTCCCATTGAGTCCCATTGATTTCGATTTCCCATCTTTTATTTCCTTGATCACACCAAATAAAGGCGTGGTTGAATGAATGTTGATTCGGTTAAATAATTCGCGGATATCCCCCACAGTTTTACCATTTTAATCTTTCTGAAGTTTGACTATGCCATAGAAGAAGCCCGTAAGTCAACACCTATTGTTATAAAGTCAGTCAAACACTTTCCCTTTGATTTTGCAGCCGCTTCCAAAACAAGTTGTTAGCGTACAGGATACTGCAGGAGAACTCTTTATAGATAAACAATACTCTCAATCAAATCTTTATTCTTCTGATTTGGATCAATTCGAAAGATGCTTTTGAATGTTTATCTATGAATGTAACTACTTCCAAATTACCTGAGGTAAAGTTCGGCCACTGGAATGTAGCAAGTTTAATGACATATTCAAAACATGCCATACCATGTTGACTGCTAAATAAAACTTACGTTTTCTTAGCCAATTTTGATTAAATTTGGGTTAGAAATAGCATTTTGTGTATTTTCAAAACCAATCAAATTTCGTGCAATGCTTTATGCCTACTAGTTCCACACTCGAGTTGAAATATTTTTAACCTTGTTGTTGTTTTAATACATTCAGTACGATACCATGGTATTTGGGCCGAACTAATTCCCGATGACGCATTTACGTAGTCTTAGCGATTTCTTAAAGATTCTCGATCAAATTATGGGCAAGTGGAAACCTATATCTGTCAAACTAGATTTACATACTTAATTGAATTAAAATTCCAAAATGAGTTTCTTTGAAATTTTTATGAAATGGTCAATATACATAAATCATGTTGACATTTGTCCATTTCCCAATCGATGCGAAACCGATTCGGTTTGCATAATGTAATTGCAATTCTAAAATAATTTTTGGATAAAATTTTTGTTAAGTATCCAACGTCCATTTTAGATTTTCAGTGTCAAATTTTTAAATTTTTAATTGCGCTCAGCTTCTAGGCATACTTGATGAGCTTAGAACAATGAAATAGGTCACAAATAATTTTCATTGATAAATCAGGAATTAAAAATGGGACATCTTGCCCCAGTCTTGGCACACGACATTCGGTGCCAGACCCATACTATTCAGATACTTTTAAAGTGTACATGCCACATTAAAAAGCTAGAAGTTGCCTTTTTAGAGTAATCACTTATTGTGTAAGTGCCACTATGTAAGCGCACACATGAGACAATTAGGGGTAACAAACCACCCATACTTTAATAAGCACGAAATTTTTTTATTGCAAACTTACCACAGTTAAATGATAATAGTATAGCAGGTTCAGGGATAAATAATTCAAGTTGGAACTTTGGCCAGGATATTCACAGTAAGCCGGTACTCACATAACGTGACATGTTCTATTGACGCAGTACACTCATTAGCAAGTTTCGAATTCATCAAGAGACCTTACAGTTAATATTCAAGAAAATGTTGGTATTTTTAACGTTTCGTTTCAAAGCTTCGAAAACACTGAAAATTCGTGCCGTGACCTCAGCTTGGAACATCTTCCACTGCAAACAGTCTGGGTTTTGACAACGTAAAGGTAACCAAGAGGTAGGAGATTCTTGGACAATTCGTTCTTAAAAGAGATAACCACAAATCTCTCAAATAATGATTCTCCAAGAAAGATTTTGAGAAATCAAATTATGGCATAATCAGATTTTTTAATCATGCTTGAAAAAGTGTAGGGAGGAGTGCATGCTGAATCAGCTCGAAAACGATGTTTAGGTGTTTTCCAGTGGCTGTTGCAAGAAAATCGGAATAGGAAGCGTAGCCAAAAGATCGCCACTAACCAATAGCCACAGTATTCCGTCTTCATACATTTTATCTCAAAATTTATCAACTTTCACTGAAAATCTAACTTGTTCGACGATCAGTGCCGACAATTTGTCGAAAATAATCGAGTGCTTCTTAAAAAATGGTTGGCGGGTAACACTAAAAACACACTAACAGAATATCTCAGCGCCAGAAAAGATGCGACATAAATCATCCGGTGAAAGTAGGGCGAATATATATGAGAACCTGTATCGAAAATATTAGTTTCTAAACGAAAAGTCACGAGATGTTTCTGGCTGGCTAATGTTGTACTTGCCAGAATCATCCCTGACAATCAATGTGGTTTGCGCCCCCAGACGTTTAACCACTGACTAATGTTTTCAAGTTGAGGTTGACCTTGTAGAAATGTTGGAAGGACAATACAACTGTATATAAAGACTTTCAACAAGCTTATGAAAGCTTCAACCAACAATTTTTGGCTGATATAAAAGCCCGTATAACAGTCGGACGTCGAGTCTTCTACCCCCAATCAAGGTTGCTGCAATTAAAATACTTTTTCAGGCGTGTAAGTTCGCATTTTACAAAGCACTCATAAGACGAAGTTGAAATTTGACCATCAATGCTTGTAGAATGCTCCCTACATTTGGGAGGAAGGTCATCTGAAATGATGAATATCGAGTTCGAGTGATCCCCATTCCATCGAATGATGAAAAAAGTGTTGCATCAACAACCAGTCGGCGTACGTCGTAGAGGAAGACCTAGACTACTGACATAGAAACTGGAGAAAGAGATAGAAATCCTTATTTATTCGGAATTTATATCTCTTTACTTATCACGTCTCGTGTGAAAGTCCGATTGGAGAAGAAGTTCCTTCATTTTTGATTTTATTATTTAGCAAAGAAAAATGGTAACGTTTTTATTAAAAATGGTATTCTTCCGACCGCATAGTAAGACTGCCATCCCGCCCCAGCGAAACTATTTGCAATGCAGTGTTGGTTACTTTCCGATTAAGCTCACCTAACTCCGTACTTTTCAGCCCTTATTAAAACAAGAACTTCTTAAATGAGACGTCTAAGAGAGAGTAAAAAATTAAAAACATTTTACAGGGAGATTTGAGATTAATTTTTTAAGACGGTTTAAAAATATTTCGAACGAATTCGAAAATCGAATCATCATATTTCATACGTTACAATAGAACACTGTATGTTAAATTTATAGTACAGCTGCTCAATAATCCGTCCTGTTCTGTTGCAGCTGACATTTTTCATACAAATATGAAATACAAAATATTTGTGTATACCTGAAAAGTAGGGTCGTTCTCGTTACGCTCTACGCGATTTTTTTAAAATGTTCGGTCCCTTTTACAACCGTCATATAAACGTAAAAATAACACTTGACTAAATGTCACTCATTCTAATTTAAATGAGCCCACCCTAAAATTTGGTCGACTGGTGCAGAATTGATAAGAAATGGTGGTCTATAAAAAAAACTGGAAACTAGTTACCTGAGTGTGTATACGAGTGAGGGGTGTTTGAGTTGTAAACCAAATCATTAGACTAATCACGTTTAAAATTGAAAAATGTTTGTTTTATAATTATTTTGTTGCGTGTACTCAACTCAAGTAATTAAAATACTCATTATTAAGAGACGTGACTCCCCTTCGTTCGAAGTAATTTGATATTTATTTACACATCTCTGACACAACTGAACGCATCGCGTCAAAGGTGATAAGAACATCTGCATTTAAATGTCGGTAATTTAATGTTTAAACATTTAAAGAACATTTAAAATCTCCCTTAGATATAAATATTATTCCTTCGAACGTTATTTTTAAGTCATACCCTAATGAATTATGAGTTAGTTCACTTTTATTCCACCATTAGCGGTAGTGTAAAAATTATTTTGATTTTATAATCAAAAATGTTATTTTAAATCTCAGTACAAAAATCGAAAAGGTTACACATTATTAGATGTCGAGAGCATCACATATAAATTTATGACATAGATAAAATAAGAAACTGATAAACTCAGAGGCCGCGTCTTCCAATCTCAAATCCAAGTTCAATAATCGGTTATCGCATTTTGTGTGTGCTCATCAATCGCTTCGTATTCAGTATCATCGCGACGATATATAACCTATTAACGGGTTGAGAAATCATATATAGTTTTTTGGTTTGAGTTCGCTATGTTGCGATGTACCTTCGTCATCGATATGAAACCAATATACATCGAGCAGTTTGATGATTTTGGTCATTATTGTCAACCTCAATGTGATGAATGATTGATAAGACATTGAAATTCGCTTTTGGTGTATGAATAAAATTTTTTTTTGTTTTGTTTATTTAATTAAGTAACTTTTTTGATTTTGTTGAATTGTTTTATGTGCTTAAAAATGATTAATGGACCTTTAATTATGTAAAGTGTTGGGTTGTGATACGAAATTTTGAGGAAAATTTCAAAAAATTGACAATCCAAGGTAAGCCTGGGATTAGTAAATAATAAATTTGAATTTTGTTTTGTTTACAAACTTGTTTAGGTTGGGACCAAAATTATATAAAAATCGCCCACCATCGTTAGCAATGCATTTTAGCGCAAGAGAAAGGGAGTATTTAAGTTGGAAAATTGAAAATGTTTAGTATTTGTGTCAAATTTAAACTGACTATTGATTCAAATCAAATGTACCAGTTTCCGAGGTTCTAATTCCAGTAAACTGAATTCATACCAAAATATACTTACACACTCCTGTTTGAACATTCTAACCTATCACCTGTCATCTTTGCAAAATTGTATCCCTTCTATCTTAAGTTGTGCGGCTAACTTATCGCCATTTTATGCAAAATATGTCGATCGGTTTTTTTAAGGAATGTTTTAATTAGCCAATGGATGTTGTGTCCTTTGAAGGTCAATTAATTATTACAACATTTTTCATTCACACACCCACTTGATCTCATGATTTTTCATTGTTGCCAATATCCGGGCCGAAGCCCTGATTACCTCAGGGGATTTTAGGTGTCAAAAATGTTCTAGTTGGTTTTTGTTTAACACTCAATTTATCCGGTGTCAATGATCATATTAGTTTCGAATTACGGAAAATGGTCGCATCTTTACACTGTGGATTAATTTAAAATGAAACGGTCTTACTCTATAGATTTCGGGATTATACGATTTTCGGTTCAGTAAGTTTTAAAAATTAGGATTATAGAATGGATTTCGTTTTTTAAGCACAATCGGCGGATGGCACTTCTCCCGAATATATTTAGCTTGACTAATTATGACTACTATTAAAGTTGCCAAGCTTCCGACCTCAATGCCACACTGGACCCATGGTGCAAACGGGAATCCCATCACAACATGCAAATGAGGGGCAATAAACGCAGCTGACATAAATTGAGAGATTTATAGTTAAGAGGCCGGGACCGAACTACCTCGAAAGCTGGAAAATCACAAACAACATGAATGTAGTTATTGTCCTCTTCACGACAAGGAATCTTGAACAAGTGACCGGTCAAAATAGTGAGCAAAACATTTGGCTGGCCTTTCTTCAAAGATTAAGCGTTCTTTGTAAACCTAAGATTAGCTTCCCAAATGAAGTACTTTGCCACTCGGTAGGTAGAGGATGCAAGCCAATTACTCTTAGCCTGGTAATTAATGTAGTTATTCAATGAATTCCAGAAATGAGCCTGCGTTAGCTAAAGCGTCAGCTATCTCATTTTCCTCAATATCACAATGAGTCGGAACCCATATAATCCTGACACTATTGCTAGAGAAGAAAAACAAGTGTAATAAAATGTTTACAGTCCTTAACCAGTTTGGAAGTGGTCAAAGATTTTCGTAAATAATTGAACACAGAATAATATCTTCCCTTGAAATAACGAGATTAACAGCATTAATCACACAACGTGTGATCACCTCAGCTTGGGATACCGTGTAGTTTAGGTCTAGACTCCCATGTGATCGTAAATCATGTGAAGGCCAATTTTTTCCAAAAGCAGCACGAAATTCAGAGTAACCGCCATCGGAAAAACACTAGCGACTCAGACACCTAGTTATTGAAATTTTGAGACGTCCATGAGCCTCTTGATGGATAGACCACCGAGAAGGAATTATTCAGCGGAGCAAGGCGTGCCTATGATGAATACGGTAATAGCGTGACACGCTATTTCTTGTAAACTGTGAAGTTTCGCAATATCGGAGTTTGATTTAACCCTAGGCCACCAAACAACAGAAGCATGAGATATAGCGTCGGTAGAACTGGAGGTTTGTAGATGAACATCAGCATATTGGGAGCCAAACTAAAATTTCTCTAATCCTCTTCTACATTGCCAAAAAATGGGAGTCGCTCTTTGAAGTTTGCTTTCAAGGTGAATTTTCCAGGAAAGCTTGCTATCTATAATCACATAAAGGTGTTTTACTGTGACAGATCTAGCGATCGTCTGCCCTAAAATATAAGGACCAGACCGTTCGCCTATATTATTACGGCTAGAAAATACTACAAGACTAGTTTTAGATTCCTTAACGGACAAGCCCTTCACAAGGCACCACATTTCTGCAATTTGAAGAGCGCATTGCATTAAGTCAGATAGTACATTAAGGTGTTTACCTGCAACCAAACCGACTAAGTCATCAGCATAGCTCTCAGCCGTGAAGCTATATTGCTGCAGTTTAACAAGTAATTCCTCAATAACCAATGACCACACGAGATGTGAATGCCATCTTCCTGGCGGCATCTATTGGTGACTTGAACAGAGACTTTTGGTCAATCCCAAAATTTGTCCGGGTCTCAGTAATGGTATAAAAAGATGTACGGTAAAAGGTCTCTAATATATCTGTCAACAATTATTTTGAAAATTTTAAGAAAATTTGAAGAAATGCTAATTGGACGAAATGTCCTGGGGTCGGTATAATCCGACTTACTAACTTTCGGGATGAAAACAACTCTACACTGGTGCCAAGTTTGTGGAATAGTTTCAAAAGCAATGCTTGCTTGAAACAGTAGAAGTAACTGATCCTGAATGAGAGGAAACTCATTCTGTAATTCAGCTGGGAAGACTCCATCCGGACCACCTGATTTATAGGTTGCAACATGTCGCGAGTGACAAGCCTATCGGCAAGAGTCCCAATCGAGCGGAATAATAGTACTGTTAGATTGGTCGGAAGCAAGAAAATCAGGATTGATAGCGTCGCAACGGGGGAAATGCACAGAAAGTGGTAATTCGACAATTTCTTTCTCTTTCTGCAAGAGGTAAGTCTGCCATTTGGAAGCCGCAGCACATCATGTCTGCAAGATTCCTTTTTAACCAGATGACTATTGAGCCTGGCAATTCCAGAAAGACTATTAATCTCTTCGTAGAAGTTAATCGAAGATCGCCTGCGAGTGGATTTTAAATTTATTTCGTAACCTTTTTGAGATGCTAAAAAATTATTCCAATCAACTTGAAGGTTAGATTTTTTGGCTTCATTTCTGAGTCTCCTCGCAGCTTTCCTAAGGTTTTTAAGATCAGAACACCGAAAAGGTTAGCCTTTTGTCTGGTAATAAGATGACAGGGTTTTTGGAAAGCTAAAGTGATTACGCTCGACAAAGACGATGCTAGCAAATCAATGCTACCAGTCGAACGAACCCCAACCAAAGATACCAGCAGTGGTACAAGGGCAGAAGAGAATAATTACCAGTTAGTAAGCTTCCGATTACGGTAAGGTTTAAGAGTAGGCCTTTTAAATTTTAAGTTAAAAGAGATGCACCTGATGAATAAATCGACATTGAGCACAAACTAATGCCCTCCTTCCTGAATTGGTGAAACTTGGCTCGCAGCCTTTATTAAGGATTTCAAACTCAATTGTGTTTTTATAGCCAAGCAGAGAACAACCCCTGTTATTAATATCGGACCTACCCCATAACGTATGATGAGCATTGGTATCACAACCTACCACTAACAGTACTTGGTTTGATTTGCCCCACGAAACAAGTTTAATAAACACCTCCAAAGGCGGTGTAGATACCGAATCATAAGGTAGATCATCAGTGATTTAAATGAAGTCTCACATTCAAGAATGACGAGCACAGCTGCAACATCTGTTGGGCTGTATGCATGAATAAGAGTCGCACTAATATTATGGGAAATAAAACCGCAAGCTCAAACGTTAATGTCGGACCATTTATAGAGGACTCTGCCAATGATTGGATCTAATTCAGAGACCACACCGTCGAGAAGGTATGATTCCTCAATTAGACATGTCTGATGGAGCAAGCAGCAACTTAAGCTCAAAAGATTTACTTTGATGCAAGTTGATCTCTTTCAGTTCAAATGTGTAATTCATTATATAGAAGCTTGAGTAACATGAGATAGTGAATGAACTACGTCCCTGAAATAACCCTACAGAGATCGTCTCAAGATATTAGCAAAACCCGATAAATTCCGCAGAAAGCATTGGCGGTTATGTTTGAAAAAGCGCCTGGATGTCAAGCTACTAAAGAGGTTGGTTTGGGGAAGCGGTCATCGTGCGATTCTGGAACCTCAGAATCTAGACCCGAAGCAAAGCCCGAGCTGGGCCCATCGACATTAGTCATATCGAATACCTTTTAACACAATGCCGGTTACTACACACAGCGGCACAATTAGGGGAACGAACATCCAAATACAGGAAAATAATTTATTATTTTATTGAAAAAATATGAAAAACTGTGATAATGGAATTATGCTACTTTTTTCAAAGGATTATAAATTAAACAAAATAACAACCAATTTTTGTAACCAATCCGTTTCCGCAGTAACGGGTGTTACCTCCACGAGTTTTCACAACTGTTCTTCCGATAATAACACTGTCGATCGTTTCTTGTGATTTCCCATTCGTCCAAGAGTACATTTCGAAGTTCTTCTGTGTTTCGAACTGCTGGATTTCGAGCTCGGACATGCCCTATCGGGTGCAAATCTGCCTTGCAGGCCAGTTCTGCTTGTTTATTCCAACCTCAGACCAAAAGGTCGTTACAAACAAAATGGCACCACATGTTCTAGCAGAATACTCAATTTATTTATTTTATTTATTGATAGATTGACATAACAATTTTAGTAGAGGAAAAGCACATATGGAAGCATAATAAATGAGCATCAACAAAAAAATACTTCCATTAGGCATAAAAACCTCAGATTTTTTCAAAAAACAAATCCACTCCATGCTAATGCCCTCCATGTTGAGCTCAAGCTCATTTGTTACGGAGGATACTGCAAGAAGTGAATGCTTACAAATTACATACAAAAACAATATAAATAAATATAAAAATATTATTATAAAAAATTCATAATCGGTGTTCTTAAGCAAAACTCAACCTTGCTACTCGGTGATGTATCTGCAGTATGGGCCCTTTGGCTGAAACATATGATTACAAAACGACTTCTTTAAGCCTTCGTCTCAGTACGTTCACTTATTCGCAGTTCTCGAACCTCTTCTAAAACATTACAGGTTTGAGTTACTGTTTAACGCCGGTTTCTTAAAGTTTCAAGGTCAATGAAACGGTCATCTCTGGAATCAGTAAAACGTGTTCGGAATTGGCCTAGTCTTCTCTCGCAAGAACCCGTTTGCTTATATCGTTTAACATATCGTTAAATGGTAGACGTGAACACACCAAACCTTCTGGGTACTTGGCGGTAAGTTTATCCATTCTCAATCATTGCCACATCTCTGGTGACATAGTGGGTTCCATGTTGCTCATTTTGAATTAATAACTTAGACAATTAATTCGTATTAAATACAATTAAATAAAAAAAATACTTAGAGTTAGAGTTAGATGTTTTGTTAATTGTTAATAATTTAGATTTGGACTTAAAATATTGAAAACCACGACCGTAATATTAAAAATTATAAATGAGAATATTGTTTGTTCTTTTGTTTTTTGTTAATAAATCGAGTGTTACTTGGGTTCCCTTAATTGTGCCGCTGTGAAGTAATCCAAAAAAAACCGGGAGTCCCCAAAACAAATTTTCTAATTACAGAAAAAGGGGATTTTTGTTGTTGTAAGCTGAGAAATTAAAAATATTCAATCCAGAAACAACACCAACCAGACAAACATCTGTGTGCGATACTGAAAGCTTCCTCAGCTCAAAGAAGCTACCTGACTTATAGTGGTGTAATTAAAGCGGATAGAAGTGGATAACGTACGTAATGCAAGGAATAACTGGAACCAGTGATAGTCGCTAACGACGTCTGGTCAACCCGGAAAACAATTGCTTGAAGTTTATCTTTACGCATCGGACAACCTTCCATCCCTTTATTAGTCGACGCAGTCGGGTTCATAATCCAACATTGGATGGTTAATACTACTTTAAGATCCTCCGTAGGACCGGGGACCCAAGTGTATACTAGTAGAGGTTTCGTCTTTGAACTGGTTTTAATATATCTTAAGTATTTACAAAAATATTTTGATTACAGTAAAATCTACGATTGAATGAAGCTGTAGAACCTATACCGGATCACAATTCTTAAGCCATATTCTAATCTCAAAATCAATTTTTCATTAATTTTTCTATTTTACATTTTAACCCTTCTTCTAGAATCTATTGCGATAGTGCTATGCTATTATACTTATATACGAGTACATTGTGTTGTTGCTGCTCGTTTTCTATCACGAATCCAGAAACTAAATTTTTTTTTATTTATTATTATTTTTTAAATCTCGTTTTCTTATTCTTATACATGTGTGTGTGTGTGTGTATGCTGTACGAAGACGACATTTTTCTATAAATATATACCAGTTTTTCTTGTGAATGAATTAAAGAACACGAAATGTATCGTATTATATATGAGAATCGAGAAAATATGCAGACGTTTTAAGTAGTTTAATTTCGAATTTTTCGTTTTTAGGGGATGAATTTTAGAGTTTAGGCGCTGCAAATGCGACATTTTAAATACGGGATTCCCTTCGTTGACTCAAAAAGGTGTTTGCATTTATTCGTTAATTGTTTGGTCGTAAAACATTAATTTTGGGATATTACACGAGACAATTATAATTTAAAACTTCCGGAGTGCTGCCTGTCATGTCAATAATATAACGTTTGCTTGTCATCTATCCCCTACATATTTTTTGTGTAAATGGTAAGAAAGTAAATGCAGCAATAGAATAATGGCTTTCATATAAACAATTTACAAAAGTAATTTGAAAGAACAACAACGATGTATGTCGATTGATTTTTATCTAACCTCTGGATGTATATACTCTTCTTATAGTTATGCGACAACGGTAAAGGTAAAAATAGCATCTTAAAATTTAATTTTATCTCCATACACTCGTACATACATATAGGAGTACATGACACATTGTAAGACCGATACACAAAAGGTTTAATATTTTTCGTGATGGTTAGGAATTTTACCTAGAATTTAGTTTTTGTAGAAAGTTATTTACCAGAAAACTATATTAAAGGAAGATTTTCACACGATTTACGATAAATTATAAATATGAATGGGTTCTGGGATTTCTGCTTCACAATATGGCAACCCATTTCCATTAATTATGTATTTTATATGTTTATTCATGTGATAATGAGTTTTAAAAGCATATCTAAGTAAGTATTTTTTTAAAACCACACCTGCTGCATGAAATCAGATATTTTCCACAACTATAAGTATCTGACGGTATTATGAATTATAGTTTTAATGTTTTATAAATTGTTATTAAAATTAGTGGAATACCGCAGGCGCAAGAGCCCGTTACTCGTTTGTTCAAAACTCAAATCTCATTGTTACGAATTCCAGTATGATTAGTGTAAAACTAAGATTGGCAATCAACAAATTTATGTGGATTTATCATGTGTTACAATTTTTTCGATACAAATCTCAATTGCTGTAATTGTAAAGATCAATTTCAAAACTCTAATGCAATCAAAAGAACATCACCGAAAGTTTAAAAAATCAGCGGTGTCGATCTTGCAAATAGTTAGATAACAACCAAAAATAAATAATATTTTTTCTAAAGCCAAATTTGCAGATTTCGCCCTTTGTTCGGTTTTAATTTTGTTCCTTTGTGGTCCTGATAAAATGTATTTTGAATTCTGGCACATAGGCTTTTTAGAATTTACTGTGGTTTTCCGTCGATTTGTTTACCCTGTTTTGGTACGACAATTTGAACGTAAGGAGATCATAGGGAGAATATCAATTTGCGAATAAATGCATGCTTGCTAGTTTTTCTAGTTGCTAGTTGCTTTAATTAATTCCTGAAAACCCAATAATTGAACTTGCTGTTCTTCAAAACTTATTTGCAGATGCAATTTTTGTCAGGTGTCTTATAGTTTTTTGTTTATAGGAAAGGTTTTAGGTAGACACTGCCATATCCGTTTCGTCTTTTGTATTGTACAATAGCTCATCTGTAAATATATGCACGTCTCTGACTGTTATGTGTTTTGAATTGAACTTTGTTCCTAAATTTATTTTAGAATCTTAATTTCATCACAAACCCTGAATTTACTCCATAAAGGCCGAGTTCCACTTTGAAATGATCAAAACAGGATCAGCATAGAACTTTCACGAAAATTCATACGAAACACAGGTTTATAAACCTTTTTAATAAAATTCTCAAGTTCTCTATTAAAACTGATTGCAACGAAACTTCGCAAAGATCTAGTTCAGAATACTTACTCAATGACGAATTCCACTAAGCGATGTTGATGTTGCTAATATTGTAAACGTTCATCCAAAACAAATATAAGTATGACAACCAAGAAGAATACTAATATTTTTTCAATTTCTAATATTTTTTCGGACCGTAAATATATGAGCGCATCTCCAACCACAACATGCAAGAATCACCCTCGGTCAATGGTGTCGAAATTCAATCACAAGTTGGTTCCCTCTACCTTTTTTAATATACGCCCATACGAGCACCATCTGTTCAAAATAGAAACGATCCTAGGCTCTTTATCAGGTTAACACCGAAAGGTTGTGATCACTGAAGACTTGAATGCTAGAAATAAAATATGGCAGTAATGAAACCAGGTGGTATGTGAGAGATTTATCATGTTCGAGTTATCAAGCTCGCCACAGAATAGTCCTCTCGCAAGTAGCAAAATTCCGAGATTAGTCATTAAGATCGTTGACTGGGGTATATTTGCTTGATTGGCACTAAGGACGGTGTAGAAGCATAATTGATTCGATCGATTAAATTGAGGTTCGTGTGGAGCTGACCTCAATATAGTTATCCAATGTGTGCAATAACACAATTGCAAGGAAGAGAGGTGTTAAGAAACGAAATAGTTGGTAACAAGCTAGCAAGGACATACTATACTGAAAGAAACCAAGAAGCAAAGGAGTTAAAAATCACGCTTTAGACGGGGAAGGAGCAAGAAACAAGTACTTCCATGAAGTATTTAAAGCGAAGCAAACTAGTTTCCTACGGTATGTCACGGAACACGGTGATCATGGCCCATGGGATCTTGTACAAATTTTCCGTCGGCAAGTCAAAACCTCCAAAAGTTTTAAGCACCATTAGGAAGACAAATGGAGACGTCACATAGACGTGGTATGACACACGTTTGGAGTTAGTTAACTTACTTTTGCCGGACGAAACACCACATGAAACTGAGTCACATGCAACTATGCCCCAGATCGCTACCAGCAGTCGTTGGACATACACGGTTGCTGAAGACCCCGATTCACGTGGGAAGAAGTTACCAGTGCTCTAAAATACTTTAGAAAAAGCAACGCACCAGGACTTGACAACTTGAACACTGAAATTATTCAATTCGTATGACATTTCATGGGACCCAGCATAATAAAATTATTAAACAGTTGCTTCAAATTCGGCTACTTTCCTTTGGTATGGAATCCAGGTGAAATGATTGTTATGATTGTTATCAGGAACCCTGGCGATAGAGATTCTCTTTCTTCGAAATCTTAAACACCTATAATGTTGCTACCTGTTATGCGGAAAATAACCTAGAATGGTTCCTAGCCATTCGCATTACATGTGGAGTGCACCGTGCGGGCTGTTCTCTGTCAAATCATAAAGTCCCAAATATGCTATGGGTTTATTATCGCCGGAGTATATAATAACCTTAGGTGCGATCTAGCGTCATAGTAAGTTTTCAAACAAAATCGCCAAAGCATGTCTCAAGGCTCTATTCTAGATCCTCTAGTCTGGAATATTGTTTTTAACTCAACAGGTCATCATTACCTTGATGAAATTTCATTCGTGGATGACAAAGTCATTCTGAAATCGTCAGGGTGAAATCGCAATAAACAGAATGCCCAAAATGCCACTATCTGCAAAAAACCAATAATGCTGCAAACGGTTGAAACTTTAAAATGAATGGACAAAACTGTAAGATATCTAGGAGTTGGCTTTGATGAACGTATGAGAATTTCTCACGTGTTAAGAGTCTATGTAAACGCTAAAAAACTATTGCACTTCCTGGCGATAGTGTCAAGAGAGGGCTGGGGACTGGATCGACTAAACTGCCACCACTTCAGATCATTAGGAAGTGCTCAGAAGAACATCCTTCTACGAATAACAAAGACTTACCAAACAGTTTCTAAATATGCTGTTGTGGTTCTAGCTGGCATACTCCCAGTGAATATTCTAATCAAAAAGTGAGTGCACTTGTGCTACCTAAGAATAATTAATCCAACTGAACTAGGTGACTGCATTTGTTACAGATAGTGCACACAATCGAAATACATACAAATCGGAAATAGAGGCAATTTCGATTCACCTAGAAAGATAAAATGATATTACCACTAACGAACTCGATGAGCCAAGTAATCTTTGGACATGGTGAGTTTAAAGCCTATCTACAGAGATTCAAAATAACATGTCAATGCATATGCGGATCTGAAGTAGAAGCCGTTAAGCACCTACTTCTCAACTGTAACGAGGTGGCCGTTGTGTCACTAAAACGAAAATGGCTGGTTTATTTGGACATAAACGAACTACCACTGCCGTCATTACTAAGCGGCGAAGTTCTTCCCAGGTTTCGGCAGTAATGTGCGGAACTGATTACTATCTTAAGTAAACGAAATAGTGCGATATAGTAGACCGGAAATCCAGACTGAGGGAAATTGATATAAATTTAAAATATTTCCTATCATTACATTGCATTGGTTAGTTTTGCCTAAAATGCTTTTGAATGAAATGAAACGTTTTTGAAATCTAATGCGCAAATCTGTTTGTTGGCATTACTGGGTCACACTCTCGTTTCTTCCTATTATTTCTTTGGCCGAGAGTAAATCAGTCGAATTACAATTATTCCTCAATTTCTACATAAGTTGATTCTCTGCGCAGTTTTTCCGCAGTTGCTCGTTTTTGGATATATTCATTAATTTCAATCCTTATCTTCGCTTCTGCCAAATTTGTAGTTTTGTCGTGCTTTGCCCGGTATGAAGGCCTATTATTTGGCTTAGTGTGTACACATTTTTCTAGAAGTGAGGCCACTACTCAAAAAATTATTATAAATATATTTAATGGACTCTGGGCTCTCCGTTGAGAGTTGGCTTTAATTGGCTATTTTTCCGAATTTGAAAATATTTATAACTCCCATTAAGTTTTAATCATTTTTTGTCTCTTTTATATACATTCGTTTAGTTTTGTACAGTTGTATAAAGTTCGTCTTGATTTGTTCAAAGGTTGGTCTATGATTTTTTCAATTTTTTGTAAAACACAATCCGTGTTCGAAATCATATTAATTTAAAAAAAAATGCCCTTAGTTTATGTCAAATGTTGTTCCGTGTTTTGTTCAGTTTCGTCAATTTTTCAGATTCTTTTTCCTGACAAAATTCGATCAGTTTTAATTATTTTGATAAGAACGATAGGTAATGAGATTCCTGAAAACTCACTAGGGATTTCGTACAGTTATGATTAAGGTCAATTATCGTTGAGATTTAGTTTCGTAAAGTTGGTCTAATTTTCTATAAAATTTGACACGAAGTTCGTTAAATAAGATTCTCCGGATAAATTCATATTGCTTTAACAGATTTTAATTTCATAAAAATGTTCAAAATCGACAAGACACTATTTGATTTTCCACTTTCGTCAGTTTTGTTAAATTGTGTTTAGCAGATTTTGTTTTATTCGGATTTATTAACGTTGCAAGATGTTCTAGTTTATTTGTTGGTTCGCAGGGCAATTGTTCCATGAATTAAATTTATTTCGTTAAGTTTCGATTAGTTTCGTTGAACAGTGATAAAATTAAAACGAGCTATCTTGGCTTCTCATACCTTAACCAATAACAAAGTATTCAATCTTCAATACAGAAAATTTTTGATCGCTTTTATTAAATTTGCTCTTTGGTTCTTTAGGCTTAGTTCTACCTCTGGTTATTAAAATTTTATGCGATTCTTTATTCCAGTCACAGTTAACCAATTTTTTCAGTTTCAAATAATTTGATATACTCGTAGTTCAGTTTCGGTTTGTTTTAATCATTTTCTTTCTTTTTTGTGAAAATTTGTTGTATTTTTTATGCAAATTTGTTGAGTTTTGTTTATGATTGGTGTTTCGTTCAGTTATGGTTAATATCGATATCGTTAAGTTTTATGAATTTTCCTTCTATTTAATTTTTTATTACTTATCAACATTTTCATTTGAATATATTCGTATTTTTGTCTACTAATTTTTTCACATTTCCTGGATTTCGTTCAGTTTCGTACATATTTTCATGTTCTTTTTCCTTACACAATTGCATTTTCGACCAGTTTTGACCAATTCCATAAGAAACAAATGTAAGATTAACTTATGCTGAGTATTTTTTTGCACAGACTTATATAGCAATATCAGTTTCGTTCAGTTAAAAGTAAAATCAATATATCATTGAAATTCTGTTTTGAAAAGTGGTTTCAGTTTTCTATGCAGTTTGTTTTGGCAATTAAAATTTTGTAAATTTGTAAAATAGGATTTATCGCTAAGAGGCTACTAGATTTTACTCTTAATTTTACGATGTCTTTTTCAGTCATAGTTATCCCCATTTCCTCTAGTTTCAAATATTTAGAATTAAGTGTGAATACAATTTGTTTACTCATAGTTGATTGATTTTTCGTTCGATTGCGGGTGCGGCTTCGTCAAGAATTGTTTGTTAAAGTTTTACTTGTTAGTTTACAGTCGATTGTCCCTTATGTTAAACTACCTTCGATTAGTTTCGATGCTCAGTGATTAAATTTAAATAAAGCTTCATACCTCCGGAAACCTATTTATGTATTTCGTTCACTTTTATCGATTTTTTCGGTTTCTCTTACCTTACACAATTCCACTTTCGATCAGTTTTATTTTAAACCATTTCGTTAAGAAACAAATGTAAGTACTACTTATCACGAATAATTTTTTCGTACAGACTTGGAGTTTCGTTCAGTTATGCTTATGAGTATGAGTAAGGTCGATGTATTGTTTTGTGTATTGTTTCAGGAAAACTTTTGGAATAGGCAAGACATTACTTGAATTTCTAGTTTCATCAAATTTTCCACAGTTTTGTCTTTAAGTCGAATAAGTCCTACTTTCGTTCAGTTTCAGCTATTTAGAAACGAAGCATAAATTATACTTGTTAATAATTGGTTGAATTGTCGTTCAGTTACGGTTGCAGTTTCTTTTGTTTTAGATTAAGAGCTCCTAGAGAAATTACCTTTTATATTAAAATTCTTTCGTTAAGTTTCGATTAATTTATGTATTCAATGATCAAATTCTGATAAAACGTGATAAAAGTTTTGTGAAAGTTCAAAATTACTAAATGCCAAGCAGATAACCGGGCAATTCTATAGTGGGGAATATCATAACACCAGATTCTTTGTTTGAAGATAATGTAAAATAAGGGGCGCCTTGAATAAAGGGATACATGGTCTCACAGAACCAAATAAGCAGCAGTGTCTCGATAAACGCGTAATTAAATTAAGATAGTTGATTTATGTTTCGTTCGATTACGGTTGCAGCTTCGTCAAGAATTGTTTGTTAAAGTTTTACTTGTTAGTTTACAGTCGATTATCCCTTATGTTAAACTATTTTCGATTAGTTTCGATGCTCAGTGATTAAATTTAAATAAAGCTTCATACCACCGGAAACCTATTTATGTATTTCGCTCAGTTTTATCGATTTATTCGGTTTCTCTTACCTTACACAATTCCACTTTCGATCAGTTTTATTTTAAACCATTTCGTTAAGAAACAAATGTTATCACTTATCACGAATAATTTTTTTTTGTACAGACTTTTTGACCAGCACTTGGAGTTTCGTTCAGTTATGTGTAAGGTCGATGTATTGTTTTGTGTATTGTTTCAGGAAAACTTTTGGAATAGGCAAGACATTACTTGAATTTCTAGTTTCATCAAATTTTCCTCAGTTTTGTCTTTAAGCCGAATAAGTCCTACTTTCGTTCAGTTTCAGCTATTTAGAAACGAAGCGTAAATTATTCTTGTTAATAATTGGTTGAATTGTTCAGTTACGGTTGCAGTTTCTTTTGTTTCAGATTAAGAGTTCCTAGAGCAATTAACCTTTGTATTAAAATTCTTTCGTTAAGTTTCAATTAATTTTTGTATTCAATGATCAAATTGTAATAAAACGTGATTTATTTATTGTGGGCAATTCTATAGTGGGGAATATCATAACATCAGATACTTTATTTGAAAATAATGTAAAATAAAGGGCGCCCTGAAGGATAAATGGTCTTACAAATCCAAATAAGCAGCAGTGTCTCGATAAACGCGTAATTAATTTAAGAAAACTGTTAAATGAAAAATTATTTAATTTATTATAAATTAATTCTTTTCAAATTATATTTTATGCTTTTTTAATCGAACCTTTAAAAAAGGAAAACAAAAAACAAAAGTTATGGAAATTCATGAAAAATGTTGTTGATATTTTGGCGCACAAGGTTATGTTGTTTTGTACACTCGCGCTCGTATATTATAACACGTAAACATAGAAGGAAGGGTGTCGATATACACAAATAAATTGAGTGAAGGAAAATGAACTCGGGAAAAATCGTATATAAATAATATTGTAATTGAAAAATAATAATAAAATTTATAAATCATTTAACAACTTCAGTGTCGTGGGAATTTGGTGTGGTATAATTAGAGCGTTTAGGCTGTGATTATGGTTCGCGTTTTGTATTTTAAATTTGGCTGTGATGTGGTACGTTAAGCGTATACTTCCTTCCTTCATATACAGTATATATGTGTATATGTATGCTATTTTAAAGTTATTAAATTACATTTTTTTAATGTTCGTAGAAAATTGGGGAAAGGTGTGTCGTTAAAATCGTTTAATAATAAATAAAACCTGGGACATATCTGGTATTTAAAATAAACTTTAACCTTATAGATTTTAAGTTGAAATGTATTTAGGTCTAGATAGGGTTTTTAGAACACCAACGCAAACCCTATTCTAAACACGCAACTCTTCCTCACTACCTCACCTCAAGCAGCATAAATACAACACAAAACAAAATTTCATTTTATTGACTTCCATTAAAAAAAAATTTCAACTTAAATTTACTGTGAAAATTTTGGTGGGAAACTGGGATAAAATTGTGTATTATTATAACACGCAAAATATGAGATGGATTATTAGGCACAGCTGCGCTTAAAAGGACCAAAAAAACAAATTAGTTTAAAATCAACTTTACGTTCATATTTTCAAGTCATTCAATCATAAAACAGGTTAATTAATATAGATTTCTGCCAACTTTGTATATAATTTTCCGTTACATTTTCCAAAAAAAAAAAAAAAAAAATTAAGAAATGTATGAAACGTAAGTAGAGTATTAAATTATTTATGAAATATAATATTTTTTCCCACCTACAGACGAAATAATTTTCTGTAACTCGAGTTGGTGTACTGTGTGTACACAGTGTAGTGTAATCTATGATCGCGCTCGCTTTTATTAGAAATGTCAGAAGGGTATATAAGCCTGATAGTATATAGATGAGTGATGGCATAGCAGCGGGATAGATAAAAATACCTCGTTATGCCTACATACATAAATAAAATAAAAGTTGAGGACACTTTACGGTAGCGACAAAACAACCAAAATCAATTTAAATGGATTTTTTGTACACATTATGATGAAACGCTTGGGGAATGGTTTTCGTGTTCTTGGGATGGGGCACATAGAAACATAGAAATTATCGAATATTGCCAAATTTTGTTTCAAGTTTGAATTCGCATCGGGAATTGTTTTGTTTACGGATATTTCGCACCTGTGAATTTTCACTTTTATTTCGGGTGTTATTGTTGTGTAAAAGGAAAAGTTTTTTTTTCAGTGGAAATTAAAATAATTTAATTGTTTTTATTTCAATTGTTTTCATTTGAAGTGAGTTTATGTATTTTCTCCATGTTGCAGTCTGTTTAGTGTTTATTTAAACTAAGTCACTCTGTTTCGCGGAAGATAAGAACAAGCTGGCTGCCGTCATCTGTAATGTGTGTCAAGGTAGTATAGACAATATTAATTTTTTGCCCCTAGTAGAATTTATGTAAATTGTTGATCAGTTGGCACATTGATTTACATCAATCGAGCCGAAATTAAAAGAGCATCGTTAGTCTCTCAGCAGTCATCACACACGGCAGTTGAAACCAGTCGCATGCGATTCAGAATTTTCTTTGAAACAACCCAGCTAAGGGAGAATTTTGCTCAGCAATATATAGTTTCACTGCGATAACCGGCCGTGTTCAGCCATTGCCGCCTTAACAGATACAGTAAGAAATGTTTGATC
Source organism: Nephrotoma guestfalica (assembly GCA_963691935.1). NCBI lineage: Eukaryota > Metazoa > Arthropoda > Insecta > Diptera > Tipulidae > Nephrotoma > Nephrotoma guestfalica. The sequence goes on along the minus strand of OY829915.1, from coordinate 43,338,294 downwards.
CGACTTTTCCACTATCTGCAATCTCGATGTCTGAGTCGGCTAGCACCCACATGACTGAAACTTTATTATAACTACAAAGAAGATTTATGATACGTTTACACACTTTGATGTGCTTAGAATCAACCAAGGAGTCACTCAAAGAGTTAAGCAGCGGCTTGCATCAGTTCTCAAAACAATGTTGAGGGTTCTAACATCACAAATTAGCGCTTCGTAAGCACAATATGTCAGCCGTGATCTCAGCTTGAAAAGCTAAACAATGAGTACCCAGTCTCTCTGACGCGCTAAAAGCAAGCTTTGGGAGTAGGCATCGAAGCCTACACTAAGGCTATCTCGCGAACCTTCTGAGTAGAAAACTAGTGATTTGAACAGTTCACTTCTATTTAAAGAAATTGAACTTAGCCAATAATCTGTCATTAACCATGTTTATTTCTGGAATAACCGAATTATTCTAGTGGTGCCAGCTGTGCCCAAATTCAAGGTCTGCAGCCGAGGAAGGAAAATAATGGTTTTCATGACAAGGAGTGGAGTAAACGACAAAACACCAGTAATAGCCCTACACGTAAGTTAGCGTGGTTGGAACTAATGACTTGTAGACAAAAAACAACATGTTCGGCGACCTTCCTCGGCAATTGCCAAAAGCTCTGCGACATTGTTAATATATAGCAGTTGCTTTTTGTAGTTTATGTGCAAGATGGGAATTCCAAGATAATTTAGAATCCAAAATGACTGAATCTGAATTAGTAAGCGCGCAAATGAATGGCCAATGTAAGGCCATCCAGATTTTTGCGTTTGGCGAACACCATCCTATCAGTTTTGGATGGATTAACGTGAACATTCTTATTAACGCAACAAGACTCCACAGTATGGAGGGCTTCTTGCATCAGATTAGATATGCCATTCCGAACCTTTTCTGAGAAGGTTATAACAAGGTCGCAGCATAACCCTGTGCACAAAACCCGGACTGTTGAAGTTCGACCAAAAAGTTATCGACCACCAACAGCCGCAGTGAAGAAGGTACACCATCTTGTGGACATCCTTTGGTAGCTTTTACAGCGAATGAGAACCCACCCAAAGATGTACTATCAAACGCTCCGGCATATCCAGGAAGGTATTCATGAGAAATGCTTTGTTATTCAGGGATGTTTCGATCGTAGTAACAAGGTCAAGTAGCGCCGTTTCATAGAATCTGCGAACTCTGTAGGGGAGAGATAGACGAGGAGCGGTTCCTAATTTTCCTATCCACGGTTCTTTCTAACGATTCCAGAAAGTTTGAGGACCGACTTATAGATGAAAACTGTTAAGGACAATGTAATCGGATTTGCTAGATTTAGGTATAAAAACGACTGGACTAGCTAGGGTTGAAGCCAAAAGTCACACAAGCTTGGGAGAGATGAAGCACATGCTCTTTAATTATAGGATAACTGTGATGCGTGGAAAATCCCTTCAGGACCACCCGCTTCAAACGGTGTAAAGAAGAACAAACTTCAATGTACAAGGAGTAGAAATATTAGATTGTTCGGCTGTAGTAGTAGCAGTATCAGAACCAAAAATGTTGCAATCATAGAAAATGAGCACTAAGATGCAGTTTATCAACTTCCTTTTTTGAAAAAGTTAACTTTCCGTTGGTAGTCGAAGAGCAGCTTCTAGTATCCAGTTATCATTCTTGACCAACATTTTTTTAAGCCTGGTGATCGTAGGCATTCTATTGATTTCGTCGGAGAAAGTACGCTTGGAAGATCTTAAATTCCTGTTGTAATCTTTCTGCACGACCAGAAAGTTATCCCAATCAGGAGAAAGGTGTGTTCTATGCTTTTTGGTTTATAATCAGCGGGCAAGTATTCTTAAAAGCAGCTATAATTACAATCGACAACGAGTTTGCAAGAGACTCAAAATCCGAGACAGATCGAGTTACACTTGACGAGTGGAGTAAGCTAGATAGTTCACTAGAGTAACGTTCCCAGTTAGTTAATTTTTTATTTCGATAAGGTTTCTGGCGGTGGTTTGATAAAATTATTAAAAGAGATGCACCTGTGATCAGAAGTTAGAATTTCGTTTGTTACTCTTCCATTTAGTATTAGATGGATGATGGATATGGAACACAAACTAATGTCAATCACTTCGCGGTGTGCGGAATTAATAAAAGTTGGTTCACATCCAACGTTCAGAATTCAGAATCGTTTAGAGAATTTAGCAGGGATACACCCTACTATCTATATTTGAACGCCCCAAATGGTATTATTAGCGATCGCGTCACAACCAATTGTGACGGAAGTTTTCTTATTCAGAATCGTAGATATACAGAGGCGAAAATTACCTCCATGTAACCATACGGAGAATCGAAAGAAACGACTAAAATCAGAGTGAAACGGAGATTACCTGATATAATAATGCACGCCCTGTGTTTCACTACAATATCCTTGTAGAAAATCTTATTATTACTAATGTTCAAACCAGAAACCAAGACATGATGGTAATTTACTAAAGGATAATTCACTGAGTAATTTCATGTGCAAAGTTATATGCAAGTGGACTCGTGTGTTCAAACAAACATTTTCAATTTTATGAGTAAAACTCCTTTTGTTCTGTAACTAGTATATCGTTCATTGAGTAATCACACTCACTTCCACTAAAAACCACAATCCTAAGTTTATTCAACAATATCCTGAGACAAAGTCAAATAATGCCTGCTTCTAAAACCCAAAACAAACACTAATCAAATTTAAAACTTAAAGCACAACTTTGAATCCAAAACCCCACCAATAAACGGTTCCCAATTCTTCCTACGCGCGGCAAATACCAGGCATCAACCTTTCCATCGCAAATACCTCGAATTAACCCTCTTTGCACAAATAATTAATGACTCCACAAACACAGCATACATGTACTCTGCGCGGTTCGAAATTCCACCAAACGCCACATCGTCTCGAAATCCCAACAGTGATAGCGAAACGCGACCTTCAACACACCACAAAAGTGAAGAAAGATTTACCTCAATTGAAAGCAACTCTCGAATAACTATATGTCCATCAGATTAACCATCCAATAATTATCCAAAAATGGCTTCGCACCTCTCTGGACAAACCATTTGACGTCACAACGGCAACACAAAGTAACTACTGTCAAATCTCTGTGTTAGACCACAAAATAGATTAGTGAGAACTCCAACGCATAATGCTCCCTACTACAATCGACAACGTACACCAATACCACTTGACCACACTAAACAATTCCAATCATCCGAAATGAACCCCACAATTATTAAAAAAATAGTAAACCCGACTCCTCCATCCGGCAATCGTGATTGATAAGACGAGAGGAAACTCATCCAGCTATCCACATAACAAAGCCGCAGTAACATTTTCTGATCCACCCGCCAAATCTGTCACCAACACAATACACAATCTACATTCTCTTCCCTCACCGCAAAATCAATCCAGGCACCAACAGTAGCAAGTTTCGAAAATATCGCTGTCTAACGACCGTATGTATGTAAAAATTAATCCACGTGACCCACTCTCGAACCCTCCATCATCCACATCACAAACAACACGCATAAACAACTCCAGTGCCTTCTTTCTGTCGTCACAACTCACAGAATAACTATCCCAGATGGCCAACTTATTCGTATTTTGTTAAAAAGGTCTTGAAGAATGCCACAAATTTAATTGAATCATTTTAGTACTCAAAACTACCATTGTGGCACTGGAAGCAGCTATATAATATTCATCCCAAAATAATCATGTGGCATATAGTTTGGAAAGTCTAGGAAAATGCAACAAATTTGTACAAGTTTTTAGTTCACAAACCCACCGTTTGACGCTGGTAGGTTAGGTTTCATTAAGCTCCCTTTAAACCCATCTAATGCTATTTACATAACGTAAGAGATCTCGCACATTACAGCTTTCGATATCAGAGAGGCTGTCCATAGTGGACCTTCCCAAGTGATCATGTCCTCTGTCAGCCAGCGCAAGACATGATTCATAGGAAGTGAACAAGAGTCTCCTCCTCAGACCCAGCCTCCTCGCATGATCTCCGAAAAGCCAGTGGCCTGTAAGTATCCTTACAATTCTACCTAAATCACGCTTCCTTAGTGTTATCCAGATCTTGGATCGCTTCAAGCTCAGCTCAGGCTACCCTGCCAGTCGGACTGGCAACCCACCTAGCATTTGCTAAGGCAACTGCTATCCTATAACTTGCTGCTTTCAGCCCAGACATAGGCCTTCCTACACATTCTCTCCCACTTCTCTCCTAAGGCAACTGCTATCCTATAACTTGCTGCTTTCAGCCCAGACATAGGCCTTCCTACACATTCTCTCCCTGGTTCCAGTTGGAGAGTCGTACCGTAAGAAATGTGTGACAATCCAACGCCAGGAAAACTGAATACAGCGAAAGAATTGCCGCCCGACTGTCCACACAGATAGTGATATCAGTCAACGATATTACACTGGGCTTCAACCAGTTCATGACCTCTTCAATCGCTATAACTTCAGCCTTGTACAGGCTGCAGTAATCAGGTAGACAAAAATATAGACTTACATTTAAATTCCCACAGAACACACCAGCGCCCACTCTACCTACGGCGCTGGTAGCTTATTATTAATTTAGTATGGCATAGGTAAGTACAAAAGTACAATGAAAATATCTTGAAAAGTGCTAAAAATTTTGTTAAAGTAAGTTTATACTCAAAAGAACCGTTGCAACGCTGGAAGCAATTACATTTTGGACCTTCTAAAATAATCATGTGGCATTTGGTTTGAAACGTCCTGGGCTACAATTTTTTTACAAACACTTTATTCACTAATCCACTGTGTTAGCATTGGTAGCAACTCGTAATTATTCGTTATTATAGAATACATACAAAGATCTTGAAAATTTAGCTGAAGCACTCTAGTAATCCTGACCACCGTTATGGCGCTGATGGTAGTTATGACATAGTGATGACATATTGTTTGAATTGTCTTAGAAAAGTTAATAATATGTTATCAGCCTTTTAGTTCACAATTCGGTCGTTTTGGCATTGGTCGAAAATTATTCGTTTCAAGAATGACACTAATTTAGTTGAAGCACCTTAGTACTCAAAACCAGTGAAAACTGTTACATTTTGCTCATGCCAAAATAATCTTGTGTCTTATCGTTTCAAAGGTCATGGGCCGAGCAACAATTTTTACTAACACTTTATTCAGAAATCCACTGTTTTGGCGATAGTAGCTGCATATCATTGAAAATATATTGAAGAATACTGTAAGTTTAGCTGAATTATATTAGTATTTCCAACTAGGCGCTGATGGCAGTTACGATTCAATATAACCAAGTGGCATATTGTTTGAAACGTCTTGGAAAAATCAACAATTTTGTTATCAGCCCTTTAGTTCACAAATCGATCGTTTCGGCACTGGTGGCAAATTATTAATTGATTATGGAATATGTACGAGTTGGGTATCATTGAAAAGGTCTCGAAGGATGATCCAAGTATAGTTGAAGCGTCTTAGTACTCAAAATTATCATCGTGGCACTAGAAACAGTTAAATATTACTCATTCTATAGCTCAGCACTATAGTTTACCACCCACCGCTTCATAACAGTTTTCATTTTCCACTCCATTATGGATCATGAAAAAAGTTTAACTCTTGTTTGATTTTCACGATAACGAAGAACCAATTTTCACAAAGTCAATGATGATCGAATATTGAGAGCATGCATTCCTGATTTGCATGTAAATTTTTATTTGACAACATGAAATCCTAGTGTCTTGTTTGCTTTAGCGATCTTGCAGTTTTGAAGTTAGCGCTGTTATAATAGTTTGTGACTTTGGGATTATTTGTCAAACAATCGGGTTATAAGTGTTATATGTATTTCCATCTAAAGAAACTTTTGTTTCGCGTGTCCTAAGTTTCGTTACCTGGATACAATTTCTTTCTGTATCACCATCCATTCTGTACCTCAACTTCACCGAAGAATAATTAAGTACGATGTGCGAAACATACTTAATTGTTTATCGTTCGGAACATCATAGTCTGCTCCGAAGCCATGATGAACGTAACGCCTTGTATGGGTTTTTTGGAATAAAAAAACTTATGTCAGGGCGAAATCTCGGAATTTACAGGTGTCATATGTAAGTAATTAAAGCCAAGGTCTCAAGATAATAAAAAGGATTTTTTTATCGAATGAACTTCACATTAACCCTCTAATGCATGAATTTTTTTGCGAGGTGGCAAATTCTTACTAGGTTGAGATGGCGTTGAATAGCACAAATTAATAGTCAAAAATTGTTTTTGATGCCAATCCACCCAACCATAGGTGAAAATTCAAAGTCCGCCTTTACGCGGCATAATGCAGTAAGACGAAAAGTAAAACAAATTTTTCGAATCTAATATCCTCTATTCATAAAATCACAAGGCGAAGTAAAACAATAAAAAAGCTTTATCATGTTTTATTCGGTGAGTTACATTAACTAAGATTGCATTTCACACAAAATGCTTGAGTTTAATAGTACATTTTGGAAATTTATATTGTCGTTTACCTGACCAATCGCGGCAAGTGTACTAATAACCTACTTGATCGTAGCGGACATCTGAAGTGGGAAGATATGCTCTCTTGGCTGGTTTTGGGGAAGGTGTTTGAGATGCATTAGATGGTCGCCCAACATTTCTCTTCTCCATTATTCCACTGAAACAGAGTGACTCAGTCACTTCAGTTCAAAATAAAGGAAGCTTAATTTTTTCTTGGTTTGAATATATTCTATGGTACAAAATGTAGGCGTTTACAAGTGCTAAATCAATAAGATGAAAAATCGGTTTGACCATTTTCGGGTTTTCATTCGTATATGGTAGCGGCCTACCAACCCATGTATTCCCTAATTATGTACGGACAATCGATTCTATATTGCGTTTTCTGCTTTCTTATCCCATTGGGCTGCTGAATCCCAGAATTACAAGTTGGCTTTGCTGGAAATAAATTATTTCGTGTCAACATAAGTTGACAGAAGCCGTACGGTTTTTGTGTCTTGTCACAAAATTGATGCATGTCTACCGCCACGTTCCCCTCAGAGTATCCGCTTTGGACTTTCTTCCCATTTAAGACCACACCAGTCGTCAGCTTACAGTTAGGCACACGATTAAAACCCACCATTTCCAAGCTAAATATTCCTCTGCTGTATTTTCACCGCAATAAATTTTCAATGCGTAATAAAAACCACTGGAATCAGAAAAGTTTGAGTCTCTATTTGTGCGGCTGGCTTCTTCGGTATATACCGGCTGTTTCTTTTAAACTGAGACGATCAAATATCTCGAAAAATAGCCACTCTACGGAAAAAATGTCCATAATCAAAATTTAATCATACCGCGAGGGAAATACATTAGTGCAAAAAAATAGTCCCCCACCCCCCGCTTTGTAGGTGGGGCGTGGGTAACTTTTAAACTAAGATAGGAAGCCATATTTTTTATTGCAGATACCGATTCTACGACTAAAAGTACGTATGATTTGAATGAAATATTTTGTTCGGTTCATAATAGATGGCGTTGTAATCGACGAAAATCAATTTTTTCAATTTCTCCTTCTTAGAACACACGCATTCGATTCTGCAATACGTTTGAAATAAAAAACATCACGTTTTCATTGGAAATACTCGAAATTCGTCATCAAAACAATTTATTAATGTAAATGGCAGGTGAATAAAATAATTTTAGGTTAAAATAAGTGTTCAAAATGATGGCCTGCGACTTCAATGCACTTATTAATACGCATTTCAAATTATTGTACACAACTGAGAAGTGTGTCTGGTTGAATTTCAGCACACGCATTTCTGATTCGCTCAATCATGTTCTCACGTGTTGTTGGTTCTTGTTTGTAAACTTTGTCTTTGCGATAGCCCCACAAAAAGAAATCTGGAGAAGTAAGATTTGGTGATCTGGCAGGCCAATTTACCGGACCAGCTCTACCAATCCAGCGACCATTGAAATCACGATCAAGTATTTCACGTGCCACCACCGAATAGTGTGCAGGACAACCATCATGTTGAAACCACATGTTCCGTCTCATTTCTAAGCTCAAATTTTCAAGTAATATTGGCAGTTCATTTTCCAAAATGTTTCGGCACATTTGACCATTCAAGTTGCCTTCAATAATGTGGGGTCCTATGAGTTTGTTGCCAATTATTCCACACCACACGTTGACAGTCCAAGGACGCTGATGTTCAACTTGACGAAGCCAGTGCGGATTTGTAACACTCCAATAATGCATGTTGTGTCGATTAACCGTTCCATGGTTTGTAAACGACGATTCGTCAGAGAACATTACGCAACGAAAAAATTTGGGGTTTTCTTGTATTTGTTCACGTGCCCATTGACAAAAAGTTACCCGATTTTGGAAATCAGCGCCATGAAGATCTTGGTGTAGACACATGATATGGATGATACTTGTGCCGTTTTAAAATTCTCCAAACACTGGTGAGGGACAATCCGGAATCGCGAAATATTTCTCCTGTACTAACATGAGGATTATGAGCCACTGCTGCCAATACAGCAATTTCATTATTTTCTCCAGTGACTGTTGCTATACGGGTCCTCTTTTTCGGTTGAACATTTCCATCAGTAATAAATTGTTTGATAGTACGGCCAAATGAAGCACGTGAACGAATCCTATCCGAAAAACGTTGAGCGTAAATAGCAACAGCATTTTCAAGATTTCTGCCAGCTTCTCCATAAACCAGCACCATTTCAATTTTCTCTGGCACAGTTAAACGCTCCATTCTAAAGTATTTTATCGTTTATTTTGCAATTACGAAAAACATGAAGATAAGAAATAACACAAACGTTAAATGTGATTTACAAAACTGAATAAATTGTTTTGATGACGAATTTCGAGTATTTCCAATGAAAACGTGATGTTTTTTATTTCAAACGTATTGCAGAATCGAATGCGTGTGTTCTAAAAAGGAGAAATTGAAAAAACGCCATCTATCATGAACCCAACAAAATATTTCATTCAAATCATACGTACTTTTAGTCGTAGAATCCGTATCTGCAATAAAAAATATGGCTTCCTATCTTAGTTTAAAAGTTACCCACGCCCCACCTACAAAGCGGGGGGTGGGGGACTATTTTTTGCACTAATGTATTTCCCCCGCGGTATGATTAAATTTTGATTATGGACAGTTTTTCCGTAGAGTGGCTATTTTTCGAGATATTTGATCGTCTCAGTTTAAAAGAAACACCCGTTATAGACGCAAAATAGTTCCTGTCATTTTAGTTGCGCACATTTGCTCGTCTACACAAAGTCTAGGTAGCATTGACACTGAATCGAAGGTTTCATTAAAGTGTAATATAAGCGACCGAACCTTGAACAACCGATCATGATCTGAATGGTATTTATCGGTTGCACGAGAATTATCTTTGAAGTGAAGATATCGGCGATTTTCTTCAAATCTAACGCCAAATTACAACGAAAATGACATACTGTTGCTTCGATCGATTCGAAACGTCATCGTTTTAGCTAATAGGTCCGTCGTAAAGATGGCTTTGGGTAAACATGCTTGACGTTTAAACCTGTATTTTGTACGTTCGTTTAGTTCTATTTCCTTTTGTATTGAGAAATTATAAGAAAACACACAAAACTTGGTAACTAGAAAGGCCATTGCAAATCTCTATACAGGCGAAATGAAAGAGCCGTTTGCCTTTCTTCATCGGTCGGATAGACGTTACTGCGATCCTCAAATCGTCATGTCACGACCGACGACAAATTAAAGCCTACATACCAGCGAATACTTAAGAACATAATTTGTATTTTTTTGGGCCACTTAGGGGAAAGGGACGACTACAAAAATTTTAGAAGTTAGTTGTTTATTTGTGACAATATGCCTAGAAATATTTATCTACGATTCTTAAATGCAAATAGACCCAAATTACTAAATTCGTTAATCAATTTAAAACATATTTTATTGCCATATGTTAAATTTACTATACTGTATATGCAAATTACATGATCTGTATTTCCTGTCTATGCCTTTATGTGACAAAGGAAATTGCGTAACGTCTCGCCCCAGCGATTGCGGACTCCTATATGTTCATAAATCTAATTTACAATGTGAACTGCCAGCTACGAGTATAACGTAAACAGCTCTGTCAACTCTTCAGATAATAAATAAAAAATCACTTATGTTGATGGGTATGGCTAATAGGTATATTTGTATATAAATATTGTAAGATTGCAATCGCCAAATTGTATATTTCTTAAACATTTCAAAAACACAACATTTGTTGTTTATATTGGAAAATTTACAAGAAAGAAAAATTGGTATATAAGGTATAATTGTTTATAATAGACGATAAATTTTATAAACTTTGTCTGCATAAACAAATTTGTATACAACAAAATATAAAAAAAAACTATATATAGTATATAAAAGAAAATAAACTAACGTGGTTTGTATACATAACTATTATTATATACAAATTAATAACGAATATATGTAAGCAAATAATATGTCAGCGATCAATAGACCTGAAATCTTACAACATTTTTATGTTAAACTGATTAAAATTTATAAAAAAAAAAATTTACCAAAGGAGGGTGAAATTAGAAGTGCTCATGGATGAGCTTCCTGAATAGTTTTTATAATATGCTCATAACATTAAACATAAATAAGCCATGTTCGACACTTTAATCCAGTCTTTGTTGTTTTATAGAAAAAATAATTTTAATATTCAATTCATTACAAACCTCTTTATTAACTCTTACCTTCGACAAAATGTTCTTTGTCTGACAACAAAATCTTTTTCTAAATTATGACTAAGTCTTATGGAATTTTTGAGTATCTCGAAGAATCATTCGCCGCATATATTAAAACCTATAATTTTAAGAAGGTGCATGCATTTTATATGGACATAGTATTTTGTTAGCTTTTAATTCGGGTGTATATAATTTATAAATGGAAATGCATTTGAAGGTTTTCATTAAACTCGATTAACTGTTAGGTTTGAATTAGTAGTGGTATGTTATGTGGAAGCAAGCTGGAAGGTTGATTGGATAAAATTAGCGAAGCGCGATATATTCATTTTGATGTGAATAGTCTGTTAATTTGACCTCCATTATTTAGCACCTCACTTTTGGAAATTTAATTTTTTTAACTGTTTGAATAGTTTATTGGTAACTAATGACGTATCGATACATTTTATTATATTTTTATCTATGTCCAACAGTCATTGACGAGTCATGTTTTTTTATGATTTAATCTTTGCAATCTGTTCTGGGGCCGAATCACTCCCAATCTTTTTTGCATCCTGCCCCTATCGGTATTCGAACCCGGTACGCCCAGATTCAAACGCCAAAGCCAAACCACTGTGCCGTTTGGACTTTGACTACCGAGGGGGGTAAACTGATAACTGCAGTTTAAACCAAATTCCGTCAAATATTTTTAACTGCCCGCTATTAACCATCAAACAGTTTCAAAAGAAAATTATATTTTTCAAAAGCTAGGTGTTTACACAATGGAGCTGTTAAAAGGCAAATATTATTGGCTGGTAAATGGTGTTAAAACGAAAGATATTTAAATTGTTCCCAGTTAAGGTTCGTTCGAGGGAACAAGCCATTAAATGGCAAGCGGACAGAATTTTTAAAATTCCATTATTACGCTGGGGAATACCATTAAGATGCTAATTACAATTCGAAGCGCACTTTCTTGCATAATTTTCCTATTTTGCTCGTCTTCTTGAAATCTGGCGAATTCATCGGAACATTTAAGGTCAAAGTTTTCGGTACAAAAACATTTCATCACTTGGTGGTCGTCGAGTGGCTATTCATAGTGGAGTATCAAGCTAGAAAGCCGTGGTTCTCTCTCTAAATTAAACTACCAACATGGCGGTTTGTTTACATTATATTCAAATAGATGGTGCTGATTGGGAGTTTTGAATGAGTGTTCGTTATTTCTAATATGATTACTATGACAACGAATTACTACGAAAATCAGTTACCATGGCAATAAATTCCAATACTAGACCAATTTGTGAAATAAATTCTCGTGTTCCGATTATTACTTTCTTTTAATAAAACATAGTAATCATGAAAAATTACGACCTCGAGTCGCCGAAGTAAAAAAAAAATGAAGGGTGGTTATGTTGTGGCCAACACCTGATTTTCTTTTACCGCGAATGTATACATAGATCTCGAATACACCACACTTGATTTCTAAAGCGAAACATTAAAGTTACCAGACTTTTGGTAAAACTGTCTTGCACAATCAAACGTCATAATTCCTCCTTAAAAGGAAACCTACAAGGTCAACCCTTGTTGAAAATTTAATCATTACATTTATTTGAACTTAGAAAGAACGACAAAAACTTAAGTATTTTTCGGTTTTTGCAAATGCTAAACTTTTCAACATCCTTGCAAAAATTGAAAAGCTCCCATGGAAGCCGCCAGTTCCGCTACATAGATTTCTACCAAATTTCGCCACGATTTCCCATTTAATGGAAAAAGGTTAAGTATGAAATTGGATTCTGAAATATTCAGTCAGTCGACTGGACTAATAAAGATGCCGAATTTTGGTGAAATAAAGTTTTTTTTTTAAAATTAAAACTCGTGATTTACGGTAAAAATTAAAAATTTAATTGAAGAAATTAAATTTACAATCTTGTTGTTTTTAATCGTTTTTTTCGTAAATACTAGGTGACTTTTTAAATTACCAAAATTAAAAATTTCTGGAATCTCCCAATTTATAGTAAAAGCACTGAGTAGAACGTGACTTTAAAGTGCTACTCAGTGGTAATAGCTTAAGTATAAAGTTTCATTCCGATCCATCAATCCGACTACGCTGTACAGAGATCGAATTTTTTGTAAAAATAATAAATAAATAATAAATCGCTATAGTCATAGAGTCTTCTTGTGCTTAATCTGTTTTCTTGTAAATGATATATTTTTAAAAATATTTGCCTAAAACGAAAAAGCTCCTATGGAGGCTGCCACTTCCGGTGAACCGATTTCACGTCTCCATTTTATTCATTTATCTTTGTGTTATAGTTTTATGGTAGGTTTTATGGTTTTACGATTGTTGCCATCGGTGCAGATGGTTTAATGCTGATATTAGCAGTAACCGCTGGTTGTTACAGTCATTCATTTACCGAGTTGGGTGGGATTGAACGGTTGACGGTATATGTATTGCCAAATTCAATTTTAATGTTTCTGACAGTTTATCAATTAGCCCATAGAGAATTTAACGTTGTTAAGATGATCAACTAAATCACTTGCTTCCAATTTTGACCAAATTTTTATTTCTTTTTCTTTATAATCTGTCGGACAGATCCGTCATTGCTTTGTAAATTCTTATAAACAATGTGTACTGTTCATGGATTGAGTTTGATTAAAAATTTAATCCATTGGGCCAGGCTTACAATAGTTGAACGTTTTTGGTTCCGTATACTACAATGGTATTTTCGTTGCAATATTAATGGCAGTTGTTGCTAAGGCTATACCACCATTGTGAGATCGGTTTGAAGTTGTAGCTTGTAAAGCAGAAATTATTTTTGAATTGACAGATGTCTTTTTGCCGTTGTTAATGTGAACACGACTATGTTCATCAATCCAATGCTTAACCGTTTTTGCCGCAATCTAGATGACGAATCATGTAATTTACTCTTTGGATAGAGAATTTTGTCTTTTGTTTCCAAATAATCAAGGCATCTCTTTGTGTGCAGCTGGCTGGTTTCTTCTAACTGTATCCGCGTCTCGTAGGTGCTAGTCCAATATTTACATTTTTTCGTTTTTCATTGATTTTTTTTTAAAGTGAGTTCACAATGACTCCTTCTCCGATGTGAAGATGAATCGTCATAATGTTGTTCACTAGTGTTAGATGGCAGTTTAACAAATTTATTAATCAACTGTCGACTAAAACAGGGTTATCAAGTACCGTCGAAAAATTATTTGCCCAAGTACATCATTTTTAATTAAACGTATATTTACAATATAACGGTAAATTTCTAACAACCACTCAACTATTTTTCTTTATGTATTGAATTTAATTAAGAATAGGTGAAGCAAATGTACAAGGCGACAAATATATTCTGTCATAAAAATTATTTTGTATGTGTTGTTGATAAGGCACGCATCAAATTTCTAGTTCGACTTGATAGTTGCTCTAATTTTTATGTTTGGTTAAAAAAGGGCTCATATTACACGTTCCTTTAAAACCAATGAAATTTGTATGTGCACGTTTACATAGTTCTGACCTTACAGCGTAATTAGAAACCAATTGCTCAACCCAGTATCTATCTCCGGGTGCGCTTGCATACTATGTATATACATACTCAGCGACCGCCCTAATCAATCTTCCACTATATAAAATCGTTTGATTGATTAAATTGTTTAATTAAATTAACCGAGATTTTTTAATACAATTTTTACCGAGTTAATTAATTTCTTGAAGTTCTAAATGAAAGAAGTTTATAACTTATCTTGTGCTCTGTGTATTTAGCAGATAATTAATATTTATTGTTTGTATTTAGTTGTTGTAATTAATGATTTTCGTTTTTTTTATAATACGGAAAGGAAATTGGCCAATATTTACATACTAACATAATTAAGTGGTTACAAATTATTATGTAATCATAAGATTATAAACGTAGAGTGTACTAAATATAAGTAGCCTTGGTATTTTTTTTTTAGAAAAGAGGTAAGTAAGTACATAATCATAAATATGTTTTGTTAGTTGAATTAGTTATTTGTATTCGGTCATGGTTTAGCATAATTTGAGGTTATTGCGGATTAATGCCTTAAGATCACTGTCCTTGTTTATGACTTTGTAATGGATATGATAATTCAGGCCTACAATTTGTATAGTGGGTTTTGAAGACCAATGACCTGTAAATTACTCCCTATACAGATTTTAGTATAAACGATTGTTGTAACGCAACAGTAGCCCGACAATTCACCGAAAATGACAATTCACTCGAAATCAGCATAATTTCAGTATAATTTATTGAAATCACCGAAATAGTAATTAACTGAAAACGCCAGTTTACCGAAAATAACCATTCACCGGAAATTCATCAAAATATAATTACCAGCACCCCTAATAGAGAATACGGTTTCTATCATTGCTTAAAACCCGATGATTTAAACATAAATGACTCGTTCCACTAAAACTGACTATTTAAAAAGATGCTCCCGAAGCTGGGACTGAACTAAATCTGAACCAATCTTATGACTCGATCAATTGAGAGAGTTTTTAGTTTGCCTCAGTAGGCAAACTAAACCAACAGGATAACCAACAGGAAAATATTTGATCTAGTAGATCTGTTTTCAATTCATGTGATGAACACCAATCAATGAATTAAAACTTATTTTTAGTAATTTATTTTAAAATTCCAAAATAAACAATTTCATCGGTTATAAAATTGACTCTTTATGTCTCAGTTTACGATATCCCGGAATTCCTCCATAAATTATTTTAGAATCTCATTTCTATCCTAAATACCGAATTTCATCATGATCGATTACGATACGACATTGTTTCGTCTCAGTAGGCCGTATTCTATACCTACTACCAAAAATTATTTTGGAATCATATTTTCATCCTACATTCTCAATGTCATAATTATCGGTTAAGCGATGTAATAATTTCCTTGCAGTTGATCATATTCTAGATCTTCTTCCTAAAATCAGTTTAGAATCCAATGTGTATTATAATACTGTGGGCAAAAAATAGTAAGACTTTGTTCATAATTTTAAAATTCTTTATTTATTTCTCCAAATCTATTTCGTCCTCCTCAAAGTAATCTCCCTCCCCCCCCCCCCCCCCGGGCCTCAATACACTTGTGCCAACGTTTTTTCCAATCCTCGAAACAGTTGTTAAAGTCAATTTCCGCCTCCAATGCACATAGCGATTCACGTTTAATGTCTTCAATTTACTCAAAACGGTTTCCCCGGAGCGGTCGTTTGAGTTTGCTGAACAGCCAGAAGTCACACGGAGCTAAATCAGGCGAATACGGTGGTTGCAGACGATATGGGTGGAATTTCTGGCGAAAAAATCACGTAAAACCAATGCAGTATGAGAAGGTGCATTATCGTGGTGCAAAACCAAGAGTTGTCGACCCATAATTCCGGCCTCTTTTTACGAATAGTTTGGCCGGTAGGAAGGAATTCGGGGTGCACCACACCTCGATAATCGAAGAAAACTGCCAACATCACCTTGATTTTTGACTTGCTTTGACGTGGTTTTTTCGGCTTCGGCTCACCTTTGGCACGATATTCGGCCGATTGATCGTCCATTTCCGGGTCGTAAGCATAGATCCAAGACTCATCGCCAGTTATAATACGTTTCATGGTAGTCGGAAAGCATTGTTTCACAGACGTCAACGCGACGCTGCTTTTCCAAAAAATTGAGTGATTTTGGAACCAATCGTGATTTCACTTTTCGCCCAAATGATCTTTCAAAATGTTTTTCTCTGATCCTTCCGATATTTCAACGATGCCAGTAAGGTCTCTGACTGTTAATCGTCGATTCTCGAGCACCAATTCCTTGATTTTATTAACGTGTTGATCATCAGTTGATGTTGATGGCCGTCCTAGACGTGGTTCGTCGTCAACACGTTCTCGACCCTCTTTGAACAATTTGTACCAATCAAAAACACTTGCCCGCGACATACAATTATCACCGAAGGGATTTTACAACATCCTGAACGTTTCGGCACCACAAAATTGATTCCGCACACATAATTTAATGGAACTTCTTTGTTGAATAATTTCACTCATTGTAAAAATCGCCGAATGCACTTTTTTGTACTTCAGAAAGACAAGGGTATACTAAACACTATTGATTATTTTGACGTGACATTTGGCACAGATGTCACTGACAGTCATACCAACATAGAAAAAATCGACGAATATTTCGACGAATGGTTTTCCGCGCCAAATTTAAATTAAAAAGTTTTACTACTTTTTGTCCACAGTAGTACATCCCAAGTTGATTATGATCGGTTAAGGAATAGTCTAGTTACGTTCCAGTTGGCTATATTTCAGAACTTTTCTAAAAACCCAACTTCATGATCGGCTATGAAATAACCTAGTTCCGTTCTAGTTGGCCGTATTCCAGAACTACTTGGAAAAAGTATTTTAGAATCACATATGTTTTATTCTTTACTATATTTCATCATAATCGCGTTAGAAATGACTTAATTCCATAAAAATTTGATGATTTCCAGAGCGACATTTGGAATTCATATTCGAGGCACGAATTTTTTAGAAATTAGGACTCTAGATACTCGAACGGCGTACTCAAATTTATCTCGCTAATCGTTCAACAGAAGAAATATGATAGAAAATGTAAACCAAAAATAACTGTTCATTTGACATATTTTCGGGTGTCGTTGTCGATGAATTGTGTTTCAGTAAATTGTCATGGAACCACCATCTACTGAGGATTGCTAGAGAACACTACAATTGTAGCTTTTGCATTTTTAATTCGTTAGAACTTTTGTTGCATAATTTTAATCAATTTGGTATCTTGTGACCAAATAGATTATTTTGACAAAATTATCTCCTCCAAAATATATTATTCCCAATAACCACGAATAGTTTTTAGAACATATACCAGCGGAATAGGTTCAACTGTACCTCACCGTATAACTGTAAAGCTTTACGATAATAATTATCTTCAAAATCCAGATGATCCAACATTTAAAATTTCATCATTTGCTTACTTTTCCAAAATGCAATTTTGGAAATATAAAATATATTAAAAAAGTGCTCGGGGTAAAATCTCTCAAGCAAGAAAATGATGCGCAAAACGATTCAAGAAAATATACTTACAGCATCTACCAGCAATACAGCAATGGTTTTCGTCATTGTGAAAATCAGAGCAATTTTAACCTTTTTTCGTGATACACATTGGAACAATTTAAATTTAAAACTGTTTTGGTTTACTTGAAATTTAGTGGTTTGGAGGTATATGAAATCGAGAATTTCCATTTTAGAATATTTTCTTGGTCTATATAAACAAATTTCAGGAAAATCGGATCAGGTTTAATTTTTTTGTAACCACGTTTTCTGATGACTTGGCCTCTGGATTTAGAACCAATTTAGGAATGAAGAAATTTCGCTAATTTTTTAGAACATTTTGGTATCAACATTTTGGTATCACTGGTAGTGAAATTGTTGCTTGGTCCGAGACTTTTCAAACGATTTGCTACATAATTATATTGGAATGTGCATAATGTAACTGTTTGTAGCGCCATAGCGATAGCTATGAGTATTGAAGTACTTTAACTACGTTTATATTCCATATTCTGCAGTGTCAATTAATTAATTATGTAAATTGCTGTTAATAAAGTTTTAGCTTCGTCTAAAACCTTTTGAACGATCTGCTACATGATTATTTAAGAATAAGAAAAAATATATATGCTATCAGCGCCAGAACGGTAGTTTCGAGTACTAACGTGCTTCTGTTAAATTTGGCCATTTAATGAGATTTGACTTATCTCGTAACACATTGGGTAATAAAAGGTTGTTGCAGTTACTGAACAAATAGAACGTTCGTACGTTCTGTTGGACCGTCGACAAAAATAACTATGTAATTCGGGTCGAGTAGAGCAGATTTTCGGCATGTTGCCGTGATATTGACTTCTTTTTAGAAATATTGTTATTAAGCCCCATTCGTTGTAAATGATAGCTTTACCGCTATTCCTAAACCTGTAGCTCCTATGAATTATACAGTTTCAGACGTTAATCCACTTTGGTTAAAGTATCAGATATTAATGTGCCGGCATCCACTTGACCTTGATTCTATTGTTGAAACAGAGATACTTTACTTATGTACACAGCAATTTTTTCATTTAAATCAATGAGGTTATATTTGGTTCCAGTTAACCTAAAACAGCCTACAGCGAGCAGGAACAAAATGTTCTATAATGCAATGGTCGGTGTCGAGAACATAGAACCAGAAATAGGCTCCATGTCTTTCTTATTGGTAACTGACTGGTGCTTTGCTAAAGCGGAAATTGATTTAACCACAGGCCACCAAACAATAGAAGCTTAAGATAGTACCAGTAAAACCAGTGATTTGTAAATAAATATTATCATTTTGGGAATAAACCGCTCTTCCACAAAAAATAGCTTAAGATTGTTGAAGTTTAATTTCAGATAAAATCTTAGGAAAGTTTACTGTCTAAACTACTACCAAACTATTAGCGATATCTACCTGATCAGACTCCCTGATATTTCTTCGTCCAGTTAAAACCAGTATGTTTGACTTAAATGGATTATTGTGCAAAACCTATCTGAATGCACCTAATCTCGACAGACACTCACGTAGAGCGTGCTGTTTTAGGCCAGATAGGATATTTATAGGAGTAGTTGAACATGTAAGGACCAAGTTACAAGAATAGCTCTGAGAACTAAAGTCAGATTGCTGTAGTTTGACAAGTAATTCATTAATAATAATTAATCACTAGAGAAGTGATAACAACCACTCCCTGGGGGCTGTAATTCGACCTCCCAAATATAGGAATGAAAAGAACTCTGGTCTTGTTCTAAGATTGTGGAACAATTCGAAAATGAATGCAAGCTTGGACACATTAGAGTACGTGATCTAAAGAGCCTAATTTATACGATAGAAAGGAGAAATAACTTCATCGCAGGATACCGAGAATGACTAGTCTATGGGCTAATTTCCAATCGGGCGGTTAGCAGTAGCGTTAGACTGCTGGGAAGCAACAAAACAGAGTTGATAACGTGACAACCAGAAAAATAATCCGAAATCATAAATAGAAGTCAAACTGCTCCCATTTAATTCTCTTTTGGAAGAAGTTTGTCTGCTATCAATGAGTTCCATTAAATCCGCTCTGCAATATTTTAGCTTGAGATTTATTAAGCGGGGCGAGGTCCGTTATTTAATTTTTTCACAGAATAATGATCCAATAATTTCTGCAAACGAACTCGTGTTACATATTTTTATGCTACTAAAAAGATATCCCAATCGATTGAAGGCAAGATCTTTTGGCTTAAGTTTTCTAGTAGCTTTCCTCATTTTTTAAGATGAGAATATCAAAAGACTTATTCGAAAGGTTTTCGAAGGCTAAAGAGATTTTTTTCGTTAAAGACAATGTAAAAAATTCAACCGCATTAGTCGTACGTATCTGGTTTATGTTAATAACGATATACCCACTCTAATATGAGTATCAGTCATCTCATTTTTTATAGAATTGACAAAAATTGGCAGAAAGACTTTGAATATTTCACACTCAGAATTGCTAATACACATTTAATGTGTGTTTGAATAATCGTGTGGAAAGTTTATTGTATTTTTCCATGTTTATTCCAAAAACTTGGATTCTTGAAGTAAATTGTTCAAAGAATTCTCGTTCGCAAAATTTGTATTCTTCGATTGCCAACATGATTCTAATGTTCACCTCATGTTTGCTTCATCTGTGACAGGTTACGGCGCTCAATTTCAATTTGCTATCTGTTAAGGCAAAGCAGTATTCTCCCGCTCCGGTTAAGAAATCCATCTACGTTTCTAAATTGTATAACACTACGGTGCCCGAGGCTCTCTACAAACTTTACTCTACTTTTGAGTAGAAAACTTGATATTCTTTTCGAGGAAATTACTGCTCGGTTGCTACTGAAATTCATCCTGGCCTCTGTAATAAATTACGACAGGCCTGACCTATGGTCATCTGGAGTGTTGCACTATGTTATAGGTGGATCTATTATAGTCAAGGTCAAATGTACATGTACACCTTATGGATGTACTGCTGACTTCTAACTGGGTTTCATTCTGCTGGAGATACACTTCTAACTGAATATGTACTGAAAATGTTGTAAATTCTTTGCATCATTCAATTTTTTGACATTGAATCATGTCCAGATTTAGCTGGATATTTTTTTCATATAGATTGTGATTTTGTTGATTTGATTAAAGATGATTTGAGATATGACTTTGGGAAATGTGATGATGTTCCATCGTTACAAATTTATGGAAAGTGTAGAGACAGCTTTATTTGAAGGGTTGAACTTCCCTATATGCCGAGCCTTGGTTTGGTTCAATCGTAGCATAAAAAATATTGCAAATATTGCTTGGTATTCAAGCGTTCTGATATTATGCGCAATGCAAGCATTTCAATTCTTTCCTCGATATCTATACTTTTGGAATCCGTAGTTAAATCTAGAATAGAAGTTCACATACAAAATAGATAAAATTCGCTTTATGCGGTTTAATTCTGGCGATTGTCGATTTCGCAGGTTGTTTAGCTGAATTACTGAATTAGCCCTGATTTTTTCTATTGATCGTGCCTCACTGTGTTTCCTTGTCGAAGCAGCTCTAGAAGAAGTCGTTCTGCTTCGGTCGTTTTCATGTCGTGTTTCATGCTGTTCACTTCTTTCAGCAGCTCTAGAAGTAGACATTCAATTCGTCCCGTACAATATTTCAGATTCAACAGTTTTCTGTTCACTGAGGCCGTTCCTTTTCTAATTGTAAACATTTTTGGGCAACAGTTGTATGGAGCCACCTATACCCAGGGGCTGATCTATTCAAAAATATCACAAAAACCTATGTATTTCGAAATTTTATTCTAACCCAGTAATTGAATTAAAATGTTAAATAGTAAAATCAAAATAAAAATTTTATTTGAGAATATCAAAAGTTTAAATTAAAAGAGCTGAATTGATTAAGCAATGTGTAGCAAAGTGGGTCAGCTCGTTGAATACCGCGGTAATAACTAAACATTTTCTACTTAATATAAAACATCGACTATGGATGTGTCACAAATTTCAAAACCATTTCCGTTTTGAACGCTTTGATGGTTTTAGTCTAGCACTAACTGGATTCAGTTTTAATTTCAAACCGGTTCTCATGTTGTGAATAGAATTATGGTGGTTTATTTCAGTGAGATATCAAAATTTTATAATTTCCAAAGGGGTTCGGCCTGGTAAGTTCCTGTAACGAAATGCATTCTATTTTAACGTCGTAAAGTCGTATTGACCCGCTTTCGTTTTAATTTGAAAACGAATGCATGTTTTGAAAATAGTTATGATGGTTTAGGCCCGTGGAGTATCAAGGTTTTATAATATCCAAAGGGGTTCGGTCTGGTATGTCTTAATGCTTCAGAGGCCTCTCTAGTTAACCTATAGAGGTTAGCTCTAGTTTTAATTTTAAAACGATTTGCTTGTCGTGAATAGAGTTATGTTGGTTTAGGTCAATGTTGTATTTAGATTTTATAATATCCTAAGGTGTTCGGTCTGGTATGTCCTGATGTATCGGAGGCCAATAACGGAACGTAATTTATTAGAAACGAGTTCATATTGACTACCTAGCTCTAGTTTTATTTTCAAACCAATTTGCATGTTGTGAACAGAGCTATGATGGTTCGGGTCAGTGTAATATCAAGTTTCTATAATTTCCAAAGGGATTCTCCCTGGTACCGATTTGATTGTTGTGAATAGAGTTATGTTGGTTTAGGTCAATGTTGTATTTAGATTTTATCATATCCCAAGGTGTGCGGCCTGGTATGTCCTGATGTATCGGAGGCCAATAACGGAACGTAATTTATTCGAAACGAGTTCGTATTGACTACCTAGCTCTAGTTTTATTTTCAAACCGATTTGCATGTTGTGAAGAGAGCTATGATGGTTCGGGTCAGTTTAGTATCAAGTTTCTATAATTTCCAAAGGGATTCTCCCTGGTACCGATTTGATTGTTGTGAATAGAGTTATGGAGGTTAGGGTCAGTGTGGTATGAAATTTATATATTATGGATAAGGGATTTGGCCTGGTATGTTTTGGTGTATCGGACGATTGATTTGCATATTGTGCACAGAGCTATGATGGTTTTAGTCAGTATGGAATTGAGATTCTATCAGTATGGTCAGTATGCTATTGAGTGCTTGCTAAACGTAAGTCCCATTGCATCTCACAATGGGATGCCTGTTCAACGTCAGTTCCGTTGCCTTTCACGATGAGGTGCTTGTTTAACGTGTGTCCCCTTGCCTCTCAGATTGAAGTTCTTGCTAAACGTAAATCCCATTGCTTCTCACGATGAGATGTTTGTTTATCGTGAGTCCGCCTGCCTTTTACGATGGAATGCTAGCTATGCTATGCGTAATTTCCATGCTTCTCACGATGGGGCGCTTGATTATTGTGAGTCTCCTTGCCTCTCACAATGGAGTGTTTGATAAACTTCGTTCCACAACTTCTCATGATGTGGTGCTGGTTTAACTTGGATCTCCTTTGCGTTCGTGATAGGAAATTCGATAATCGCACTGACCTAAAATATCATCGCTCTGACCCCCAGTAGCTCTGTTAAGAACTAAGGCCTCCGGATCTAATTTAGAAACAGCACTGTCAAGAAGGTAAGGTTCAAAAGTTGAAAGTATGGAAATAATTTTATCTACAACTCTGATAGATCTGCTGAACTGAAGGTTTATCGACCGTTATTGCAGCTATCATTCCAGATACCCAGTTGTTATTGCCATCCTTTACACAAAATAAGGTAAACGTCTCATTAATGTTGTATTTGCAGAGTAAGACATCATTAGCTATGTGATATTCTAGTAACCCGGATGGTTTAGTCGGTTCGAGAAAATGGCAACCAAGTACCACTCGAAAGACCTTGAGTTTTTAACCATTTAGTGAAATGTATTAGCGAACACAGAACTTTTTCACTTTCTAGTTTGCTTTAAAACACTAACACTAAAGTTTCGAATGCAAATAGCTAAAAAACTTTTTTGGGATACATAATTTGAAAGAAATAACAAACCTTATATTGCTAAATGGTTCTCCCATTAAATCGTTAAATCATGCTGTGATAATTAGCTCAGCTGTAATACCTCCAATCAATGAAATTTGTTTAACCTTTCAATCACGAATTATTTTTTAAATCTGAAATGCGCGGACAAAGAACACACAACATCAAAAAATATTTAAGACTGGGACAAACACATATCTCCAAATATCAATGAACTTAAAGATGATTCACTTACTTTCTCTGCGCAATTATTTTGAATTATTGGCTTGCCTTCGTCGAAGCTAGAAAATTTTGAATTCCTAATTTATCAGGCAATACTACGAGTATATCATCAAGTACGCGTTGTTTAGGGATGCTGGCGTTACAACAACATATCAAATTTTTTATCGACTCCCAAAGAATGTTTTCTTGCACATGTCTTATTACTATTTTTAACATTTTCTTCTTCTTCTTTAATTCACCTTCGTCTATTTCATAACATCTCTATACGTACAAAATCCACATACATAGTTTTATTAACCTTTACATAACAGAAACTCTTGAATACTCGTAGAGAGCGAGACTCTAAAAATGGTATACGTATAAGACTTCTGGTTTATAAGGCGAACCGAAAGAATATAAATAATTGGTTACGACGATTTAATGATGATAATATGAATGCGCTAATAAAATGGGAAAATCAATTGAAAATCGCAATGTACGAAGTTCAATGATCGATAGATTATGTTATGTGTGTGTGTGTGTGATAAATGCTGTGATCCATCCAAGATGGCAGCACCGTTGTTTACATATGATATATTATTGTTTATATGGATGGTTATTTTGCTGTTCAAGCAATTAAAATCAATTGGGATGCAAATCATATTGTGTCGTCATCCAACACTAGAAGTCGTTGTGATTTAATTAGTAGTGGGCTTTCTATCTAAATTGATTTATATTGATAAATGAATGTTATACAGTTGAATAAACTAATGGACACTTGTAAATTATGATTATTTTGTTGTATATATTAGAAGCATCGAGTAGACGATATAGACAATAAATAATTTAATAAATTTTTTTATGTAGGTTAATCGATTTAGGTCGCCAATTATGTATCAGTTAATTTTTTATAGATCAGTAAGTGCACGTTAGATATATTGGTTTTGGACGGCCATTTGTATTTTGCTTAAACTATCATCTTAAAATTAAGGAGAGCCGAGCGTAATAAGATTGTTTGTCAACACGTGATCATTTGATATGTTAGGCATTAATTTTGGTAGTTTCGGCAGACGAATTAGGAAGGTACGATACGGCTCTGCAGCTGGAATCAGGGAGAGAATGTGTAGGACGGCCTTTGATTGGGCTGAAAGCAGTAAGTTGTCTTGGCAAATGCTAGGTGGCTCGCCAATCCGACTGGCAGGGTAGCGAAGCAAGTATGGCCTGAGCTGAGCTTGAAGCGATCCAAGATCTTGATCACACTACGGAAGCGTGATTTTTGTAGAATTGTAAGGGTACTTTCCGGACACTGCCTTTTCGGAGATCATGCGAGAAGACTGGGTCTGGATGCAAATGACTTCTGCAGAAGCTGCAAGGATGAGAAGGAGGAGGAGAATCTTGTTCACTTCCTATGCTTATGTCCTGTCCCCTCATGACAGCGCCTTATCTCTTACGTTATGTGAATAGCACTAGATGGGTTTAAAGGGAGTTTAATGATGTCGGATCCTGTGGTATCACAATGGGCCAAAACTGGTATAAGTGTACGATAGCACCCACTGAAACCTAACCTAACCTTCGGTAGTTTCGGTAGAATAACCCCTAGAATGGTAAAATGAAACAGTCAAATTTCCTCGCTCTGGTTTGTTATTGTGTTACATCGAAATTGGATATATTTTGTCAGTGGCGCTTTAAATATTATTTGCTGGTGATTTACAAGTACTCCACTCCTAAATTAGAATATTATAGACTTCGTAAATCAATCGTAATACCGCAAATGCTTTTCTCAGTCCACTTCCAGATATAACGACATCGTAAATTTGGATAATGTCGCACCTCATTGACCTCTCTGGTCCCGATCGAATTTTTCTTGCTCTTTGCCCTCATGAGTTTACTTTTTTCTAGTACTACTTGCGACAGCTATTCCGGGTCTATATTATCGTCGCGATTGTTACTCTATCAGCTAGTAAATCAAATTCTACTAATCATAAGGATTTTTTGACTTGCTATGTCTGTCACATACCTTTCGCGGTAAAGCGCTGGAAAGCAACAATGATAAATTTATCAGAGACCACAAACTATATGAATTTGCCTGCCAATCCTCATAAGACCAGTTTAGACAGCAAACCTTATTGGAAATTTTATCTTGAAGTTGAACTCTAATATGTTACCGGCACATTTCGCCAATATTGATAATTCTTGGGATCTGTCCTCAAAATTGCTGACAAATCATTGACGCCATTATCATCTAGTAGCCTGGATCAAATTCTTCAGTTAGGAAATTAATAGACTGTCAATGCCAATTTTTGCTTTTGAAACAATTTTGACTATTTTGTCCCTACCTCCTCTTCTGCCCTTCATTCTTCATACAGCTTGTTACACTGCTTTTTGACAAGTGAAACGATTCAGATTTATTGCACACCATTCATCAATTTTTAATTATAACAATTTATCGATAGCAGAAAGCCTAGACTTAATTTTGGTAATTCGTATTTAGTAACATTGGCATTTACCAAATTTTCTTTCAATTCTTTTTTAACCTTCTATATGTTACAATAATAAAGTCACGCATAAAAAGTCGCATCGGGCCCTTATTAATTTACGGCATCGATCTAGTTTGAGTGCTATTTCCTATTGAGTTTCAGTCAAATTTAATAATACTAAAAATAATTCCCGTTTTAGTGAGGATCTTTCAGCTGATGAGGTAAAACTTATAAGTTATTAAGAACTCATCGCCAGATCTGATTCTCTTGCGATTATTCTATCAGAATTCGCCCTTTGATTATCTCGTAATTCACGCAAATTCTTTTTTGACTTTCAGCAGTTATAAGGGACCAAAATCTATCGTATGTATAACCTTCCACTCTTTTATAGAAAATAAGGCCAGTTAGCTAGTGCCGATCGTCCTCCACGACTTAATAATCCGAACGATGCGGATTGATGTAAAATAGAACGAACGAAATTGAAATATTTGCATTGACGTTTTTTGATTGGTTGAACCTTCCTGTTAATCGGATTGTCAAGCGCCCATTTTCGCTTCCGAATATCAGCACCGGGCAGATTAGTGCTTCATTTAAAGTTCGAGTCGGCACGACTGCTAGTTCCGAGCCGTCTCGCGGTTTGGCCTACCGGTATAGGTCTACTCGTAATTTCAATTAATATGTTTGTAATTCTGGTATTCCGAGCTAACAATTTAGCGCGGAATTTGTTTTTCGTTTTCGACGTACTGAGAGTTTCCGGCTGATCCCATGGATCCTATATAGCTTCTTGTTGTCACTGTTGTATCTGTTCAGATATTCAGTGTTGTTTGCTTTAGTTTTTTAAAAATTGTTTAATATGTCTATGCGGATTCCATTTTAGCGTAATTTTTTCAAAGTAAATTTCGTTTTCCGGTTTCCGCATATGCAACAGCACGGCCAATCGTTTACCCTTTTTCGTCATATTTCAATATTTCTCGGTTGTTGTGGTACCAGTTCCAATAGACCAACGTTAGAAATTGAGTTAAACCAAAGGATTCTAGAAGTATAAAGTCTTCTTAGATATTTATAGATGAACACTTGAAGTTATTTCGAAGATGTTTGAATTTCTCTCAAAGCTTCGGGACCACATAGAATAATAGATTTGGCGTTCGAGTTAAAGATGTTATGTTTGGTGTGCCTTTATATTATTCGCGAGTGCCATATTTTATTAAATTGAAAATCGCATACCTAGATATTGTTATATCGGCTTCAGTATTGCCTTCTTTAGTTATCATACTTCCTAGGTTCCTCCTCTACATCATCAATGATGCCAACATTCTTTCCAATCATTATTGTTAGTGGAGTCTGGTCTTCGATTCCTAATCGCAGCAGTTTAATTTTTCTCATTCACCTTAAACGATATGAAATTGCTTGTTGAGTCACTCGTAATGGAAGTGCAAGTTCTGCTTGTATTTGGTACGAATCTTCATCCAATTTACATCGGGAAATTTTAACCATAACTGGCTAGTGGCACCATCGTTTGTCGAACGTCGGAGACTTTCTTGTATACCCAATATATTACAAACTTATTTTTAGTTTCAGTTACTGCAAGTTTTTAGTTCTTGTAGATCTCAAAGGCTTCTCCAATGTCGATTTATATTTAAGTGATACGAATATATCTACGAAAATTAATAAATATTTTTTTATTTTCTTATCATTTCAGGTGAGTGACGATGTTAATATACATGAACTTCAAATCTATATCTCACTAGAGAACGATAATAAGCAAGGTTTAAAAAGTTGTTTGGATGTCGACAGAATCAGGAACCTATTGTTACTGACCAAAGAGAATTGGTCTAACTAGTTACTACACACACTTCATTTTAAAATTGATTCCAGAGAAGTAATTTGCTTTAACAACTTTTAAATGCAACGAGCTGTTAACTCGTGCAATCAGTGATTTAACATCAAGCTGAACTAAACTTGTAGAAAAGCAATTTAGCACCACCTATTGATACAAAGCGGAACGGCTTTCTTAAATCGTTGAAATCGCAGGAAGCTAAATGTTTGTTAATAAGGTCATGTCAAACTAAATGTCATTGGATGATGTTAAATATTTTTTTTATTGGGATTAAAAAATTATCAGGAATTTTACCTAATCGGGAAATGTGGTTCAATTATGAGTTCTTTCCTTCCAGACAAAAACATCTAGTTGATAATTCGAAACGTCACGCGTAATTGAGTGAAACTAGATGCAGTTGCAATTAAACTCAATAATAAAAGGATAATAAGAGAGCGTTCGAATAGATTAATTCCCCGTTAGCTTTTATAACTACTATGCCTGACCTCGAATTTTTGTGTAATTTTCCGACTAACTAAATTGATGGTTTCTTCATACCAGTTATTAACAGATGTTTCTAGTTTAATTTTTTCAATCGGTGGTCAGACATTATTGTGTTACATAAATTTTATTTTCTTTAGCAAATTATAATTAGACATTTACAAATTTACCAAATGATGGTAACCAATTACGTTTTGGTAACCAAAGTAAGTATGTAAGTTTTGGTAACCAAATGATGTAGCCCTCTGGCCATGACTTTAATTGGTTACTCAGCTTTGTTTTCATAGGTGAACCATTCGACGATTTCAACAGAGTTGTTTACGAGTCACTTTACAAACGTTATTATTCAGTGCAGTAATTTTATATTTGTCGTTTGGAACTAGCTTCCCTATCTTGTTAATTGTTTCATATTCACTAATGTTAAGTATGTTAATGCACTTTTCCTTAGTTAATTACTTTTGGTGCATTAACTGGTTGCAGTGGTTTCTCTTTCGGTTGCAGTGATACGTTCTTATGTACCTTCACTAGGGCTGTGGATGACTGATCCGGTCATTGGGGTTATGTTTTTTTTACGCTATGTGTTGATTGTTCCACCTCAGACGACAATTCTGCCTTTCTTTTTTCTTCTGACGTTTAGTTTTAGCCAATTCATCTTCATCTGTTTCATAGGTAGCTATAGTATTTTCTTTGGATTGATTCTCATTTTGATTATATCAATTTCTTCTTTAAGCGCACGTTCTCCATGGGT
The DNA here is from genome assembly GCA_963691935.1 of Nephrotoma guestfalica. NCBI lineage: Eukaryota > Metazoa > Arthropoda > Insecta > Diptera > Tipulidae > Nephrotoma > Nephrotoma guestfalica. The sequence continues at coordinate 43,308,826 of OY829915.1, read as the reverse complement.
TGATCATTTTCGTCCTCCTGCTGTGCCACGAGATGCATTTGTCTAGGTGGTGATCTACCACCTAGTCCATTGATTACTACATTCCAAAGAAGGGGAGAGCGGATACCTCCCTGGGGTGTTCCCCGACCAACCCGTTTTCTAACGGAAGTCCCCATCTCCGCTATAACCTTCGGCTAACTTGCAGGTGATTAATTAGCCTGGTTACAGGGTATTCAATCTCAAGTGGCAACAATCCTTCCTCAACCTTCACGTAGCTGAAAGTGCCCGCGATATCGCGAAACGCCACCAACGAGTATTCTTGAAAATTTAGTGACTTCTCAATTTCCCGGACCAAGGTATCTAATGCCGTGTCCACGAACTTACCCTTATGGTACGCATGTTGAGACTGTGCCCAATTTCTGGGTACAATTCTCGAACGAATAAGAACATCCAGCAATCTTCCCATGGTTTTCAGAAGAAAATATGACAGAGATGTTGGCTTATGTTCTTAGGGTTGCTGTGCGAGCTTCCACCCGAGTTCTTCTGAATTTCTGCTGGTACAATCCCCACCGGACCAGCTGACCTTAAGGGCTTAACACTTTTAATAGCCCATTTTATGTTCTGTGTATTCAGAATACCTCCTGTACAAACAGTTGGACGCCGCAGTCATCCCTAGACCCGCAGTCAACCAAAGGCTCTGCAATCGACGCATACTCACTGGCCGGGAAGTGAGTTTTCATCAAAAGATCAAGAGTCTCTTCACTAGAAACCGTCCATTCGCCGTCCGGTTTTATCAGATAGTCTGGAACAGCTAGACTAGTAGAGATATTCTTTCTTAAGCGCTCCACAAATTCCTTTGCACCTTCCTTGTTTTTCTTTTGTATACTCTGTGGCATTCCTTATAGAAGTCCCAGTCTTGACTTTCTCTTGATCTTTTAGCTCTATTGAAAGCAGATCCACACACTTTTCAGCACTCCGCAAGTGCCGTGGCCCACCAAATAGATTTTCGCTTTCTCCTCAGCTTTGTTAATGGCCAACCTTTCCTCATAGAGGTATTGCAAGCCCTAGTAAGAGTATCCACCATTGAATCCATATCACTACCCGTGTTGGGGAGTCCTGAGACTCTAGATGGAATCATGCCCGCCATTACCTCCTTATATACGCGCCATTTGTAATTTGGATATTGGGCTTGAACGTTAGGTGAAATAAAATTGGAGACCAGAGTAACATCCAGAACCTCCTGTCTATTGCTAATAATAAAGGTGGGTTCCTGGCCTATATTACTAATAATTAGGTTAGTTCTTAAAATAAATTCGAGAAGTAACTCATCTCTGTCATTGATGTCCGAGCTACTCCAGATGGTATGGTGTGCGTTCGCGTCGCACTTTTGGGATCACTCCCACCTTCCTCCTTTCCACGTCACAAACAAGTGCCCCTAGTAAATATGGCGGTACTGGCTTCTCCCGGTCCATGTATGTGGCCGCAAGCCAGTATCTCCCCCCCCCCTCCTCCGACTCTATACAGACAGCAGCGTCCATCCCACAAGCGTAAAAATGGGTGTACCCCTTTGCTCACAGACCACAGATCTGGTTGTTTTTGATCCAAGGTTCTTGGATCAGAACTATCTCCTCTCCTGACTTAGCAAGTCTGCGAAGTAGCGCCACCGAAGCAGCTTTGGTGTAATGTAGATTTATTTGCACAAACCTAAATGCGAACTGAGTGTACATTTTCAAAACAATTACGAACAACGAAAAAGCTCCTATAAAAGCTGCCACCCGGCAAACTGGTTCAGGCCAAACATCACTGGGGCCTGCAATTTTGTGAAAAAAGCTTAAGTATGAAATTTTATCCCAATTATTCGTCTCGGTTTTACAGGGGCCAAATTTTTTGGTGAAAACCGTACTTTTCAAAATATTTGCATAAAACGAAAAATCTCAGATGGAAGCTGTCAATTCCGGTGGGTTGATTTCGGCCAAACATCACTCCAAATTATGGAAAAAGCTTGTAGTAAGAAGTTCTCTAACGAATGATTTGAAACTAGTGAGGCTCATTTTTAGTTAAATGTGGGTCGCTTAATAGCAAAATTGCCGCATTTGGTGTAATGAGCAGCCACAATCAATGTATGAACTGCTAATGTACCCAGAAAAAACCACTGTTTGGTGCGGTTTATGGGCCGACTCATGGGACAGTATTTTTTCAAAGATGACGATGGCTGCAACGTTACCGTCAATGGTGCTCGTTATCGTTCGATGATTTCGGACTTTTTTTGCCCAAAATGTATGAACGGAATCTGGTCAATATGTTTTTTTCTCAGCAAGACAGCGCCATACACCACACAGCACGCAATACCATGGGCTAACTGATAAATGAGTTCGGTGAGCAATTTATCTCACGTTTCGGGCCTATGAATTTGTTGCCTAGATCCTTCGATTTGACGTCTCTTGACTATTTTTTATGGAGCTACGTGAAGTCTCTCGTATATGCCAATAACCCAAGAACAATTGAAGAGTTGGAAGACAACATTAAATGTGTCGTTGCGGGATACCAGCCAAAATGCTCGAAAACGTGGTGGCAAATTAGACACCTCGCATGGACAACATAAAACATAGGCGTGACCAACATTTACATGAAATATCGATTCAAATAAAAATTGCATACATTTTTGCAATTTTATTGTTGTTTTTTTAAATTAATAAACCAAATGTTTTCGTAAATTTTGTGTGATTTCTCGGTAATAACTTGGATGGTGACTCTTGAGTGGCATGAGAATTTCCCCCATTCTAAATGTTTTTACTTATTAACCTCCTACACCCATTAAGGTGGAAATGCGCTTGCTCTCCCTGCCAACATAGGAATTTCAAAGTAGATCATCCTTTACTTTATTGCGATTCAGCGCCTTCATAATGAATTGCAGAGCTAAATATGTGATACACATTTTTATTTTTAAGTATAAAGTGTGAACATCGCCTCGAGTGTTATAAATAATAGAATGACAGATTATACTGTCTTAGAATCAGTCTGAAATCCAAAACATGTTTTTACGGGTGAAATACAGTCGGATTATAGGTAAGCCTTCTAGGAAATTGTTGTTCATCTCTGAATGCTGTGTTTTTTAGTTTTTCATTAACTTCGTCTATTTTAAACCAAAATCATAGTTGCCCTAATATAAATGTAACTGATCTAAAAATTGGTGACCTTTAACGCATTGTGGTGACCCCGATTTTTTTTCAGAATTCGTTACATCTACATAATTTTTTATTTATGACTTGCTTTGTTTTTGCCCTAAGAGTGAATATTTAACAGTTAAATAAGGTAAATTCGACTATTTGGAGTAAAATTAGAACATGATTTAGACCTATTAGGTGTGGTCTATCTCTGTAAAACACGTGCAGTTATGTCATTTAATAATATATCAAATCTACTTTTAAAATAGGCATAACCTATCCGAAATGTTTTGAAATTAAAGAATTATGAACTTTAATTAAAAGTCGATAAAATATTTACGACTACCAACCTTAACAGATTTATATGCGTACAACATTAACTTAGTGAGGGATTATACCATAAACATTTTTCCCGCACTGTACGATTTGATAATATTATAGAGTTCAATTTATCTGTCAGCACACATACCGCATTACATCTCATATTCTGTATATTCACAATTCCCTAAAAATTAAAAATAAATAAAACAACCATCTGAACGTTATATGAATATATATGTTCATGTACAAAACAGTTAAAAAATTTATGATGCCCAGATTTTCCGACTCGAATTGTTGAATGTCAACGTGATGTGATAATGATGCGAGAATTTTCTGTATCAAATTGGGTATAGTTTGAATAATAATTTGGAATTTGTTTTCATGTTTTACCGACCTTATCCAAAAAAAAACTACTTTCTAACCTTACATTGTGCGCTTTGAAATCATTGAAACTTCCGCTACATCGAACCAAATATTACTCTACCATGAAATGGCACACTAAAAATTTGACTGCAAATTATAAATTTTTCGATCTCATTCATATCGTTGGTAATAGAAAATTAATATTAATTTCTTAATGTGCCTGGTCGTCTAACAAACCGCAAGCATTTTGTGTATCCAGCAGAAAAAAGACCGTCTTAAAGATGAGAATATATAGGTTTTATATCACAATCAATAAAACCAAAATTAATGACCTGGATATCAAAATACACACGTATCTATAAAATGTACTCGCTCGCCTAGAGTGAATGTAAATAATAATCGTAAATAGTAACACAAAAAAAATTTAATTAAAAAAGTAGTTTATGAGTATTTTTTGACCAGCATGATCATAGTTGGTAGCCGTCATCGTCGTTAGACAATTTTTTATTTTTATTTTATTCGAATTACATCGGCCATATAATTTGAGTGTCAATCAGCGAAGTAATAAAAATTTAATTGAATCGGCTTAAACTAAATAAGGAAGTGCATAGTATTTTTTCGTATTCTAGCGATTTTTGTTTTCCGTAATTATAAAATCTTCTAACGATATAATTAAAATCTAATGAAGTAGTTTTTCCGGATTAAAATGTTTCGTTCCGTTTACATCTAATTGAATCCGAGTTTTTCTTTTTTGTATAAAGGGGAAATCGATATTTTCTGACAATAGATAATTAGCAACAACATACATATTTTCTTATCTTATATTTCGATATTATATTTTTATCTTATTTTCTATATCTACCGCACATACGAGTATATTGACTTATGTATATCTGGTTCCCTTTGTGGAGGTAATGTGTCATTTTCTTAGAAAATATATTTTGTTAATAAATGTCTCAGTTTATTATATCTTCTGTGCACATATTAATGTATAAGCGTAAGGTACGTAGATACTTAGGTAAATATATGTATGTCGGTTGACAAGCTTAAGACGAACGTGGGTGATTTTTGAAATTCAATAATCAATGGTGTATGTATACGGGCTTGTAACCTAATTGGATTTTCTTAAATTTCAGAATTTGATGTCCCGACTGATTTTAAATAGATACATGCTTTGTTTGTCAACAATTGAAAAAGAACCACTTAGTTTTGATTACAAAAGGTACCCACCCGCAAAGGTAGTAACCGCAATTACGTACGATTTAATTGTTCTAAAAATTTTAGGAATGAAACTCATTAAATGTTTATAAATCATACTGAGTCGTACTGACAAATTTCAACAAAATTAGGTTATCCAAATTTTTTATTTGCACCAACAATATCAAAACTAAACCTAGCTTACGTACAACTTTAACCCTTTCTAATTTAATCTAGAAGAATTACTTAATTATTTCAATAATGGGATCGTTCTTAGATTCTGTGCTTGCAGTTTCTGAAATTCTATTCACATAAGATTTCTTCGAAATATTGTCATTTGTTTTGAGTGAAAATTGTAAAATGAAATTCTTTCGAATATTTTGAGTTAACATTTGATGTAAGAAACAAAAATTTTGTTAATCCACATTTTCGAAAATCTTTGAGATTTTTGTTACTCGAGGGATATATTGTCATTGAGTATATTACTACTACTACACCTCGATCATCTGTGTATGTTTTCTGTAAGGCTCGAGTTTTGTTGAAGTATCGAAACAATTCGTAATGGTCAGCGAAAGGAAGGATTGAGAGCCAGAGTGAAAACCAAAAATCTCTTTTAACGGAACGACACAAGAAACTATGATTAAAATAACTAAACTAGTTCGAGATTGGACCTTAGAAGATTGGAATAATGTCATATTCACAGACAAATCGAAAATTAATAAAGGGTTAGGTTCGTGACCTTTTTTGGGTGACATTGAAACAAAGAATTTTCAAATGAACTTTATTATACCAAATATGTGCCATTTTGATCGATGACCTTTTGCCATTTTTCTGGTAGTGCCATGATCCCATCACTGTAGAACTTCTGTAGTTTAGAGGCGAAAAATCGAGACAACTCATTTTCGCAGGCCTCTTCTGAATTTAATGTAAAACCATTAAGATGGTGGAAGGTCAGGACTATATGGTGGGTGCATCAAAACTTCTCAGTCTAGCGTTATCATGCTGGAACGCAACTCCCGTTCTGCTGATCAATTCTGGACGTTTTAACTTAATTGCTTGCGTTAAACGCGTTAGTTGCTGACAGTAAAGATTAGAATCAATCGTTTGGCCCGATGGCAGCTCCTCATAATGCATGATTCCTTTCCAATCCCACCAAGCACACACATTACCTTTTTGGCGCCAACCCACGCTTTGGTACCGTTTGGGAAGCTTCACCTAGTTTCGTCCATGATCTTTTTCGCACAACGTTGTCGTATCTTATCCACTTTTCGTCACCAGTAATCATTCGCTTTAAAAATGGCTCGATTTTGTTCCGTTTCAGCAGTGTTTTGTTATCAATATTTAGTGCTTTACCAATTGCATGGCTGCCTATATGCCAGTCTTCTTCAATTTTCTGCATGATTTCATCGATTTTTCCAGCGGTTGGTCGACCAGAATGAGGTGCATCTTTGATATCCATATTTCCAGAACGAAAGCGCTTGAACCATTTCTTTGCTCCTGATTTGGATAAAGCACCTTCTCCATAAACAGTATACATTTTTTTGCAAGCCTGAGCCGCGTTTTTGCCTTTGTCTTAATAAAATTGTAAAATATATCGAGTTTTTTCATTATTTATCTCCATGTTTAAAATGTTGTAACTTTTTATTCACTTTACCGATTTTAATGTTTTGTATGTCAAAGTACAAGTTGAAATGCCACCTTTCAAACACATATAATTGCCCGGAACGATCAATGATTACTGAGATATATGAATGTAAATCCATCTACCGGGAAAAAGGCCACGAACTTTTTCCCCTACCTATTATATATGGTTCAGATGGTAGGTACTGGGTATGAAGGACGCCAAGTAAAAAGTAAACAGAAAAGTGTTTGAGAAGAACAATAAAATTTAAGCTTCACTTGAGATATCATCTTAACTGGATTCGAAAGACTATGAAAAAAAAATAAACGACTTCAAAATTTGTAAACATTGCGACAATTGTTTGAGTCACTGTGTCTATGTTTTCCAAGTCTTATACATTTAACAATTGAGCTTATACACATCCAATTAACGATTCATACTAGAGTCCACAATATAGCCACTACTAGCATCGAACTGTAGACCCCCGAACCGGAGGCAATTAATATGCGAAATTAATATTTCGAATTTTGCCAGGAGCGCCCAACCCATTTTATTTGAAGTAAGGCTCCAGTGTTTAATATTCTAGGTTTGGTTTTTTGGATATTTGTAATTGTTTTTGTGAGAAGTTGTATGCAACTGCAAACATACACTGGGTTTTTGTTTTTTGTTGTAAATATTATTTCCATAATTTTGCTGTTAATTTCTTGAATATTTTTCCACAAGGAGGAGTGGATTTGCTCCACAAATGCTTTGTGTGCGTACTTTAGCCATTTTTTTCGAATTTCTTCCAAATTTTTATTCGTAAAAATAAAGGTGATCATCAAAACGGTTTGAGCAACGATATAATTTAGAGAAGAACAATTTATCGAAAAATAGTTAATCGAAAAACAATTTACCAAATTCATTTCATAGAAAACAACAATTCACCGAAAACTACAGTTCACCGAAAACGACAATACAACGAAAACGACAGTTCATTCTTGATAAACTACAATTCACAATTTACCAAAATTCCAATTTACCGAAAATAACAATTCGTCGAAATATTGTACAAATTTGGTCATATTTGGTAAAAGTGTGCCATTTCTCTAACGATTGTAATGAAACACACTGTGTCAAAAAATGTATTTTTACACGGAATTCTAAAAAATGTCGAAGTGAAATAATCGATCGAGATGTAACTTAATTTGTATGACAAAAATACTCAATTTAAAGAGAATTAGAGCTAATTCATTTCTCAATAGCTGGCAAAATGACTAATTTGGGTGGAACTGCGTCATACTTTGAAACTTAAACATGAGTTCTGGGAAACAACTGACCAATAAATGAAAATTAGATTGGTATCGGACGGAACTTAGACTCTGTGAGAAGTAGTCTAACCACTTTAAATTTTGATATAGGTTAGTTTTACAGAACTAAACATTTGTTCTAGAAAACTAATGTAATTTAGTGTTTTCTCTGTCGATTGGGCTGACATTCGGTTTGTTTGGTAATTCCAATTTAAATTCGGATTGCTTTTCTAGAAAACAAAAGATTTCTCTATCAATTAGAATTAAATTCGGTTTGTATTATGAAATCAAGATTCAAATTTAATTTTCGAATGTGGTTCTAATAATTGATAAATTTAAATATAATTAAGCGATATTTCTGCCAATTGTGACGAAACCACTCTCTCTGTCTTTCTCTCTCTTTCGCTCTCTAGCTTTACATTCCGTAAAGGGATTTTACCACCTGCACTGTGGTCCTCCATCCGCCGCGATCCATCGCTGGTAGGTCTTGTTCGACGTCGTCACGTCACGGCAGTTGGGGCCTTACTCTACGGCAACCACCGACTGGTAGTATTTGGAACACTTTATTAATCAAATGTTGTTGTGCGGACCTTGCAACGTGGTACGTGGCCCAACCATCTAACTCGATTGGATATGATATACCAAAGATGGAACGAATCACCTTCCTTTCAAATGTAGAAAACTTTCTACAGTAGTTAGAGGTCGGGATCCAGCTCTCGCAGCCATAAGCAGCATAGGTCTTATGAGTGCTTTATAAAATGCTAACCTTGTAGTACCCTTGATTGGCTGTAGAAAACTCTGTATCCGACGAAATGATCCTAGGTGTTGCTAAAAATTTGGTTTTGCTGCTGTTCACTCCAAAACCAAGTCTTCTTGCGTCGCAAACGAGCGGTATGAAACTGCCCTTGATATTGCTAGGTCCTCGGTCAAGAAGCACGATATCACTTCCATATCCAAGAATTTGGCCTGATATGTATATCGTAAAAACATTTTAAATTTAATAAAAAATATGTTATTTTTCGATGTAGTCACCTTTAGCGCGGATAATAGCATCGAGTCTTTTCGAGAATGCTTTACACGGTTTATGAATGTATTTGATGATATTGTTGTGAAGAAATGAAGCAGGAAACTTTTTCTCGTAATCAACGTTGGGTTTCACGGGCTTTATGAACTGGTGCTGAGTCTTGTTGAAATGTCCAATGGTTTCTAACGAATTGTTTACGTGCCCAAAGTAACAAATCATCGTTTAAAATCTCTTCACGGTAGATTTGTTGATTTACCTTTACGCGCTTGCTTTCGCAGGTGTAAATTGTCTTTTGATTTGCACTCTAACCAAACACGATCAGTTTGTTTGTTCACATATTGCTGAATCGTTAAAATGTTTTCATCAGAAAATACTAAATTTTGAAGCTCGCCACCACGTGCAAGTGTATTGACACCTTTGCTCTTGCTAGGCGAACTGCCTTTTGTGCAGGTGTTAAGTTTTGCATTTTTTTAATTTTTTAGGGCTTCAATCGTAGTTCATTTTTTAATATGCACCCCATGCTACGAGCAGATACATTGAGATTTTTCGCCAATTTAACTGCGCTTTGTCGTGGATTACGTTGAAATCCGGCCTCTACCTTTTGAACCATTTCTGGCGATGTTTTTGGATGTCCACCTCCATGGCGTTTTTTGATGCTACCAGTATCATTATAACGTGTAATGGTCCGATACACAAACATTTTGCTTACATGTAATTGTCGTAGTTCATTAACAATGGCTGGTTGCGATTTTCAAGCCAAATACAAAGCAATAACACTGTTGCGCTTGAATTGCATTTCGATAACTTTTTTTAACTGCGACGTAAAACGATATGGTTCCATTTCAAAAAATGAGCGCGCTGTCATTAGCCTTTTGGTTGCTAGAGCAGCGTGAAGTTGGTAACATTTCGAGCGCCGACCCCCTATACATATATTGAAGAAACGATAGATATTTGATTTGTTTAAACATCTGTTTCTAACTGGTTAATTAACCAATTTTAATAAATGAGGATTCTCAAATGAAAGGGATGTAACAGTTATTTTAGAAATTTTTATAGTTTGCTGCCCGAGGAGAAATAGTTCCGATTATCCGATAGATTGTGTTAATTTATAACTCTTCGTGTAATTGGTTATTTGGTAGTCTCGGTGATTTTCGACTTAATTTTCGATGCCTCAGTTATGACAATCCTTTGATATTAAAACATATTCGTATTTGATTTGTATCAAATTCGAACGAGTCTCGTTTAAATCAAATAGAAATTTATCACTCCTCGTTTTCGTATCGTATTCAGAAATATTGCCTCGGATAACTTCATAATTGAATGCTCCGGAGTTCCAACGCGAAACCTGTTAACAAGGATGATTGCATGTTGTTGGTAAGCGGAATACATATTCTACTAGTACGAGATATTGGTCGGTATCGATATTGGTACCAACTTTGGGCTTGATATCTATAAAGCTAGAGAATGTTTTTCTCAGCATAAAAATAAATAGTGCAGCTCCGACTGGATTGACCATATTCTACCCATGTAAACCACACATCCAATTTTGTAGTAAACGAATTACACAGGCAGATTTGAAATGCTGGTTTGTTTTCTTACTTATTGGCTCCTTAATAATGCACCCAGCAAAACTTTTAGAATCTAAGTTCCAGGATTCGCTTATTATACATAGAAAGTAAAGGAAGAAATTAGAAAGAAATACCAATATTTATTAGGTAAAATAGCCATCCTTTCACTGTTCCTTTTATGTTTAATATATGCAATACTTGTCGACAATGAGCGACGAAAATATTAGAAAGGCTCCTGAGCATACCTCCGATTTTAGTGGCCAAAACTATATTTGAAATCCCAAATTCTCCAACTATATTTTTTTTTTATATCACATCAAACGTTGTATAGTCTTTCTTAAGTCCTTATCTACCACATTTCAGAAATTGGTAACAATTTTTAGAAGTAATAATTTTCGAGTTTTAAGAAATCGCTAACATACCTAGTACGATTTTGACTGTTCAGATAATCAAGCTACGTTACTAATTGCTCGCAATAAAATTTTAGTCAAAGTCTCAACAAATTAAAGAAATAAAATGAATCATTAAAAGATCGTGATTATAAAATTTATATTAGCAACTGTAATTGTTTTTAGTTACGGGTTAACCCTTGTTTTGTAGAGCTTGACTAATGTCGGTTATTTTTATATATAATACAAATGTTTGACTTTAATCGTGTCCTGCAAATGTCTTCAACATTCTTTCATGTTGTATTGTACGCTTATTATGTTTTTTTTAAACAGCTTAATATACAATCTTGATTTCAATCAAACTATCAATCACTATGTACTTGATTTATAAGAAAATTGTACGTCAATATTTAACCAGACGGCTATGCAAATAAAATGCTACTGCAATAACAATGTATGTGCATGCTCGTGTATACGAGGGTTAGGTTAACGATGACCGATAAGCATATTAATCGCATATACACGTAACATTGACACGATATATTCATATTTATTTTGTTGAGGTTTGGAAATGCTTATGAAAACTGAGAAGTCTCCAAATACAACATTTCCCCGAAAATTGGAAAATCGAGGATGATTCCGTTCTTCTGGCAAACAGCTTTATACTGCTGACCTAATTTTATAAAAAATTACCTTGATTCCATCGCGGAAAATCGTGTGCACAGAATTTTTTAATTGTCAAACTGAATTTAATACTTTTATTTATATTTTTAATTTTTTAAATTGGCCGATATGAATCAATTTTTATCTCCACTATGTGTGTTTATTGTATGTTATCCAAGCATTTTCTTTGCCACCCTTATTTTTAATTTAGTGCGCCCATAATATTCTAAAAATGTGTGCTATGTGTTACGTGAATAAAAAATAAAACTAGCGACGTGACCGAAATAAAATTTAGAATTTCGCTGTAATTTTACTTTATTTTATTTTCCTTTCACAATACATGTATGGAAAGTATTGAAGTCGCGAGCGGAAAATCGTGATTCGTTATATTGAATGCATCTCTTGTAAATTTTATACAAAACGTTTTGCAGGTATGAAGAAAAAAAATGCTTTTTGCATTTTTTCTGTGAATTCATTTTCTACAAATTGATATACTGATACACATTTTTCTACATCTCGTAGCGAGTAATCGTAAAGTCATGTGTTATGTTCACATTGGAAATTTTTTATTGTGTTTTTTAAACTGAAAATTAAAATTTGTATATATCAACACAATGATTTTTTGTTTGTTGGTTACATTGCGTTTGAATAAAATTTTCATAAATTAGATTAATGAACACGAAATATTTTACGCCGTACTACTAAAAAAAATTCACCCCATAACTAAATAAGTACTGAGGAAAAAAATGAAACACGAAAAATGAAAAATTTGTATAGAGAGAAAAATCACAATAGAGAGATATGATACACAACTAGATATGAAGTTGGTCGCATATGATTTACTTTGCGGGTGAATTACGTTTTGTTTATTTTTAATACGTTTATGAGTTAATTGGGGTGTAAATGGCGCGTTTCATAGTTGGAATTATTATTTTTTGAAACCGAGATTTAATTGGAGATTACCACCTCGGTAGTCATTTTTTGTAACGAAATTCTAGCCATTGGATTAGGAATGCTCAAATTCCGGTTTATGAACCCTTATTTCACTTATAAAATTCATCAGGTGAGTACCAGTTATTGTAAAACCGTGGATTTATAATTCCAGTTTCTTCATTGCTAATTCACAAAGCAAGTTGGATTGCAAATCTTGCTCATCTAACTAGAACTTTTTCCACTTCCGGGGAAGTTTTATACAGTTTTAGGGGTTGGTATACATTGGCATAGTATATTGGCGGATGGAGTAGAAAAAGATAGAATGTTTTTTTCTTTGTCTTTAGTGTTTTTTTATTTCTAATTTTAAAGGAACAACTGGCAACAATCTTTTGGAAGGCCTTGCACGCTGATGGTCTTCGGTAAGGCTTGTCCAGCATACAACATATATTAAACTCTTAAACATAGAAGTGTTAGTCTCTCTCGAAGTTATCAAAACTTCGGTCTGTAAATTGACAGCCCGAGAAATGTGAAAACATCTCGGACTGCAACTAGAAAAATTCGCCGTATACATTTGTTTTTCGTTATCGAGAAGTTGATTTGAATCTTACACAAATTTGGTATACATATGAAGGAAAATTTTCTAAGAACATTTCTTTTTTCAGTGACCCGGAAAGTTCATGAGAAATGCAGATAAATTAAGAGTTTCCAGGGTGTATTTGTAACTAAAGGGTGGATAACAAAATGATTACTTGGTCCAAGGCCTTTCAATTCAATTAAATTATGACCTGCAAAACTTTTGCAATTATATGCGTAAATACGAGGGTAGATTACTAAGTAATCGCCTGTTCAGCGTAATCGCCGAGCTCTTTAAATAGTCTTTATGTCTCGAAGATGACCTTCTTTCTTTTTGTTTTAACTGTTTTTCCCCTCGAGCCACGTTTTCATGTTAAGGAATATAAAGAAGTCGTAAGAGAGCGGGTCGGCTGAGTTCGGTGAGTGCGGCCGCAATTCCTAGCAAAATCCGTACAATTTATTCGCGATGATTTCTGATGAGCAGGTGCGTTGTCGTGGCACATTTTCTTTACCGTGAAGCGGTGTATCTTTTAAATTCTTTGCCCGGATATCGTCCTACCTATCTTTAAAATGTCTAATAGGATTGTTCTACTCGAATCCCAAAAAATTGTTTACCTTTAAAACCTTTACAGTCGATGGAGCCGCCTTGCCCTTCTTCAGAGTTCAGAATGGTGTCGCTTGCAACTACATTGTCTTGATTGTTGCTTGATCTCTGGCGTAAATCCTTCAAATTGCATAAAGAGCAACCAAAACCTTTTTCATACCCAAGTTTTCATGTAAAATGTTTATTGGCATTCCATACGATATACCTACGGCCTTATTATTTCGTCATTTTCGTACAGCAATTAGCAAAACTATTGGACCTTTTCGACGATTTCCCCAGTAACCACATTTTTCGGCGCCTGGACCCTCCTCATCAAAAACAGATGGATGGCCACGTTTAAATTGTGATTAAGGACTCATACTACCTGGATGTTGAAACGCTCACTCATCTTTTTAACAAATGTGTGAAAACTCAGCGCCGTCCCTTAATAATGGAAAAACTGATTTCAGCTGCTTAATGGCCTTCACATACAATTCAAATCATCTGAGGATGCCGTAATGTGTTTTCACCTAATCCGAACCTTCTTAATTGCTATAATATCAGCTTTATGCGCACTGTAGCCCAGGTTGATGAACGGTAAAGTTTACATTTAGTTAATTACAAAAGACTTCTGCTCTTACTCTAACTGTTGATTTAAAATTCTTTCGAAGGACATGATGTGTTCTGCTGCATCAATATATGACCACCACACTCTTACGCTATACAAATTTACAAGTTTTCGTACGACGATATAGAGCCATGGACCATGGCTCCATTTCAATCCCCTTAATTCACATTTACTTACCCATTTTGGGGCGATTCAGAGAGCGCTTTGCATTACCTCTTTAATCATGTCCAAGTATTTTTCTAGAGACGGCTAATGCTACATAATACGCATAAGCCATCTAATTGCCTCTCTTTCTAAGTTCTAACAGTAATCTGTTATTATCATGTTCTAGATAATGGCGGATAGGACATCTTCTTACTTTGTTTCTCTGACAATCACTCGGCCTGGAATAGTTCCGCAAAGTTTCCTTCAAAGTGAGTTTCGAAGAGAAGTAAATAGGAGAATCCCTCTTTTTTTTCACTGAAGAGTCAAGACTTCTTGAAGCCAGAATTCAGGAGCCCAAATTTTGAGTTTCCTAGTTCTTTTTATTAAAGGCCCTCCTAAATACTTTCTGAAAGGTCTTCAGTACCACAGGCCAACATATCGAGTTTTGCTATCCTGTCTTTGTAACAGAACAAACAGTATCCAGAAATAAATTACAGACGTCACTAATGCTTTTTACTATGTCTCCAACGCATTGGAAATCCTAGCATTTATCTTTATATATATTCGGCTTTGTCTTGCCTACCGAAAACCAAAGTGAATGCAGAAATTGTATTTTAGGTATTGGTGGTCAAAAAGGGATACACTGCGCAGCTCTCCAATGATTAACTCGAAGGTCACATCTAAAACCTCACGCTTGCTACTATTGGAAACAAATATGTTTTGAGGGATTTACAAAAGATGGCGTACTAGAATTTATTAAATCGCATTGGCCCTATATTGCCCTATATTCATGTCAAAGCGTCATCATTACCCTCTAATCAGCTTTTGTGCGCTCAAAACAAAATTTGCAGGAAGAAATTTTTTTTTGTTGTAATGTGACGAAAGTCGCAGCTGATGGACAACGATTGCTGTGTGAAGCATACGAGGAACATGCTCCATAAACAAAAGCATGTGAGTAATAGTGACAAGGTTCATGCCAAGCTCAAGAGGAGCTCGCCGAAACGTTGGAAGTGACTCAACGAGCGATTTAAAATCGTCTAATCCAAAGACTAAGACCATTAATAGGGTGCAAACATGAGAAAATTGGGATCCGTATGAACTCAAGCCAACAGGGCCCAAGAGTAAGGTTTTTTGTATAGAATCGTGACGAGGGACGAAAAGTGGATCCGTTACGACAACCCAAAGCGAAGGCAATCGTGGGGAAAACCCGGTTGTGCTTCAACTTTAACCGTCAAATCGAATATGCATGGCAAGAAGCTAATGCTGTGCAT
The DNA here is from genome assembly GCA_963691935.1 of Nephrotoma guestfalica. Classification (NCBI taxonomy): domain Eukaryota; kingdom Metazoa; phylum Arthropoda; class Insecta; order Diptera; family Tipulidae; genus Nephrotoma; species Nephrotoma guestfalica. The sequence goes on along the minus strand of OY829915.1, from coordinate 43,293,116 downwards.
CTGGTGGGATCAGTTCGGTTCGGAAGTTTCTACTATGCTCTACTCCAGTATAACGAAACCATCACTGGAGAACGTTATCAACAACAATTAACGCAATTAAGCAGAACATTGGAGCTGAAACACCCCCAATATGCCAAAAGACATGACAAAGTGATCTTTCAGGACGACAACGCTCTTCCACATGTTGTAAGAGTCATCAATGAAACTTTAGAGGCGCTTCAATGGGGTATTCTATCCCACCCGCCGTATTCATCGGTCATTGCTACTTCCGACTACCACTTGTTCCGGTCGATGACTCATGGCCTGGTCGAGCAGCACTTCACTGCTTGCGAAGAAGTAAATTGGATCGCCTCAAAACACGAGGATTTTTTCGACACGGAATTCGTATACTACCTGAAAGATGGGAATAAGTCGTAGCTAACGATGGACAATACTTTGAATAATGTACCAATTTCTTTGAATAAAGCTTCGAAGTTATAAAAAAAACCTCAAAACTTATTTGTTCGCCTAAACGTGTTTTAACTCTTGGTAATGTCTAATTTTATTGTATTTGACTCATACAAGCGGGGATATGTAGCCACATGCCCCCATGTAGGGTTATTCCGGAATAAACTAGCCGGATTATATTTTACGCGAGGTTTCCAAAAATTGCGATGGTAGTTAGTTTCGAACTGAAGAGTATTAGAATTTTACAATAAAAGTGGGTCTTCTCGTCAGACTGCAGCGACAGTGACCAAGTACAAAAATATTGTATAATACGAGTACTTTCATCCTTTTGAATAAAACATTAACATTTTAATCTACCACTAAACGTGTTTCAACCCTTGGTAATCTCTAATTTTTTTGTATTTAACGCCTACATACGATTTCTACACTCGCGGGAAACTAATTCGACTCAAACCTTCAGCGCTCGCAGAAAGGGTATTTTTTTTTTAAAACGGCTTAACCGATTTGCACGAGACATTATTTTTTCGAAAGCCTGATATTTTTACTATCTAGGCATCTCAGATGAATGTGTGCGCAATATATTATACGAACATTTAAATATGAAAAAGCTATCCGCGCGCTGGGTGCCGCGGTTGCTTACAATCGACCTAAAAGCACACACGTGTGTGCAAAAAGTTTTGAAAGAAAACCGACCGCATTTAACGAAGAAAAAGTTGTAGTTGCCATGGCGAAAATCCATGAATTACGCTTCGAATTGCTTCCACATTCGCCATATTCTCCAGACTTAGCCCCCTGCGACTGTTTCTGAACTTGAAGAAACGGCTCGGCGGAAAGAGATTCGGCTCTAATGAGGAGATCATCGATGCAACAAACGCCTATTTTGAAGAGTAGCAGAAATCGTATCATTCGGAAGGGATCGAAAAATTGGAAAAACGTTGGACTAAGTGTATCGAGCTCAAAGGCGACTACGTTGCAAAATATTTTTTTTTGGCCGAAAATATTATTCCTTGTTTAATTTTTACCAGACTTCTTACTCCGCCCTCGTATTTGTTGCGGTATGGTTTAAATTTTTAATAATAAACAAGGTAGCATGATCCCCGCAAACATAAAACACTTGCGTGTCTTTTAAGTGATTGAAAACGGAAACATAGTTAGTTTCCAGTAACGGAAACGCTTTTGACCCGAGCTCAGTCTTGAGAGGAAAATGGTCGTGAGTTGTTCCGTCCTCAATGCACTGATTATGAAAATAAATGAATAAAATAAAAAAAATAAAGATGTTTATCAAACCATGACTTCTTCCATCCCCAAGTTTCGTCTACCACCTAATTATTTTAGGTATCCATTTTAATAAATTAATATAGTCCAATCAAAGTATACCGCCACCAATCAATGAAATAGCTTTCCTGTGCCCCGTATCGTCACTTACCTGAGATATCTCGAAAATCGCAATAATCCTTGCTCGAATTTTGTTTTCCTTTTACACGAATCACAACCACAAACAAATTAAAGAAAGCAACGTAAGTAACACTAGAAATTTTTCACAATTAAAAATGGAATTAAGAAAACAAAATTAATTAACTCTTTAAATTTACGTTAGCACTTAGTTGCCAGAAAAATATATTAACTTTTTATATAAACAGCACAAGAAAAATAATCCAATGCAAAAGCAAAATGCCGCCTTCAGTAATGCACAGCAACGAGCGAAATTTATTTTTTTGTTGTTTACGACTCGTAATTTTGAAAAAAAAAAAAATCTCAATGTGGACCCCCAAACTCGCCATCCCATGTAAAACAGATTATTTTGTTTTTCATCAAATTTTTCGTTTATAATCCATTCGAAGATTTTATTTATCATAGCTTAATAACATTTCAGATAGCTGCCGGATTTAATAATGATACATAATAAGCCAGCATACGACCAGAACAATTTACAAAATTGAACTTTACTTTAGTAAAGAAAACAAAATCTAACCGCCCGTTTTATCTGAGTAACGGTACGCGGCTCACTGTGTGAAGGCTACTTGTATAGCGCTTAGTATCTTAGATTCGAACTGTGTTTATTATTTTATATATAACCAGATACCCAAACTTAAATAGTCACGAAACACTAGAATTTAATTTCGTTTTTGTTTTCCACGAACTTTAAGTTTATAAAAGTTTTTATTTGGATTCCCGAGTGTATACCAATTTACATAATACGCTCGTGTCGTTTATTTAATTTTTTTCCACTATATTACCTCACAAAACACAATGCACATATCGTCCAAAAAAAAAAATTATCAAAACTAATTACATGCATATACGCGCACGTCTCGCACCACGCTAAGCAATGTTCGGTTAGCCCTTCCGCACTTAACGGAGTCACTACTAACGCTTATCACGGGTTTTTAAATTTTTATATATGTTATTTGTAGGCATAATTAATAAATCACTAAATTAATTGTCTTTTTTTTTTTGCTTTATAAATTATCCAAATTCCCACGTAACTCTGGGCTTTTACTATTAAACTACTTTATAAAATTATTTTTATTTTATTTATTTAGGACGATTTTACAACGCGGTCGTCTAAACACTTACTGATCACCAGCCAAAAAACTCTTTTCTTCTTCCCCCGAATTTGTAATTTTGAGCATTTTATATGCGAAGCAACGGGACTAATCATACTTTTGGTGGTGGAATCGGTCATAAAAACGAAAATCAAGTTTTATTTGGAGGAGAAAACGATAACAGAGATACCGTAATTGAATGATTGTACTTGTACGTACATTTATTTTGGATACAGTATAACTCCAGTAACAATTCAAAGCAAATTGTTACAGTCGTGTGGACGTACCCATCGAATCCCTGAGTGTCTCATTATGCCGGGCAATTATAGTATAAAGGAATTCAAAAAAAAATTTGAGCCAAATGTCAAGATAAATATATTTAAGGCAAGCATGTATGATTACTCAAGATCGGATATCTTTAGCATGAAAAATTCCAATATTTTTACCATTCATCAGTGCCAACTCGTATGCCACCGACCCAATTTTACGAATCACCGTTGCCTCCAAGAATTTTGGAGCTAATTTAGCTGCAAACCGTCGGGACGCATTACTTTGAACAAAGTTTCTTACATATACAACTTGGTTCGGTTCGAGATCCCTTGGCCTACTCCTCAGGTTATAATTATGCGCGCCTCGTTCATAAGATCTAGTTAAGTGACGACGAATTAAATCCTGGCACATATTTAATCGATTGGGTTTGGCTTGAACTGATACTTCTCTTTCGCTAGTTAAGTTGAGATTTTGCAAAATTCGATAATCGTGTCCGTGAGTGATCATGTGCTGACCGAACATAATGAAATGAGGGGAGAAGTTAGTAGAGGAGTGTACCGCATTTCGAAGAGCGCATACTATATCGGGGATATGAAGATCCCAGTTCCGATGTTCATCTGAAATATATGCTCGGATTGCGCAGATAATGGACCGGTTTACCCTCTCCGACGCGTTTGCCTGTGGGGAATATTTAGGCGTACGCATATGATTCACACCGTATTTCTCAAGAAGAACTTGTAAATTTTTCGAGCTAAACTGCTGGCCATTATCCGATATTATTGTTTCGGGCACAGAATAACCTTTGAATATTTCATTTTCTAACACTTTGCAGATTTCAATGGAGGAGGCTTGCTTCATGGCTTTCAAAAATACATATTTACTAAACGAGTCGAGAACGATAAACATGAAGCAATTCCCTTGTTTTGACCTTGGATAAGGCCCAATAAAATCCATGTAAAGTCGCTGCATGCATCTCTGCACAGTTATTTGCTGACCCATTGGAGGTTGTAAAGTTGCATTGGACGGTTTCGTTTCCTTACACACTCGACATTCCTTTATATAGGTGCGAACCTCGTTTGCCATACTTGGCCAGAAATAAAATCGCTGCAATTTTTCAAGGGTTCTAGCAATTCCTTGATGGGCGGACATGGGAGGATCATGGGCTAATGATATAAGATTAGTAGTAAGCTCACTGGGGACGTATATTTTCCAAACAGGTATATCTGTGGTAATGTCTTCACTGTTACCTGAGGGATTTAGATAAATTTTACCATCTACTACTGAGAAATTTTTAAGAGGTTCCGGGGCATTTTGTGTATTTCGTGGATCAGATCCAAGTATTGCTTCGACAGGAATGCCAGAGAAGCCAAATCGATGTGAGGAACATTTGCCAGTGTACTTTGAACACATTCTTCCATGAAAACCCTAGAAAGAGTGTCGGGCACTATATTTTGGGAACCCTTCCTGTGTTCAATATGGAAGTTAAATTGTTGGAGTTTGAGGCTCCATCTTGCCAATCTACCAGTTAAATCGTTTTGGTTCATCAGCCATTTTAAACTGGCATGATCAGTTAAAATGGTAAATGGGCACCCCTCTACGTAGGCTCTAAACTTTTTAACGCTGAGTACAGCCGCGTAGCATTCCAGCTCCGTTATTGAATAATTTTGCTGGGCCGGGTTCAATCGCTTAGACATATAAGCAATTGGGTGCTCGTGTCCATTTTCATCAACCTGGAACAGGACGCTTCCTACTCCTGAACGGCAGGCATCGCATTGGATGAAGAATGGTTTTGAAAAGTTCGGATATACGAGAACTGGCGCCGTAGTAAGAGCGCTCTTCAATTTATCAAATGATAACTGCTTATTATGGTCCCAAACGAATTTCGTATTCTTTTTCAATAAATCCGTTAACGGAGATGATACGGCCGCGTACTTCGGAATGAAGCGCCGGTACCATCCCGTCATACCCAAGAAGCTACGAACCTTTTTCACCGTTTTTGGCACAGGGAAATCACTGATTGCTTTGACTTTCTCTGAGTCTACACGCAGGCTACCATCGCCAACAATATAGCCCAGGTATCGGATATTTTTCTGCAGAAACATACTTTTCTCCAGATTTACGGTCAATCCCGCAGAATTCAAAAGTCTGGCAACAGTTTTCAGTAATTCTATGTGATCCTGAAACGTACCACTGGTGATGAGAAGGTCGTCCAAGTACACAAATACTTGATCCTGCAATTGGTGAGGAATCACCCGATGCATTAGTCGACATAGGGTCTGCGGGGCGTTGCAGAGCCCGAACGGCATCACGGTGAACTGGTACAGGGGGCGGCCAGGGACGGTAAACGCTGTCTTGTCTCGGGATTCCTGAGCCAACGGAATCTGCCAAAATGCATCCTTTAAGTCGATGCTGGAAATGTACCTGGTTTGATCCAGTCGGCTCAGAAGTCCGTCAATGATTGGCAGCGGATATGCGTCCCTAACCGTCACCTCGTTCAGCCGCCGGGCATCCAAACATAGCCGCACTTTGCCGTTCGCTTTTCGGACCAATGTTACCGGGGAACTCCAACTACTGGACGACTCCTCTATCACCTTCAATGATAGCATTCGATCTATTTCGGCATACAGTTGTGCTTGAATGGGTGGGGAAACAGGATAATACCTTTGCTTAATAGGTGCAGAGGTTCCTACATTAATATGATGCGTGACAAAAGTGGTTTTACCTAGACCTATTTTTGAGAATGACGGGAACTCATTGATCGCTTCGGCAAGCTCGACTTCTTGAGTATTCGATAAGATATGACGATTAGCACCAAGGTCAGAATCAGGATGTGGTGGGAATTGTTCTATTTCGGAAATTATTTTTGGTTCGATTTTAAATAGTTTCCAAAAGTCTATACCGAGGTATAACTTTTGTTTTAAACTAGGGATTAAGTAAATTCGCATGGAATGTTGAATTCCATTAAAACTAACATTTACCCACATGTATCCGAAAACCCGTTCTGATTGGCCACTAGCAGTTTTAATTAAGGCTGGGAAATTCCGCATCTTGTATTTAGGGTTATTGAGAAATACTTGACTTTCGCTACCAAATGCTGTGATGGAAGCACCACTATCCATTAATCCACGATAGGGCATGTTATCAATTAGCACATCGGCATAAGGTCGATTATCGCCTTCATCAGTAAGAAAAGTCTCAGCTATTGTTGATTTTAAAAATTTACGAGTAGCCCAATACCTTTTTACACGATGGAAATTGCTATTTGTTCTACTTAAATATGGCCGTTCAGGAACTGATTTGGTACGGAATGACAGATTAGGAGACAATGACAAATCAGGGTTAATTTTGACATAGGTACGTATTGTTGAAGAGTTGGAATCGTCGACAGCGGTTATGGGTTGTGTGGCGGAGTTCTCCTTAAGAGTTCCGGATCGGTATTCGCGGCCGCTTCTTGTGTTGTTACTCTGGATTCGATTCTTTTTCGAGGCAACACATTCCCAGAGCTCTGATGCCTCGGGGGCCCGTTTCCCTGACACCTGAAACAATTAGGTTTAAGAATATCTGGTCGACCACACCCGAAGCAGAAAATTTTTGTAATCGGCTTGTGACAATCGAAATACGAATGGCCAATATCACGGCAATTCCAACACACTAATCTGGTATCATCTCGATTTTTTTGTTGAAGATTCGGAATTTGATTAGTGGGAGCTCGCTGCGTAAGTGATAATGCTGATATTTCCTCAGGCATAGTATTAACCGGGTCGTCTCTTGAATCAAATACTTGATCCCGCCTAGAAAGGCCATAACCGTCGTCGTTGGGTTTGCTAAAACAGTTACGTTCTATTTCACTTACATTCACATATTTTCGCGAAAACATTTCCGGGTCATAATTTGTTCGCTTCCATGAGTCCTCAAACGCCACACAGCGTCTTACTAAATCACTTAGAGTGTGAATATTGCGATCTGCTAATGCGTTTTGTAAACCACCTCTCATGTTTCTTCGGAGTATGTGAATCATTTCAGTGTCGGACGGAGGGAAACGGTATTGTAAAGTCATTGCCTGAATTGCGTTATAGAATTCCAAGAAAGGTTCTTTTGTTCTTTGCTTTCGAGCATCAATCATGTGCCTAATGTCGAGATCAGTTCTGCGGTCCTGAAATCGTTCAATAAGCCCATCCTTCAGTTCCTTCCAAAATACATCAGGATTTAATTTTAGGTAACACCAGTACCAGTTCAGTGCAATCCCTTTCAAAATGGTCGCCATTTCGACACAAAGATGACTTTCTGGTACCCGATAGTGTCGTGCCAGATGCTCGAATCGAAAAATAAACGCTTCTATTGACAATCCATCCAGTGTTCCGTCAAACGAAAGGTTCCACTTTGTTGCGGGAGGATATCGCAGTTGATAAGTTTCTTTGGGTGGATTATAGTCCACATTAAAGCGATTTGAATAATGGGGTATCGACCGGCTATCTGGTTTAGGCTGGTCCATATGAGACCTTGGTATGTCATACCGTCCAGTTATAGTATTAAGGGTATTCTTATCTTCATCCGAATCCCTACCCACGTCTAATATCCGTATATCTTCTGTATTTCGGTTGCTACTGGAAGGGACAATTAGAGCCGAAGTTTCTAATGGCTGTTGTTTAGTTTGAACCTTATGTTGGGGTTTAGTAACCGTATCCTCATGTTTTTCATCTTCCGAGGTATCTACCTCATTCGCTGGCAATTCGATTTTGTCATTTAAATCCGCTAAGGTTTGATTAAGGTCCGTTGGTTCTGTAGCGAGAGCCTTAGCACTTCCTTTTAACTGAATAGCTGTATCTATGAGATCAAGGCATGGTTGCTTATACTTGTGACTAGTAGAAGATAGACGTTGCAAGCGTTCAATGACATGAGCAATGCGGGAAATTATGCGCACGATTAACTCCGTTTTTAAATCATCTACACTTGAAATTCCTTTTAACGTATTTCGATGTTCCACTAATTTATTCGTACAGACACGAATTTCTTCTTGGGGTCGTTTTGTCGCGGCGGAATGAGCGCGGTGCGGTTTAATGGCAGGATGAGCAGTTTCATCCTCCAATAATTTCTGTAATGATTGTAAATTAGACAAGGGATCGCTGCTTAGTTTTCGAACTAAACACTCCACGTCAAACTCATCCGGATTCAAATGATCGGGATTCATTATATATATATATCGAAATAAAAACTTAACAAAAATCTAACTACGGACACCTGAGTGAAGTTGAACGAAATTGTGCTTTGCTCTTAAAAATTATAATTCAAAGTATTGAGCTGTATGTAGTAATATAGCTCACTTAATTACTAATTGAAAGATTAAAATTTTTAACCAAATATTGATTTCAAACTTTATGAACAAGAATAATTAATAATAAAATAAAAAAATACGAGGAAATATTATGTAAATATTAATATACGCTTATAAAGGTAGAACGATAAATTATATTAGAAAAAAAAAAGGTCCAATATTTCAAGAAAAAAAAATTTTGTAGCAATAAAAATATACTCGAATATACTCGAGGTAGACGAATTATGGAGACGGAAAAAGAGCGGTCATAGATAACATAATAACTTTCGGAAATTTAAATCTAAATAAAATTGATTAACCTTCACTTTAAACCATGAAATCTACGAAAATACTACGGTATCATAGGTATTGTAAAGGATGACCTTTGAACATTATTTGGCAAGATCTAATATTTAAGCAGTTGCACTAATCAACACTTTTCTGCTTAGCACTCAAATACATGGAAATGTAGAAATGCGAATAGGGCATAAAAAAAAATTGATGAATTGCAACTGGAAATGGACTATACTTGGTTATAATTATCCCAAAAGAAACTAAAATACAAATAAATGAAATCTAATACAAAAAAAATTAATAAATTACAGAGGGACTTGTACCTTAAAATAAATTCTGTAAGATCACGTGTTCAAAATAAAATCTAACTGGTTTCTAAAGGAATTACTGCTTTATAATTTCAAATCCACCATGCGGAGAAAATTAGGGAAGCCCAATACCGGAGACCAGTTATTCATTTAACATTGAAAGCGTGATTTATTATCAAGGTCCCTGTTTGTTTGGGCGCCATTATGTTGCGGTATGGTTTAAATTTTTAATAATAAACAAGGTAGCATGATCCCCGCAAACATAAAACACTTGCGTGTCTTTTAAGTGATTGAAAACGGAAACATAGTTAGTTTCCAGTAACGGAAACGCTTTTGACCCGAGCTCAGTCTTGAGAGGAAAATGGTCGTGAGTTGTTCCGTCCTCAATGCACTGATTATGAAAATAAATGAATAAAATAAAAAAAATAAAGATGTTTATCAAACCATGACTTCTTCCATCCCCAAGTTTCGTCTACCACCTAATTATTTTAGGTATCCATTTTAATAAATTAATATAGTCCAATCAAAGTATACCGCCACCAATCAATGAAATAGCTTTCCTGTGCCCCGTATCGTCACTTACCTGAGATATCTCGAAAATCGCAATAATCCTTGCTCGAATTTTGTTTTCCTTTTACACGAATCACAACCACAAACAAATTAAAGAAAGCAACGTAAGTAACACTAGAAATTTTTCACAATTAAAAATGGAATTAAGAAAACAAAATTAATTAACTCTTTAAATTTACGTTAGCACTTAGTTGCCAGAAAAATATATTAACTTTTTATATAAACAGCACAAGAAAAATAATCCAATGCAAAAGCAAAATGCCGCCTTCAGTAATGCACAGCAACGAGCGAAATTTATTTTTTTGTTGTTTACGACTCGTAATTTTGAAAAAAAAAAAAATCTCAATGTGGACCCCCAAACTCGCCATCCCATGTAAAACAGATTATTTTGTTTTTCATCAAATTTTTCGTTTATAATCCATTCGAAGATTTTATTTATCATAGCTTAATAACATTTCAGATAGCTGCCGGATTTAATAATGATACATAATAAGCCAGCATACGACCAGAACAATTTACAAAATTGAACTTTACTTTAGTAAAGAAAACAAAATCTAACCGCCCGTTTTATCTGAGTAACGGTACGCGGCTCACTGTGTGAAGGCTACTTGTATAGCGCTTAGTATCTTAGATTCGAACTGTGTTTATTATTTTATATATAACCAGATACCCAAACTTAAATAGTCACGAAACACTAGAATTTAATTTCGTTTTTGTTTTCCACGAACTTTAAGTTTATAAAAGTTTTTATTTGGATTCCCGAGTGTATACCAATTTACATAATACGCTCGTGTCGTTTATTTAATTTTTTTCCACTATATTACCTCACAAAACACAATGCACATATCGTCCAAAAAAAAAAATTATCAAAACTAATTACATGCATATACGCGCACGTCTCGCACCACGCTAAGCAATGTTCGGTTAGCCCTTCCGCACTTAACGGAGTCACTACTAACGCTTATCACGGGTTTTTAAATTTTTATATATGTTATTTGTAGGCATAATTAATAAATCACTAAATTAATTGTCTTTTTTTTTTTGCTTTATAAATTATCCAAATTCCCACGTAACTCTGGGCTTTTACTATTAAACTACTTTATAAAATTATTTTTATTTTATTTATTTAGGACGATTTTACAACGCGGTCGTCTAAACACTTACTGATCACCAGCCAAAAAACTCTTTTCTTCTTCCCCCGAATTTGTAATTTTGAGCATTTTATATGCGAAGCAACGGGACTAATCATACTTTTGGTGGTGGAATCGGTCATAAAAACGAAAATCAAGTTTTATTTGGAGGAGAAAACGATAACAGAGATACCGTAATTGAATGATTGTACTTGTACGTACATTTATTTTGGATACAGTATAACTCCAGTAACAATTCAAAGCAAATTGTTACATATTATGAAAAAAAAAATATTGGGAATATTTAAATTTAAATTACAATAAAAAATTCAAGCAACCCAAAAACAATTTTATTGGTTAATAGTCTCTTGCATCTACAACAGCATGCGGTTCTCCATTGACCTTATTAAGGTTTTGCAAAGACTTGGAGGTTCACACTCCACTCCTCATCCAATGCAATCTTGAGTTCACTGATGTTAGGTGGTACCGGATTTCTGGCTCGGACCCTCCGTTTTAGTTCGTCCCATAAATGCTCAATTGGATTCCTGTCTGGACTTAGGACTGGTCACTTCATCTTCTCGAATCCAACCTCATCCATGCATTGCCGAGTGGTTCGAGCTGTGTGACACAGGACTTTGTCATACGGCCTCAAGGAGCCGCCATACGAAACTGTTTCAGCAAAACAGCACTGTGAAAATCGCTCTCCAGGACCCGACCTCTCCTACCACTACCATGGAGATATATTCTGCACTGGATGATGGGCTGTCACTGCGGTAATGGGCTGTCAATTTTGGGCCTCTAGCAGGACATCTTGGATTGAGGTTGGCTTCCTTCATGCGTCTTCGTACTGTTCATTGACTAAGAGCTCCATCTCCAACTTGTCTTAGCTCCTCTTAAACCCTGAGATTTGTTCAGGTCAACGTCTGATAAGTGACTGATGTCAAATATTGGTCAAACATTGCAGCAAGCCAATTGTTTTCACCGAAACATCGCATTTTGCTACGATTGCTTTAATTTTGAGAGTACTGTATACATTTTACGAAAATCGATTAAACCATTTTAAAAAAATACTCCTTTTAATACCCGCGGCGGTTTGAGTCCATTTAGTTGCTCGCGCGTGTGTATTAAATGTAGAGTTATTCTGGATTATACTTTACGCGAGGAGGTGAGATTTCCAAAAATTAGGAAGGTACTTGATCCGGAATAACCCTACATTTCATATAAAAATCGCATGGATGCGTCCAATACAATAAAATTCTAGATTATCAAGCGTTAAAACACGTTTAGCGGATTATAGATATAATTCGCTAGATTAAAATGCTAATGCTTTATTTAAAAGTTGAAAGTACTCGTATTAAACATTATTTTTGTAGTTGGTCACTGCATTATGACGAGAAGATCGTTGTGTGTTGGCAAACCACCACGTGCAAAATCTGTTTTTCTGTTTCAACATCAAAAATCTGTCAAAAACACTTACCACTATCAGTATATTTGAATCTTCTGGCTTTTTTCTTATCTGGTATCAAATATAACCCGTTTCAACCCATTTAGTATATCTGCGTTTAATCACACCTCTAATGTGTACAAAATTTAAGCATGTAGCAAACAAAATTAGTTATTAAGCTCTAATCTCCTGAGATTTTCCTTACAGGATATACGTATAAGCAAATATTACAGGCTACATAATAAACTTTAAGTAGCTAGGTATCTTCTTAAGATTTTCAAAAAAAAAAACAACAAAAAATTAATTAGGTTAGTTGTTGTTGTGTTATTTTAGGGTTAAAGTTTAATTATTTATATAATTTTTTTTCTGTCTTAAGTAATTTTATTCGATATTCTTTTTAATTATTTAATTGGGTTTATGTGTGGAGTACATTCGTATACATGACAAGTGTATAAGACTTTTGTAATTTATTCATGGTTTTTAGGGTTACACATTTTATAGGTTTAAAATTCCATTAATCGATGGGAATTTAAATTTTTTTAGTGTTGGTTATTTTTATTTTATGTGTTTAATGTTGGTTATGTTAAATGAATTATGTAATTTTGTCAGGTTTTGTCCTCTCTGGTTGCCGCACAGAATAATTTTTATTTTATACATAATTGGGTTTTAATTAGAATGCAGTGTTTTTTAAGCGATGAACCGCGATACAATATATATCGCCACTATCGTCCGTATGCATACAAATTTTTAAAGCTTAGTAACCCACATAAAACGGTTACATAGGGCAATCAATAAATATTTGTACATATACGAGTATTAACCCTGCTATATACGTGCAAAGTCACTACAATTTGCCAGCAACATACATACATGTATATTCAAATTAGAATTAGGTCTTTATAATAAAGAAACATTGCGTGGTATTTTTATATTTTTGTGATTAGACGATTTGAAAGAAACGTACTTATCGGATTTCCAATAACACGCGACAAAACAAATTAAGGAACATATTTAATGCCTATTTATGGATGTTAAGCAATTCACGAACTATTATATAACTTTCCTTGTTGGAAACTATTAATCATCTATATCCCGCATACAAAACATATTTAGTTTGTTGACTTCGGTCAAGCTCTCCATACCACAACAAAAAACCTGTTTAACAATAGAATGTTTATTTAGCAGCAACAATAAAATGAAAGTAAATTCACCTCTAAAATTTAGCAGCAGCAGCAGCCGCGCACAGCACAAGGTACATTGAATAGTGTAAACAATTGCAATTTGTTACAATTGTTTGATATCGAGAACAAACAAAAAATTCTCAAGTGTATTAAATTCGGAATGGTGAATACAAAAACAACAAAATCTTGTACACATTACCATAAACTAATATGATTACACTTGGATGTAATAAACCAAAATCTAAACGACTTAACGTCACGTTCCAAGCATAGATTTTTAAAACAAATATTTTTAGTGATGTGGTGTGTATACGTTCCTAATATGGATCAATCACGTTTCTTGCAAGTTATTTTTCATCATTTTCTGAAAATGGATTTTGTGTACACGATTTATTGGTGCGGTTTCATTCATATTTTTTTTTTTGGGGGGGGGTTTAAAAATTCCATTTGGATTAATTAAAACATATTCGGATCGGGTTACACATCCATAGAGCATACAATTTTTCGTTTTGTTGTTGTTGTGAAGTCATACTGCGCTTCCTTGGTATCCATCCATCACAGTATACGGTGCGCATATAAGCAATAACGGATATGAAGCAGATGCATTATACAGATTTTATGTTGCATATGTTTTGGGTGTATATGATATTATATAAATTATGTATTGTCAACATATTTAATATGTTGAACATACGTTTCCGCATTTTTTTGTGTATAGAACGTGTTAAACGGGGGCATTTGTGTATGCATCTAACACCTTCTGATGTATCTTGTAAAATTATGATTCATGTCAATTTATCAAATTAATTACTGCACATAACTTGACGAACGGTTTGGCCACTTACTCGGGTTGGTGAGTTGGCGAGAGTAAAAACCATTAAAATCAGAGATGCGATGTGCCCTCGTTTGAGGCTTATTGTATTTTTCACCTTCAGAAAACTACTCCAAGGCTGACTAATATCTACGCATCTAAACATTGCGAAACTCAAACTGACATTGACATTAAACCAACACATAACAAATCGATCATCTCATCATTTAAATCTTAACTTATGTTAACAAGAGGCGTAAAAAAAGCCAGAAGATTATATTAACGGATATGAGTTTGTGAAAAATATTCCTTCTCAAAAATTCTTGTTGCTGAACCTCAGTTGTGTTACCTTAGATGAAAAATTGTAACCTTAAGAAACACCTGTCGTGGGAATTTAAAGTACAAAACTTTTACATTAAATCCGTCAATGCAGTTACAAAAGTTTATAAAATTGATAGTAAATTGGTTATTGTGTTGGATTATATTACGAACTATCTAACAACATCAAATGGGTTTTAAATATTCTATTCAATATGTCAACTCAGTATGAAAGAGCGCCGCTATCTTCCTGTTAGATTACTGGTGGTCCGTCAAAGTTTTCACATAGTAACTGTACGGATTTCCCAACTAAAGAGTGGTTAAATTTTAAGGACCGATGTTGATTTTGAATAAAACACAAATTATTTAGGAAATTATTGTCAATTCTTTTGGCACACCTCCACCACCCGATGGTCCAAATTTTCGATGACGCTTAGGCATAATTGAGGTTCTATGCCGTTAATATGCCGAATTATCTCATCCTTTAGCTCTTGAATTGTTGCTGGCTTATCGACGTACACCTTTTCTTTCAAATAACCCCAATGAAAGAAGTCCAATGGTGTCAAATCACATGATCTTGGCGGCCAATTTACATCGCCACCACGTGAGATAACACGGCCATTGAATTTGTCGTGCAAAAGAGCCATTGTTTCGTTAGCTGTGTGCCAAGTGACACCGTCCTGTTGAAACCACATATCGTCCACATCCATATCTTCCAATTCGGGCCATAAAAAGTTCGTTATCATCTCACGATAGCGAACACCATTCACAGTAACTGCCTGACCGGCCTCATTTTGGAAAAAATACGGCCCGATGATGCCGCCAGCCCATAAACCGCACCAAACAGTCACTCTTTGTGGGTGCATGGGTTTTTCGACAATCACTCTTGGATTATGATTCGCCCAAATGCGGCAATTCTGCTTATTGACGAATCCACTGAGGTGAAAATGTGCCTCATCACTGAAGATGATTTTCTTCGAAAATTGACCATCCACTGTTGCCATTTCTTGCCACCATTCTGACCATTGACGACGTTTGGAATGGTCAAGAGGCTTTAGTTCTTGAGTCAATTGCACCTTATAAGCGTGTAAATGCAAGTCTTTATGCATAATGTTCATCAACGACGAGCGTGAGAGGTGCAATTGTTGGGCATGACGACGAGTTGAGGTGGACGGCTCTTCAGCCACACTATCGCGAACAGCAGCAATATTTTCTGCTGTACGAGCATGCACTGGTATTTTAAAATCTCCTACAGACCCGGTAGGCTCAAATTTTTGCACGATTTTTCCGATTGTACGCACATTTGGACGATTAAATTGACCGAAAAAATCACGAAATGCACGATATGCATTTTGATTTGAACGCCCATTTTCATAATATGCCTGAATAACTTTAACGCGTTGCTCGATTGTGTATCTTTCCATGGTTCAAATTGAGCTAGTCTGAAATTGAGAAATGTCAAATTAAATGCAGAAAAACTACTTGACGTTTAGGTGTGGTTCACATTCAACGTCGGCCCTTAAATTTTAACCACCCTTTACATCTCCGGTATTTTAAAAGTGTTGTCTGCAAAGTTAAGCTTAAGTTTCTTAAGGTACCAGAAACTAGTAAAGTCATGACGATCCACGAAGCACAAGGATTAACCTTCAAGCCACACGTAATCATTTAGATATTTTTCACCGGTGCCTAATGATAGACTACACTCACTTTTAATGAGAGCTCGAACCTATAGTAGTATAGGTCAAAAGGTAAATCAACCCTTAAAATCCAAGAAAAGTTTGGTTTGTGAGAAATGTGCAAATTTTATAATTGCGTTTTAAAATCAAACTACCCTATCTATGCAATTTGTTAAACTTCATTAAAACCCGGCATAATGAGCAGTGCATGTTTTGGCCATGATTACGTTGTTTACAGATGCGATTGGTCCCTCGAAACTAAACTCTCGAATGCTCCAGTAACTTTAGCCCGATCGAGAGTCGAACAAATTGGTGTAAAAATCAAAATTAACCAAACCAATAGTGATCATTACGCAACTTGCATCGATGCGATTGATGACGTTATTAATACAACAAACTCGTCAGATTTAGTTCTTGTGCTTGGTGATTTTAATCTTCCAAATATAATCTGGAATCTGGACCCGGAACTAAATTGTATTTTACCATGCAAGATAACAACAGATTCGGAATCTTTATTTGCGGACGCCATGCTTGGTTATAATTTGAACCAAATAAATACCATTGCTAATATTCGTGATAGATTACTGGATCTTGTCATCAGCAACGACATTGACATTTTCAAAATTTCACAATCCGTGTTACCTTTTGTCCTTCCATGATGTCAATCACAAATCTTTAGACATCGTATTTGACTTAACTAATTTAATTTAACGGAACATATACAACCAATCAAATACAACTTCAAAAAAACAAAACGTGCGGAGCTACAAAGTTACCTAGAACCCATCAACTGGCAAACAACTCTCAATTCCAATGATATAAACGAAAATGTTGATAATTTCAATGACATTATGCAGCAAAGCTTCGAACTTTATGTACCTATGTGCTGTAAACCACCAAAATGCTTACCCTCAGTGGCCCGATGATAGACTAGTTACCTTAAAAAATCGGAAGTCGAAAGCGTATACCCAAATGTTGAAAAGCGGGTTAGAAGCCGAAAATACAGGTCGTATCTCGATCAAGTTCAAGGAAAATTCAAAGTAAATCCAAAACAATTTTGGAAATACTTTAGGAATAAACGCGAAATTGACGGATACCCTGCTAGTATGACCTATAACAATAGCAGCTCCTCAAACTCCAAAGATACAGCTGACATGTTCACGAAGTTTTTCCAATCAGTCTATACACCAAGTGTTGACCGACCACTTGACACTCATAGATTAAGTGAGTGGTGTGATCGAAACTCGCTTTACTTAAATATTAATCATGTCTTTCCATCGTAAAAGAAATCCGTTAATTACTTCATATAAAGTCAACAACAAAGTATTGCAAAGAGTCAATGAGATCATTGATTTAGGTGTTACTTTTGTCGAAAATGCCAGTTTCAATAGGCATATTGAAAATTGTATTGGGAAAGCGAATGCCGTGTTTGGATTTGTTAAAAGATGAACAGGTGAATTTAAAGATATTCAAACGTTATGTTCACTCTATTTCGCTTACGTACGATCTCAACTGGAATACTAGGGTGTACTCATTACAATAATTGAAAGCATTCAAAAGAAGTTTCTGATTTTCTTGTTATAGAAAAGTGACTGGGATTACCACAATTTACCATTCCATGAAAATGTGGCTTGGTTATCTCCGTACTCAACAGATGCACTGACTACAAAATATGCACGCTTGAAAATAGGCGATTTCTCTTAGGCACATTGATTCAGCTTATACATTTTGGAAAACATATCAATCCATGTGCCTTGCAAAAAATTTTGAAACCATGAGTTTTTAGCACGCGAACAGCATTCCACAAACTTTGGAGAAAATAACCCCATTAATAGGTTGTCTAAATCATTCAACATTATCGGCGATCTATTTAACTTTAATTTATCAAAGGACTACTTCAAAAATATCCTAAAGAATTATTTTTAAAATTTTTAATTGTTAAATCAAAATTTGGTTTATATTTTTGTGTTCTTATTGTTGTTGATTTGAATTTTTATTTTTAATATTTTTGTTTTAAATTAAATTATCTGAAATCATACATGTAAATCACAGAATGGATTTCTTTATATAAACAAATAAATAAAGTGCTAGGGCCGGGTACTGCTTCGATAGTAGCAAAATGCTACCAAGGATCAAATTCCATTGGTTTAACTTGGCAAAAAAGAAACAAGGAGTACAACAATTAGAGTTGAAATGTAATAACCCAGGTGATACAGCAGCAGAGATGCTGCCAAATCTACACCCTTGGGAGGCTCATCCAATAGTTTCTGGGGTTGGCCAATCATTGCTTAACGCATTTGGACGAATCTCCAAATTATCTAGATTGCCAACATCGCTAAGTTGAAAAAAACAATTTGCAACTCAAAAAAGCATTTCAAATACATGCAGCACTTAGGACGACAGCTAAAGTATTATATTTCCTGTGAACGAAATGAGTCAATATACTTTTGATCAACGTTGGGAAATATTGGTTGGAAGAAGATTGGCATTTTTACCCAAAAATCATCTTTTCCGACGAAGCTTATTGTCACCTCGGCGGTTATGTCAAAAATTATAAAACACAAACAAAATTGCAAATTGTAAGTATTTAGGGCACAGAAAATCCTTACGTGACAATTGAGAAGCCAATACATCCAAAACGACTGACTGTTTGGAGTGGAGTATGGTGGCCATTTCTCTTCGAACATGAGCAACGAGCTGCACTTCGATTGAAGAAGACTTGGCCGATAGTAGTTGTTTTCAAACGAAATGATTCGATGAACTTTTGCAACACTACCCACACAACCAACGATACAATCGACGTTTTACTTATTCATTTTTTAAACGTACTAAGTTAATCGAAAGTTGCTGCATCCTATATAAATAACTACAAGAAATACAGTGTATCATCAATAAATTGCCCTCCAATAGAATAACCTAATTAAGGAAGATTATTGCACATTCTTTAAATTCATTACTAAACGAAGAATTTGCAACTTTGCCAAAACTGGATTTGAGAATTAAATTGCTAAGAACAAAATTTGTTTTGGTTCAAAACCTTTAAAATTATATATCACATGATTATATCGAAATGAGAAAAAATGTATTTTCCACCAGCGCCATATCGGTAGTTTTGAGCACTAACGTGCGTCAGTTAGATTTGTAGTATTCATCCAATCAATGATATGAAATACATTTATTTTATATTCTATAATAATGAATAATCAGCACCAGTTATGAAACTATGGTTAGCGAGATGAGAATAGATGACACACTACAGTTCCCATCTCATTTGACAGTTTATCAAAGTTCTTTAAGTTAATGGTTGTGTTTTTAAAACTGAGTGTCGAAAAAATTTGTGTTATGAGTGGTAAATATAAAAATGCTAAATAAAAGGAATACTCTTATCAATTATATGCAACAAACAAAAAATACATGACATAGAAAATAATATTAAGTTTTCGGAATTCGCTAATTGAGCAACTTGTCGCTGTCAACAGCAAAATGCTTCGGGACGAGAAAATTTACTCATTCCGAAACTATATTTAAACCAAGTTGCAAACTATGGTTAGGAGTGACACATTACATCACGAAACCATGGTTAACTCGAAACCATAGTTATGAAACCAGTAATGTGTCGTCTATAGTATTAGGGAATGAGGAAAATGTAACTACATCCAGTGCTATAGCGGTTATTTTGAGTACTAAAAAGGAATAATTTTTGAACAGCAAGAAAACGGTGAATTTATGAACTAAAATCAAAATTGTTGTCTAATCCAAGACCATTCAACCGATATACTACTCGAGTATCATAAAAAAATACTAGGTCATATCGCTGTGATGAGTGATTTTTGAGTGATTTCCTGTGACAGATGTCCGCCCCCTTCTCTTATTTACAGGTCCAAAAAGTTGTTCTATTCTCCAAATTAGGAAGGAAAAATTCAAATTTACAAAAAAAAAATTCAAATCGCACAAGCTATTCTTGAGATATCCTCGGTAGACAAACGGACAGATATCATTTTGGCTTATTTCTTAATATAGCAGTGGCATTTTACAATTTATGGTGGCCAAGCGTCTTGAATCACCTCAAGAAATTAATATTGCAAGAAATACGTGCAAAAGCCTGACGCAATTCCTCGGCAGCCATGATGACTTCAATAGTTACCTTATGAGGTTTGAAATTATAGCGAACAAGGTATGCCAATGCAGACTTGGTGCAGATACACCAGATCATTTAATATACGACTGTAAGGAGATAAATGAGGAAAGACAAAATCTTATCGCAAAACTAAACGATATAAACATAATTTGGCCAACATCGAAAACTCAACTAGAAGCAAAACGCAATTAATTGCTTCGCAAAATTCATCATCATCATGGAAACGAAAAATCTAAGGTAGTAGACTAGACAACTAAGACATTGTCTAGACAGTACAGACGACCTAGTGGTTAAATTATCAAATCCCGAATTATCAAAATCCCGCCTTTTTAAAAATCCCGCTTTTCAATTTCTCTCTTTAAAATGTCTTTTAAAAACGTATTGACGAGTTTTTTCGGAAATCAGCTATTTCTTGATTGATCTTGGTCAAATTATGGATAGTGATTTAAATTTTAAAATGAATTTTTCACGAATTTTTGAAATTTGGCCATGCTCAAGGGAACTCGACTATTCCTTAACCACAATAATTGTTAAATCTGGAAAGAATTGGATTTTAATTCTTACTTGAATTCTGAACGAAGTTCCGGAATTCGGCCTTGCTGAATGTAACTAGGCCATTTCTTAACAAATTATGGTCAAATTTGGTATATACAGTATGTTCCACAAGAAAGTATCTCAATTTATTCTTTCTGTTTAACCCCCACCACAATTTAGCAAGTAAAATTATTCTCTCTATTCTATTAACTTTTTCACGTTAGCTTCTCTCTTCAGTTCAGTTTAAGCATTTCAGTAGTAAACAACAATATTAAAATGAGTTCCGTGTATAAAAAGTGTTTTGAAGTGATGTTCTTAGTTACCCATCCCAAAGGACCCAAAATGAGAGTGAAGCAGGTAGCAAAATACACCAACACATCTGTGTTATTTGTCAAAAATTGGATTAAGCGGTACAGTGACTGTGGAAATGTGGATGATTTACTGGAAAGAGGTTTGGATGAGAGTCACTTCAGAGAAGGACGATGAGGTCATTTTGAAGTTGTTCGGGAAATATCCGACAATAAACTTATGGCAAGCAAAAGATAAACTAAGTCAGAAGATGTTGAAGGGTTAATAAACATAATTCGACGAAGGCTTGAAGAATTCGATATTAAAAATAGGAGCACACAGTATAAACCTTTGTTTAAAAGGCTGGCTTGGGCAAACGAAAATTTGGACCGTGATTGGAGCAATATGATGTTTACAGTCGAATCTTCTTTTGTGGTATAAAATTATTGGCGGAAAGCCTGGACAACTAAAAGTCACAGATTTGTCCAACGAACCGTTAAGCACCCACAAAAGGTCCATGTTTACGATTGCTTCTCCTCTAAAGGATTTGGAAGACTAGTCATTTTCACAAGAAACCTGGATGCTCAATTTATGGTGAAACTATACCAAAATGGTTGGCTAAAGTCCGCTGAGAAACTATTTGGATGTGGAAATAAAGAGTGGATCTTACAAGAGGATAATGACCCTAAACATCGTAGTCGCCTTTGCACCCAGTGGAAAGAGCAAAATGGTATTCAAAATTTGAAATGGCCGTCACAGAGTCCAGATGCTAATGATGCTAATCCGATCGAAAACATCTGGGGTCTTATGAAGACAAAGCTTAGAGGAAAAAGAATAACAACTACACAGCAGATTGTCTGCGTTCTCAAAAACATTTGGAAAGACTTTACTCCAGAATATGCGGCCATATTAAGTGAAAGTTGCACTATAGGAGATGTCAGTAATTATTATGTACAACTAGATTAGTAATACTGATTGGAACTAAGTCATTTCTTAATATTAGGATGGCCCATCTAACGTTTGCAATTTAATTTGACTGTAATTAAAAAATCAATGAATATTTTTCAAAGCGGTTCGTTTTATTTAACAAAAACCCAGTGTTTCGTTTGCTGTGTAGCAAGTTGGCCGTCCTGTTACCAAATGTGTACATGGTTATGTGTGGATTTTCTAATAAAAATGCTCATTTTCTTCCAAGCGTTCCACAGCCCAATTATCGAACCGAAAACATTGCGGATGATCATTTTACTTCAGCTGCTGCACTAATTGAACTTTGTACGTCTTCGTACCGAGGTCTCATCACAGAACTGTGTGACATGTTAAATTCTTGAGCCCGATGGCGAGTTCTTGTTTATGGATGCTCAGATACATTCTGAGCAACGCTACAATGTTCTCGACTGGATGCGCTGTAAATGCACGTGCGTTTGGGTAAAACACTCACCACTTTGAAAGTAATTTTTCAATATTTCCCAATTTTATTCAAGCGTAAAGCGACCCATTTCGTTAATGTCGTAATTGACGTAAATGACGTAAGCGTTGCCACCACTCGAAATAACCGGTAGTTGTAATTGCAAATGCTAGATGGGCCACCCTATATTATTGTCAAATTTAGTATACAGATTTGATTTAGGAATTTAAATAGATGGATTTGATGTTTTAGACATTCATTGTATATTGTATTACATATTTTTATATTTGATTCTTACGTATACGTGTTGTAGATTTATTTTTATGGTCGTCCTGAAAAGGACGGTTTGTTTTGTATATGAAACAAAAATTGTTAAGAGATTGCCTAGTTTAGGCAACAAGGTCACATCACCGACAGCAATATTGCCGACCGGCCAGACGACCGACAACCACATCAAAAAGTTTGGCCAACGAGTTCAAGAACCAAAATGCCGACACCCACATCGCTAATAACTACATTGCTGACACCCACATCGTCCACAGGTACTTTGACCAACAAGCTCACTTAGCCGACACAAGCAGGGCACCAACAAGCCACATCGCCGACACAACCACATCGCCGACACCCGCATCGCCGACATCTACATTGCCGACATCCACATCACCAACAACCAAAATGCCGGCATTCACAACGCCAGTGCCCACATTGCCGACACCCACATCGTCCACAGGAATTTTGACCGACAAGCCCACTTGGCCGATATAACCAGGTCGCCGACAAGCCACATCACCGACAAAACCCCATCGCCGGTCCCACCGCTTTCAAATTGCTACACTTTCTTCAGTACTACATGTGTCACTCTGTAGTTTACCTAAATCAAGAGCATTAGGATTAAATAGTTATAACATTTCTATTAGCTCTCAATCGACTATATTTCTTTGTCAGTATTTGTTCTGTGTTCGTCGCATATTCTCATTATCACGGGCCAATTTTTGTGTATGATTTCAAAGTTTTGTCAAACATATTTCAACGAACTTCACTTCGCAAAGAGATTTCTCTATATAACACTTCATTTTATTTCTAAAAAATGATTTTTATAATTTCAATCAAACAACGCTGTCAGCCGTACATATCTCGCCTCTAAGATATGTAGTCAACCATCGCATATAGCCCACCAACATACACACCACCAACACCCACACCATCAACATCCACATTGCCGAAAAACACATATGATATGTAGGTAATCCGGCTATGGGGCGATTGAGTTAATGAACTTAACACCGCTTTAAAATTAATCTTATCCTCTTTAGACTTGCAGATCTCCCACAACCTGTGAAATGCCAATATTTACACATAAAACGTACTTACGCACTATAAGTGCTTATATGGTCTAGGACAGCAATCTTCTGACTTTGCTGGACTTGTCGGCAATCTGGTTGTGTCGGTTAAGTGGATTTATCAACCAATGTTTTGCTAATTTTTGAACTGCGCTGTATCAACATCATATGAGGTTTTAGGCGATGTTTATTTTTTCGGTGTGGGTGTCGGTGACGTGGGTGTATCGACAAAGGAGCTTGTCGGCGATTTGGTGTACCGTGATATTTACCGGGTGACTGACACGAAGTGTTACCAACTTCAGACTGTCATTGCTGTCAAACCAGTAATGACAGAGCGCTCAAATTTACACTAATGACAGTTCATTCCATTGTTTACAAGCGTACAAAAGCATGTGGGAAGTATTCAGATAAAAGTTATCCGCAATGGAATTCAAGCGTATAGTGTGATTGCTCTATATTTGGCTGGAAAACCACAGCCGCAGATTGTTAACCAGTTAAAACATCTGCATGTGAATAAAATGTTTGTGTATCGTACCATGAATCGTTATAACGATACTGGCAGCATTGTAAAGGCCATGGTGGTGGACCGAAACGCACTGTAACATCGCCGGATATCATTCAGAAGGTGAAGGCCAAATTGGCTTGGAATCCGCGCCGTAGCGGCAGAAAAATGGCTCGCGAGGCGAACATTTCGCTCGAACGGATGCAGCATATATTGAAAGATCATCTTGGACTAAAGTCTTTGAAATTCCATAAAACGCATGGTCTCACCGACGCTCAAAAAAAAATTAGAGTGGAAAGAGCAAAGGAGTTGATACGCTTGCACGAAAGTGGCGATTTGCCGAATTTAGTTTTCTCCGATGAGTCACCGTTCGTTATTGAGCAATATGTGAACAAGCAAAACAACCGGATTTATTTGCCCGGCCGTTCTACTGAAAATTTGGACCAACGGATTGCCACTCGAAACCAAGCGCCGCCGATGATTTCAACAGGACTCGGCGCCGAGTCATAAAGCGCCGTTAATCAAGATTGGCTGAGAAACAACGTTCCACGATTCGTTTCCACTGCCCAATGGCCACCAAATTCACCGGATGCAAATCCGCTAGATTTCTCGGTTTGGCGTATTTTGAAGAGGAAGGAGTTGGGACAAAAAAATACCAAAGTGCCGATCATCTCAAGCAAGCGCTTCGCCGGGAATGGGCCAAAATACCGCAGAGCCACGTTCGTGCTACATGCAATAGCTTTGCCGGCCGTTTAAGGCAATATTCGCGCCTAAGGGTGGCTAAATCGAAACTGCTAATGCAATTCGAAAATTTAAATATTTGTGAACTTTTTACTTTGATTCATAAAATTCATCAAAAAATAAAAATTCTGTGGCGTTTTGTTTTGGTGTCAGCCACCCTGTATAATTGTCGTTTGGCTATTGACGATGTGCCTGTCGGCAATGTGGCCGGTCGGCGAGGTTATTTGCGATGTGGGCGACATTCCTTCTAATACAGCTAGATTCGGAACAATTATTTTATACATAAATTTCATGTCACTACAACTAGAAAAAGATCATCAACAGACGGCTATTTTAATTTTTCCGGCCGGCCCACGGGCGCCAGTTATCATAAAAAAATTTAAAAGCAGGCTTTTGATAATCGGAATTTTGAAAAGCGAAATTTTGATAATCGAGATTTTAAAGAGCGGGTAAACGATCTCAACCCGCAGAAATTACCATTCTGTATATTCATTAATTTAAGGTTAATACAAAATATTTTCCCATGTAGAGGCTCTATTATTTTATACGGTTCTGGAATAACTCATGTTTATTCATTACCAATCAGCTTTTCCTTTTTTGCGAAAATACAAAATAAATTTGGCTTAATTTTTAATGGAGCTTATACGTTTTGGTTTAAAGCTATTTATATTCAAAAATATGATTATGTTCGACGTATTGAAGGATGTATTTGGTAGAACATAGATCCTTCTTATTAACAGCTACTAGAAATTATTTATTGCTGTAGGTTAGGGATAATAATGGCAATATATAACAGGTTTGGGTTCCAATGCACTTGCTGCAAAGCGAATGCTAAAATTATCGTCAATTTAAGAATTTTATTGGGTTCATCGGTCATATGTCATATAGGATGATGCATACACAAATTGTGTAAATGCATCAAAATATTTTCGTTTCATCTTTTTGTATGCATTCGAAATAGGTGCATGAAAATTCCCGCGTACACATCCCCTGTTTGTATAAACAGTAACCATTCCTAAAGTAAATAAATTAAATCGAACGCACATCAAATTTGTTTAGTTTTAATTGTTATAAGATAATTCAAACTATTTTTATTAACATCTCGGTTTTTATTAATCTCCAGTAAAATGCATTTTTATAGCGTACAGTGCGTCTATATTTATAGGTTTGTTTTTAAAGAAAATGTATGTGTACAGCTACAACAGATAGACATACACCGATCAAACGCATTTCCCGTCGTCGTCTTAATATATTTCTTCATTTAATATTTCAAACAGATGTGCTAAGGTTTATTTTAACTTTTTTAGAATTTTTAATTTTATTTTAGGCTTAATTATCTTTTTATTTGAAAGGGCATTGTAACTTTATGTTAATTGTTATCGGTTTTGTGTTGTGTGGTTAACTCATATTTGGAGAGTCGACAGGTAGTTTAATTCGCCGTTTGCCCCTTGTAAGTATGTAGCGTTGGAATTTAAATTTGTCTACGACATATAATTTAATGTGCTAATATGCCAAATATAAAATTTCCCATAAAGTTCCTCGCACCAAAAACATGTGGTACCATCGTCGATATGATGCCGATTATTTATAAATACAAGCAAGCAACAGTTTCATTTCACAACCTAACTACTATAGCCAAACAATGAGTAAACTGTTAAATTATATAGTCAATGCATGCAAACTATATACTTTACAAATATATAGTTTTTGTATGGAAAATGTAATTTATTATCTTGCAGTGTGTGTATACGGTTTATTGTACACGATAACATCATCATCATTGTCGTATATATTTCATATCTGTACCCAGATGGTAGATTTATGTATTGTCTTCAAAATTATATTTAAAATCCTATTAAAAGATTATTAAGTGATACAAATAAGAAAAATGCTTTCCTTATCCAATATATCTTACGTGTATACGTAATAATACGCGATTTTCCGCTGTGGAAATTAAATTTGGATATATCGCAACGGATTATACTCTAATACGTAGTAATATACATTAAATGCGATAAATTTTGCTTATCAGTCATAAAATTATATGTTTACATATAATTTGCAATCGAAAATATAATTTGTTTAGTAGTTAGTTTAAATTTGACTCTAACTAGGTCAGGTGAAATATCGAGTAATTACAATTAGTTCACTTTGTTAGTTTAGGAACGTAGTTAGCTATACCAAAGCCAATCTAAATATATCAGGCCTGCCTATTAAATCGCACTTTCAAATACGGGAAATAAAACAAAACAGAAAACTAAATTTTCATTCCTGTTCTATGGGAGATAGATAGCATTACGTTTGATAAATAAAACATGAATTAAAAATATTATCAAATTGATTTTTTTACATAAATCGATGGCATATATAATAGATGTCATCTCATTTGAACCACGCAATCAGTAGGGTTTTCATTTTCTACCGTCATTTAAAACCAATTATTAGAGAGAAATAACAATGAAGAACAACAAAAACAATGAAGAATGCAATCAAGGTAATTCATTGATCAAGATAAAGTAAACCGTATAATATGCGAAATAAAATCCGAAGCTCCCAAAAAACCAAAATAAAATAATTACCTCCTAGCCAACAAGGCTTTGAAATAGTAGCCGTTTGCACGTCGTTTTTGCCAAGTATGTGAAGTTGGCCCAATATCCAACCCAGAAAAATACTATGGCAACTCTAAAATATACGAATTATATTTATAAGTTAATGTCAGCCCAGAAAATATTCCACGAGATGTTTTTTTACTGTAGTCAACCCAAAAAAATTATCCGTCTCTACAGGAAAACCCGCCATATTTATACTGTCAGCCCAAAAATAAAACTGTTGCTATACTACAAAATCAGGTCATGATAGCCGGAAATTTACTGACATCTCAAAAAATTAAATTAAATGAAACAAGATTAAATATATCCAAGTCACCAATAAGAAGTACTGAATTGAAATTGCTATTGTAACGTATGACTTTTTCCTTATGTTCA
This sequence comes from Nephrotoma guestfalica, assembly GCA_963691935.1. Taxonomy (NCBI): domain Eukaryota; kingdom Metazoa; phylum Arthropoda; class Insecta; order Diptera; family Tipulidae; genus Nephrotoma; species Nephrotoma guestfalica. Next base: position 43,264,878 of record OY829915.1, on the reverse strand, counting down.
GCCTTATGACGAACGCTATTAAAACGGACAGCCGTCAGTCTGAGAGTGAGTTAATTACGATATATGCTGAACAGTCATCGTTAACAAAATTTCAGAATTCGCGTTCATATACAGTTCAGTTCATCTACAACAAAAAAAAAACACTATTAGCAAACCTAGAACCAACAAGCTAGCTACACCTGTTTAATTCGTTCCCCACGACATATTAAATTAATCTTATCTTAACATATCTGACTAATCCTTAGTCATTACAGGGCAGCTACAAATACCAAAACGATTAAGAATGAATTAATTGATGGGATTTGAAGCTGAATTAACTAGAATTTCGACAATGGTCAGGTTTAAATATCCATGAGGTGATGCACCCCTAATTCTTTGCCATGCTATTCTTTTAAATCGTAGTATACTTCGCCTTGTTTACCGTAAACATAAGCTTTAATGTAAGGATAAGCAAACTTCGCAGTAAATTTATTCGCGGCATTGCTCATTGCATGTTGACGCACATATACCTTTTCGCCAATCGAAAGCTGCCTTTGCCTAGTTCTTAAATTATAGCGATTAGAATAATTATCATAGGCCTGTTTCAAATTGTTTTGAACTTCCTGGTGAACAAGTGCTAGTCGCTCAGGAACATCCATCCAATCTATATGATTCTCACTCAGCAGATCCAACTCTCGAAAAAGTTTGTATTCTCTACCGTGCGAGATCTTGTGATAACCAGACATTAAGAAATGCGGCGAGTATCGGGTAGTTTGGTGAACGGAATTTCTCAAGGCACTGCCTATTTTAGCAAGATGTTTGTCCCAGCTGTTGTGTTTTTGCTGTACATACGCTCTTAAAGCTGCTACTACGGAACGATTTACTCGCTCCGATGCGTTAGCTTGAGGAGAATAATAAGCGGTTTTCACATGATTAATGCCGTGGTCTTTAATTAAATTGTTAAATTCTTTGCCCACGAACTGGACGCCATTATCTGAATGAATTATTTCAGGGACATTAAAGAGCGAAAAAAATTCATCTCGAAGGAAGTCTACGATATTGGAAGCTGTTCCAGAATTTAGCACTTTCAGGAATATGAATTTCGTAAGATGGTCTAAGATTATTAGGACAACCGTTTTACCGGACGAGGTTCTTGGATAAGGCCCATGGTCTTCCGTATATATAGCTTGCTGGCCTAGCGGGGGACGTAAACATTGGTTCGTGCCTTTTGTTTGCTTGCAAATTTCACTTTTTGTAACCCAATCATGAACTTCACCGGACATTTTTGGCCAATAATATAATCACCGTAATCGATTTAGCGTTTTCTTAACTCCTCCATGAGCTCCATCTGGGGGACTGTAGTTTCGTACTCCAACGAGCTAATCTCCCGCTAAGGTCTTTTTGAGACATTAGCCACTGGAGACTGGCATGGTCCGTGATGAGGGTAAATTGATAACCTTCAATGTAAGGTCTGAATTTTGTTATGCTCACAATTGCCGCGAGACACTCCAATTCTGTTACGGAATAATTCCTTTGTGCTGCATTTAACTTTGGGGACATAAAGGCTGTTGGTAATTCATTTTTCTCATTGTCCACTTGGTACAAAACGCTTCCCAAGCCTTGTGTACTTGCATCACACCTAATAAAAAAATGCCTTTTAAAATCCGGATTGTGCAATACTGGCGCGTTGCTAAGGAGATTTTTAAGCTTGTTTAAAGCGAGTTCCGCTTCTTCGTTCCATTTAGATTTACTGCCTTTCCGAAAGCAGATTAGTAATCGGTGATGTTACCTCCGCGAATACGGCACGGAGAACCCGCACGTGATCGTAGAGAAGCCGATGCATCCTCAACGAGTGATTGTTTGTTGCGGGTTTTGGTCCGGTGGCATCATTGGGCCATTTTTCTTTGAAAATGAGCAAGGAGCCGCCGTTACTGTCAATGGTGAGCGCTACCACGCCATGATAAACGATTTTTTGTTCCCGGCACTTGAAGAGGAGGACATAGGCAACATTTGGTTTCAAAAACACGGCGCTCCGTGCCACACAGCACATGTTTCAATTGATCTTTTGCGCACTGTCTTCGAAGATCGAATTATCAGCCGAAATACTGATGTGATTTGGCCGCCTCGGAGCTGTGATTTGACGCCGTTGACTATTATCTTTTGGGTGCCATCAAAGATAAGTGTTACGCCGATAAACCAGCAACGATTGACGCTCTCAAGAACAATATTCGCATTGCCATTGAAGACATAATGCTGCAAACCATCGAAATTGTGCTCAAAAATTAGACCGACCGTATGCGGTACGCCAAGGCCAGCCGAGGCAGTCATATGAATGAAATATTATTCCATAATTAATCGGAAGGATTGTTCTTTAAAATGAAAAAATAAGTTTGAAAAAACATTGAGGCATTTTGGTTTTATTGCATTTAAAAAAATATTTATTTAGCCCACCCTATTTTTTTATTGGGTGTACAAAGGTATTTGTGTAGAAAAGGAAAGAATGTTTTATTCAAAGTATGCTCCTTCGGAAGCTATAACCTTCGCCCATCGTTCAGGCAATAAACGGATTCCCCGAAGGAAGAAGTCTGGTTGTTTCGAGGCAATCCAGTCAGCGACCCATTTTTTGACGTTTTCACATGATGTGAAGTACTGCTTTGTCAGGGCTGATTGCATTGACCGGAACAAGTGGTAATCAGAGAGAGCAATGTCTGGTGAATACGGCGAATGGGGTAGAATTTCCCAGTTCTGACTGTGCAAGTAGTTTTTGACAGGTATAGCAACATGTGGTCTAGCGTTGTCATGTTGCAAAATAATCTTCTCGTGCCTTTTGTCCCATTCCGATCGTTTTGCAGCTAGAGCTTGCTTTAAAGCCATCAGTTGTCGTCGATAAACTTGTCCCGTAATTATTTCACGCTCGTTCAGCAGCTCATAATAAACGACACCCTTAATATTCCACCAAATACGAAGCATCACCTTCGAACCATGGATATTTGCTTTTGGCGTCGACGGTCCTGGTTCAACTGGCTTGACCACGCTTTGCGCTTTAGATTGTCATAATGGATCCATTTTTTATCCCCAGTGATGATCCGATGCAAAAACTCCTTCCTTTGTTGTCGTTGAAGCAACAACTCGCACATCATGGTTTTCAGACGTTCCATGTCCCGTTCTTTCAATTTGTGCGCCACCCAATTTCCCAACTTCTGTTTCAATCCCATTGCATGTATACGTTACGAAACACATTGTTGGGTAATATTCAACTCTTCTGCCAATTGCTTTTCGGTCTGACAAGGGTCCACATCAAGCAATTCTTCCAAGTCTGTATCGTCAAATTTTCTTGGTCCGCCTTCATGTTCTTTGTCTCTTACGTCAAAATCACCAACTTTGAATCGTTGAAACCACTATTTGCATGTTGTATTCGATGGATCATGTTCACCGTAAACTTCCACAAGCAAACGATTTGTTTCCGCTGCACTTTTCTTCAACAAAAAGTAATGAAGTAAAACATCCTGCAAATGCTGTTTTTGCCACAAAATTCGACATTTTCAATTACATGAAAATAATTGTTGTTTACGCTTTGAACAAATGTCACTAGTAATTATTCTTGACATCTAACCTCCAAAAAACATGTATTGCCCGATTGAATAATATGCAAGCAGTGATACAAGTCGGAAATAAATTTGTACACCCAATACTTTTTCAAGTAACAGGCACACATAAAAATAAACGTGTTACTATCAGGGGTGCGGGGTTCGAATCTCTGGATTGTTACTAATTTTTTCTTAGAAATAAAGCGTTTTATCATTCATTAAATTAAAAACATTAAAAATAAATCGACGTGCATTTGAATTTATTATACCGGGTGTTTCTTTTAAACTGAGACGATCAAATATCTCGAAAAATAGCCACTCTACGGAAAAAATGTCCATAATCAAAATTTAATCATACCGCGGGGGAAATATATTAGTGCAAAACAAATAGTCCCCCACCCCCCGCTTTGTAGGTGGGGCGGCGGTAACTTTTAAACTAAGATAGGAAGCCATATTTTTTATTGCAGATACGGATTCTACGACTAAAAGTACGTATGATTTGAATGAAATATTTTGTTCGGTTCATGATAGATGGCGTTGTAATCGACGAAATTCAATTTTTTCAATTTCTCCTTCTTAGAACACACGCATTCGATTCTGCAATACGTTTGAAATAAAAAACATCACGTTTTCATTGGAAATACTCGAAATTCGTCCGGAGTTGAAAAAGGCCTTCGGAAGATTAAAAAGGTAAATAAGTTATGCAAAAAGGAAAAGTTGAAAAGCGCTAATTGAGTTAAACAGCTTCAAAAATCACAAAGAGACGATAAACGTGCTAAATAATGAAACCAGCAACGAGAACTCAATAAGAAGATAGAAAATCACAGAGGTATTCACCTGTACCAGACAATATCACAAATAACTAGCAAAATGATAAAAACGAGGCTAAACAAGTTTATAGATAACGCGAAAATAATCCCCGAAAACTCATAGAATCAAAAATAGATCTACCACAGATATGATTACCAAGTTAATTGCATGCATCGAGAAAAGCAAAGAACATAAGAAAGCAACAGCTTTCGACCAACATCAATACAGACAAGTTGGCGGAAATACTGACAAGTATAATGATCCCTCCAGAAATTGTCAGCTGAAAATACAACGCGTTGATCAACAGAAAGATAGCAATTCGGTGTGGAGAAAGAACACTCAAAATAACTACCAGCCAAGAATTACCAAAAGGGGAGCCACTAAGCCCCGATTTATTTAACATATATTCGAGCGGTCTACACGACATCACATCAGAAGGAGTAAAAGTGCTGCAATAAGCCGATGACTTGTTAATAATTGCAAACGGTAGAAATCAGAACGATGCCGTTGCGAACATAAACAAGGAGATGGAGATCGTCCACGAAGAACTAAAGGACTTGAAATTAAATTAAACGGAAGCAAAACTCCATATATGATAATGGGCGGAAGCATAAAGCACCGAACATCAAGAGAACCATTAATAACATCATCATAACGGAAACCAAAGAAATGAGAATCCTGGGTTATTTGATCGATAGCAAATTAAACTACAACAAACACGTTAATAGATTAAAAAATGAGATATAGCGCAACATTAGTGAAAGAGACACAATCGACAAAAAATATTACAAAAGGTAATTAACAGAAGTTTGAGGAGCTGTCTGGGTTTAACTAACAGCACACTAGTAACTAGTTATTGCTGACTCATGGGACATACCGATCGACCTAAAAACTGAGCTATACAAATTCAATTACATAGCGAAAAAAATCTATCAAAACGAGAATACAGGAAAAACAATTCAAAACTAGAACGCACCCAAAAACCTGAACGAGATAGTAGCTCATCAAGAGCCCTACTAAACAAAATACCGAAACGAAAGAAAACCAATACAACTCAAAAAGGGAACACTAACGAACACATAAAGATAAACATGAGACTCAACGAGATTTTGAATAACAAAAAACATACCAACAACTTACACAGGGAAAGCAAAATCAAAGAATTCATGGGCAAGTTTAAGGCGCGGAACAAGGCATACACGTATCGGTCCATCGTGGAAAACAAGATGGGGATTGGGATCTACAACGGGTACGTAGAACAAGTATCAAGCTACAAGATAAGGGAAGAGGTATCAATAAAAGCACTTGAATCGCTAAACACCTGCAAAGCTCTGCAGAGTAACAAAACGAATTTAAATTACTACGACGCCAAAATAATCAGCGCCGCGATAACACATAAAATAAAAACGACGGATTACAAGTCATACGAGAATAACGGAAAATGAAGAGGCGGACAAGGCAGCAAAGCAGGAAACAAAATCAAACAGAATCTACAAAATCAACATATCAGCGGAAGAATATTCAAAGCGAGAATATATGACAAATGGAGGACTAGATTCTTAGAAGCGACAATGCAGAAAGGCAGAATACACCGAGAGAACACAAATGGTATTATTAGAGACAAACCCTGGTTTTATAAAAGGGGGCTACAAGCAGGTCTGGTGAAAACATTAACGAGGTTGCGAACGAATCATACGTTCGACACCAAATACCTAAAGTTAATCCGAAAAGTGGACGATGAAAGATGCGACGTGTGCGGCAGAGAGAAAAAAGCCTAAGATACGAAGAGAAAAGCCTAAGATAGAGAAAAGCCTACGATACGAAGACCTGATAAGTAAATACAAGATACTAGAAAACAAAGCCCTCCAAGGGATCCTAGGAGAAGGATGAAAGAAGGATCTTGCGAGCAAGTGTTTTTGATTGCCACAAATTGTTCAAAGAGGGTTGAGAACGTGTTGACGACGAACCACGTCTAGGACGGCCATCAACATCAACTGATGTTGATCAACACGTTAATAAAACCAAGGAATTGGTGCTCGAGAATCGACGATTAACAGTCAGAGACCTTAGTGGCATCGTTAAAATATCGGAAGGATCAGTGAAAACCATTTTGAAAGATCATTTGGGCCTAAGAAAAGTGAAAGCACGATTGGTTCCAAAATCACTCAATTTTTTGGAAAAACAGCGTCGCGTTAACGTCTGTGAAACAATGCTTTCCGTCTACCAGGATGTCATGAAACGTATTATAACTGGCGATTAGTCTTGTATCTATGCTTACGACCCGGAAACAGACGATCAATCGGCCGAATATCATGCCAAAAGTGAGCCGAAGCCTAAAAAACCACATCAAAGCAAGCCAAAAATCAAGGTGATGTTGACAGTTTTCTTCGATTATCGAGGTGTGGTGCACTCCGAATTCCTTCCGACCGGCCAAACTGTCAACAAGGAATACTATTTGAGTGTTATGCGTCGTTTGCGCAAAGCTATTCGTAAAAGGAGGCCGGAATTATGGGTCGACAACTCTTGGTTTTGTACCACGATAATGCACCTTCTCATACTGCATTGGTTTTACGTGATTTTTTCGCCAAAAATTCGACCCATATCGTTCCGCAACCACCGTATTCGCCTGATTTAGCTCCGTGTGACTTCTGGCTGTTCAGCAAACTCAAACGACCGCTCCGGGGAAACCGTTTTGAGTCAATTGAAGACATTAAACGTGAATCGCTACGCGCATTGGAGGCTATTCCGGCTAGTCGAAATTGACTTTAACAACTGTTTCGAGAATTGGAAAAAACGTTGGCACAAGTGTATTGAGCCCGAGGGGGATTACTTTGAGGGGGACGAAATAGATTTGGAGAAATAAATAAAGTCTTACTATTTTTTGCCCACAGTATTATAAAAAAAACATGTGCACATTTACACATTCGATAGCAAGTTCATAAGGCACGACAGCAATATAACACACTACGATTTAAGACGCAACCGCGCAGAGTTCAAATAAAACCTATACTGTAAACAACTTCATAAATCAAGCAAAACCTCATCAACCAAAACAAAACAAACATCTTTTGGTGATGTGGTCAAATCGATCGAGCCAAACAACTTGACTTACAGGGTGGCTGAGACCAAATGTTACTGACTTCACTCTGCTGTCATTTGTGTAGTTGTCATTTTCGCGCGTCAATTTCTTGACAGATTGAAGTTTGGTTAGTTGTTTACATGTGGTCAACAAATAATTGTTCTAAATTAATATCTTCATAAAAAAATCGTAATGGAATTCAAACGTAATAGTGTAATTGCACTGTGTTTGGGTAGAAATTCACAAACAGCAATAGTTCGTCAGCTCCAGCATTTGAATGTGAATAAAATGTTTGTGTATCGAACCATAACTCGATACAACGAAACTGGTAGCATCGCTAAACGCAACAGAGGCGGTCTTAAAAAGACAGCAACATCAAAAGAAATGATACGAAATGTGAAGAAACGAATCCAACGAAATCCTCGTCAAAATGCCAATCAATTAGCCGCACGTCTACATGTTTCACGATAAGGCATTCAAACCATATTGCAAAATGAACTACACTTGAAGCCCTACAAGATACAAAAAGTTCAAGATCATACGGAGGCACAAACAAAAGTTAGGCTTGAAAGAACACGAGCATTGAAGGCCTTGGCCGAACGTGATGAGATTCCAAAAATTGTCTTTTCTGATGAGAAAATTTTCACCATTCAACAGTATGTGAATAAACAAAATGATCGTGTTTGGTTAGAGCACAAGTCCAACGATAATTTGGACACAAGAGTTGCCATGCGCAAGCAATCACCAGTTTATGTTATGGTTTGGGCTGCAGTGACTGCAGATGGACGCACTCCTCTGGTTTTCATCGAACATGGAGTCATGGCAAACCAAGAGGTGTACCGCCAAAAGACCCTAACCGATGCTTTGCTATCTTGGGCACGTAAACACTTTGGTATGAACCGTTGGACATTCCATCAGCACTCGGCACCGTCACACAAAGCTCGAGCGACACAGCAATTTTTACAAAATTGCGTTCCGCGGCTGATTTCGTCGAAAGAATGGCCACCATATTCACCAGACTTGAATCCCATGGATTTCTCCATATGGTCCATTTTGGAGAGTAAGGTGTCCACTAAAAAATACGAAAGTGTTGATGCATTGAAGTCAGCTCTTGTTCGAGAATGGAATAAAATTCCGCAAGCTCACGTTCGGTCAACATGCAATGCTTTCTATGGAAGACTGAATCAAATAATCAGAGCCAAAGGAGGTCATATCGAGCAGTAACATGTTTTTCATAAAATGTAATATGTTTTCAACATATTCTACGAAATTTCGATAAAAAATAATCAAAATTAAAAAAATTACAGCGTTTTCATTTGGTAACACTTGGTCTCAGCCACTCTGTACTTTTACTTGACACAAAAGTCCTTAATGTTAATTGACCTGCTAACATGCCTTGACGAGATCCAAATGCGACCTGAATGACAATCAATGTTCGAGAACAATCGATGATAAGAGAATTGAGAAAATGTATTGTTGTTGTAAAAGAGGCGAAGGAATAACTAGAGTGCTCCGATGCACAAACACAACAAAATCGAAGTGAGACTAAAATGTTACTGCAAAGCCTCTTGTTTGCAAAAGGTTGTATAAATTAGGAGATAACCAGGTATTCGGAGTTCCATACCAACTGATTTAGGAGTTTGATTGCGAGTATTGATCAACTACATTCCCGCACCAAGCCTTAATCAACATATGCATAAAGTAATTATTCAATTTCTCACGATTCCATTAAAATACAATATGTTACAACCATAAATTTATAATTTTGATCTTAATGACATAAACCATTTCATAATCTAACATAAATATAATGACTTCATACAAGGTGTACGGTGAATGCCAAAATCGTTCAATGGAAAATTAAGTCGCCCTATTTACAACAATACATATATAAAATTCAAAAACGATTCGTTCCAACCGAAAAACGTGATCATCAGACAAATCTTAACTCTATAATTTTGTCGTTCATCACACTGTGAAGCGTCTTTGTACATAAAACCCAAATGTATATAAGCACACAATACAATGTTTATTTAACAATTGACGATGATGTGTTAAGTAAATTATTTCGAGCCATCGCAACTCAATCGCCGAACGGCGCGGGGATACATACGTCATAATTTTAATTTTCTTCGGCCAAACACAATAAAACAATATTTACATTTTCTTATACATTAGAAATATTGATTTGACCACATCCAATTAATTGTAATTTTTCATTATGATCGAAACGATAAAAACGGCGCGAACTAATAAATTATGAGTTGAGATAATTATTTGAATTTAATGGAATCGATTTTGGCCTTTGCCTGACTAAAAATAACAATACGAGTTTAGCATGCCATCAATCTCACATATACATATGTGTACTATGTACGAGTGTGAATGTAAAATCCATGTATAGTATTTAGGAAGGAAGGGACTGGAAATATTGACAGCTTATTTGGTGTAGCATGGATTTAGAAAACATATGTACACGTTAAATATTTATGGAATTTGTTGAGTTACTAAAATAACATAAATTTTACTTATTTGATATTCTTGAGAAATTTCCGATACGACCATTCATAAACATTGTAACGCGACTATGTATTTATAATTAGAATATTACAGTGATAGTTTTATTAGACATGTGAATGGAGATGTAGTTTATATGTGTACATGAACATCGCATGCTCGAAATCAATTTAATTTATGTGTGTAGTCGACTCGGATATGTATGTGCGAGAGACCTTCCACATATAAAGTCATGGCAGCGTGAATGCCATATCGTACCAAATTTTCAGTTTCATGTAGCGATTAAATTCTAAATGGGAACAAGCAACATTTTTTTTTTAGTTTAATAGTTTATAATGTACCAGTGTACCAGAGTTCTTAATCTCAAAACTATAACTATATAGCTAATAAATTATGTATGTGGTACGAAAATATCTTAATGGCGCGCATATACAATTTCGAGATGATTGGAAGTTGTTGAAATTATATAGGAATTTATTTTTAGCACAAAAAATATATAAATCAATCATTTTTGATTAGATTGAGATTGAGATCAGATGATGTAGTTTTAGTATATAGAGTAGAGTGGAGAAATATTAAATTAATTAGTTTATTATTATGCTGTTGCGGACGATCGTGTACACCCGACCTACATTTTTAATTGTTAATGGGCGCCACCAAAAATATAAAGTGTATGCAATGCCGACGCTCGATGTAATTAATTCAAATTATAATTATGAGACTTACTCATTGATGCTAGGTAGAAAATCTTTGTATGTTTGCCCTATTTAATAAAATGTATAAGGGAACGGAATTTCAAAGAGAACTCTTGGTTGCCTGGGAAGATGAGAAGGATGAGGGAAGTTCCCTGGGGAAGTTCCCTGGTTTCCTGGGAAGGATGAGTTTAAAGACTTGCACAAGTTAATAGGAGCCAGTAATATGAATTAGAAGAATGAGACTAATCAACGTTAACATATTAAATAACTTAAATACTTAAATGAAGCTAGCACAGGCTTTAAAACATCTTTAAAGAACACTCATATTCTCCTGAAGCATGCCAAATATCGAGAACGATAATTTACCGAAAATATGTCAAATAGTTTGTGTGACAAGTGCCGAGATTTGAAGGAAATGCCTGAGTTCCAAATGTAGTTCTGGAGAACGGGCAATTTGAATGGAGCTAATGGATTTCTCTCTGAGATATCCAATATTTGATTGATGACTGTAGTACATAACAATAAAAAGAATAAGAAAGTTTTTTTTGGGACGACTCGGTTTCAACACGATCGTGCGTTTTTTTTTACAATTCTTCTACTAGAGGATAAAGACTTAATAGGTTTAATAGATAACGATGGTATTAGTCTTCAATAATTGTTTTTTTCTTTTTGTTTGGAAATTTCCTGAAGTTTAATTCTAAATTTATATTTTCCGGCTTCCTAAATATTGTAAACATTTATTAATTTAATCCTCCTGCAATTCCACAACTTACAATCGAATTTCCTGAAACCTCAGTTATTTGAATTATATTAAAAATGTTATTTATTTATTTATAAATGATGCCTACAATGAGTACAGTCGGCACAACAAAACAATTAGTAAAAAAAAATTACGGCGCATGAGCTCGACTACAAAAGATTATATAAAGCTTTCTTGAATGAATTTCTCGACAAGTGATAATCGAAAGCTCCGTAGACCTTGTTGAACACCCGCGATGTTCTCGGAATTGGATCAGAAAGACCATAGTTCGTTACCGCTCGGTTGATGAATAAAGCTCCATCGCGTTGACGCATTCGACGTTCGGGAGCGTACAAGTTGATACGGGCTAGTAACTCGATACAATCGCACGGAAGCTACGTCTCGGCGATTCTGACGTACACTACAATTGATTTTTTTTTGTATTTTTTTAAAAAATATCTGAATAACTGGGAAATTGTTACCTGTAGAAATGTAATTGGCTGGTGAATAAACTACTTTCAGCGTAACCACAGCTTGATTTACACGGGTCCCCTTACCTCATCATCTTTTAATTAAATTAAGTGCTTAAAATGATGGCCTTTGACTTCAATGCACTTATTAATCCGCACTTCAAATTAATGTACATAACTGACAAGCGTGTTTGCTTGAATTTCAGCACAAGCATTTCTGATTCGCTCAATCATATTTTCACGTGCTGTCGGTGTTTGTTGGTAAACTTTGTCTTTGAGATAGCGCCACAAAAAGAAATCTGGCGAAGTAAGATCTGGTGATCTGGCATGCCAATTTACCGGACCAGTTCTACCGATCCAGCGACCATTGGAACCACGATCAAGTACTTCACGTGCTACCCCCCTGTGTGGGGTTTGCTATTACCTCCATCAGGCGCCTCCCCGGGTGGCGGATAGGGGAATGCTTGCCAGATATGGTAGGTACCGAGGAAATTAAATACTCGGGGCGGACCAAAAAATAGCACACCAAAGCTAAGGTGGTACTACATACGCCGATGGCTGCGTGGCTAAGAGGGTGCTTAGTCGTTAGTATGTGAACTCCGAATTTGGTGTCATTCGGTTTAAACCCATAGCCTTCTTATGATAACGCAGAGCTCTGTCATAAGCGACCGTTAATTTCTCGTGCTACTCGTGGGCCTAATAATATTAGGAAACGAGACGGATGCGTCTATAGAAGCATCAAATCAACCGGGCCGCTCCATATACTCTTCGGATTCTAGTACCATAGATTCTGGGGGGAACCAACCCTTGTAAAATAAAGGGAACAACTTTCCTAAGAGCACGAAAATGTTCAGATCACCATCTCCAAATGTAAGTAGACGTACACTACAATTAAAGACAACTGTGCCAACTGCGACTGCGTCCACAGTAACTGCAAAAGACGCGGTCGCTACTGAAAAAGGAACTTTATTACAAATGCCGAGTGCATCAACAAACATTATAAACAGCGAGGATCTATCCAAGTTTCAGAAAATGGAGAAACGAATCACGCAGCTGAGCAATGAAGTTGCTGAACTTAAGAGAGAAAACTCTACACTAAAAGAAAAGGCTAAAAATAGTAAAGCTGAGAATTCAGCACGAGCTAATAACCTGCCTGTCAACCATATTCAGCCATCAACAAGTCAACATCATTCAAATAATTCCAACTGGTTGCTGCAGCAATTTCCAGTCTCTCAACAGAATAATGAGGAAGAACTTTCAGATGAGGAAGAACTTTGCAGAGCTAATAACAGAAATCCTAAGAAACGTAGGCGCACAAAAACGAAAACTCCCCCAAAAAATAATACACAAAGTGTGAACAGTAACACTGAACAGAAAAACCCAAAAATACCACTGCCTCCACCCATTAATGTGAGCAATATCAACAATTTCGAACTTTTTCGACAAAAAATAATAAAAACCACTAGTAAATCAACTAATTTTAAGGCGCTCTCAAATAGTGACACCTTTCAAAATGAAAATGATTACAGAAATGTCAAAAAATTACTGGAAGAATTAAAAAATGAATCTAGCAACCAACTAGAAAATATTCAATATCACACCTACCAGCTGAAGAGTGAAAAGGCCTATAGAGTGGTTATCAGAGGCTTACCTTCTTCTATTAGTCACGATGAAATTAAAGCAGACTTAGAAAAAATGGGATATGAAGTTGCAGGTATTACCAACGTATACAAAATGGTCACAATTGATGGTGTAAAAGTCAGGAAACACTTTCCATTGTTTTACATCGACTTAAAACAAAAAGACAACAATAAAGAAGTATACAATATCAAGAAAGTTGCGTACTGTATAGTTAAAATTGAGCCACCTGACAAGAAAATCACCACACGACAAAATGCAAGAAAACACCAGATATCGCGCCTTCTTGTGCTCTTTGTCAACAACAAGGGCATACTGCAAATTATATAGGATGCCGCGTATATCAGAACAAAATTAAAAGTCAACAGAATAATAGAACAAGCGCAGTGCAGCGATTACAAACCAAAGTTGCTAAACCACAAACAACAATCACACCATCCACAGTTGGATTATCCTATGCGCAAATCGCCAACGAGTCAAATAACACTGAAATTATTAAAATGCTTAGCCAAACTCAACAGTCACTTGGTCATTTAGCAGAGAGGGTGGCAAAACTGGAAACCTATATCTATCCACCAAGCGAAAAAGTCAGCATACTCACAAATGGTTAACTCGTTCCTACGCATTGTAGCTTGGAACGCTAATGGGCTCAACCAACGAGCCCACGAACTGGAAATATTTCTCCATACAAACAACATTGATATTGTGCTGATTTCAGAGACGCTTTTTTCCAACAAAAGCTTTATCAGAATAAGGGGTTTTAATTCCTACTGGACAACCCATCCTAGTGAAAGAGCTAGAGGTGGTTCAGCTGTACTAATCAAAAATAATATCAAACACAATCGACAAGAGGATATTCGTGAAAACTATTTGCAAGCAACTGTTATCTCAATCCAATATAATGGCGCAGATCTAAATATTGCAGCAGCGTACTTCCCTCCACGGCATACACCAACGAAGTTACAATTTAATAACGTCTTCAATAAGCTCGGTCCAAGATTTATTATTGGAGGGGACTACAATATAAAACATACAGCTTGGGGTTCCAGGCTTATTTCTCCTGGGAAAGGTAACACCTTGTTCAATGCCATTCATGAAAACAAATGCGAATATCTGTCCCCAGGGGGGCCAACGTATTGGCCAACGGATGCAGGAAAAATACCAGATCTACTGGATTTCTTCATCATAAAAGCTATTCCTCTAAGTTACACTAGAGTCAAAGGAATTAACGACCAAACATCTGACCACATTCCTGTACTGTTGTCAGTAAGCGCTACAGTAATAAAGAAACATAAGAAGCAAAACCTTACTAATAGATTCACGGATTGGGACATCTTCAGAGAAAAATTGGAAGAGCTGGTTGAATTAAAAGTTAGTATTAAAAGCAATGAACAATTGGAACAACAAACAAACAATTTTATTGAATACACTCGAATGGCTGCCAGACTAGCTACTCCTGAATCAAAGGACAAAGCGGAGATTGAAGTCAAATACCCGGCTGAAATCAGGGAACAAATCAAGGCAAGAAGAAGGGCGAGGAGAATATGGCACCTCACCAGAAATCCCGCTGACAAGACAACTTTTAATCGAATAAGTAACAAAGTCAATAGACTAATCAAAAATTTCAAACAGAATTGCCTCGATAACTACTTAAGCGGGCTAGGTCCAGAAATGGATAAAGACTACTCGTTATGGAAAGCAACCAGAAGATTTAAACGACCTGTAGTTCGAGTACCACCGAAACTCTTTGCTCAACACCTACCAGCAGTGTTCCAACCCCATGGCATTCAATCCAACATTGATGTAACACCTGTTTATCAACCAAATCAGGACTTTAAATGGGTCACGCCAATGGAAATTGCTAAAGAAATCGACAAAAATCTTAATCATAAAAAAGGACCAGGAATTGGTGAAATATCACCGGGTCTATTCAAGGAACTTCCACGTAAAGCAATCATCTTTATCACATACTTATTTAATGCCTGTATGAGATTGAAGTATGTACCCAAATGCTTCAAAATGGCCCAAATAATTATGCTAAAGAAACCAGGTAAACCAGATGAAGAAGTAACATCATACAGACCAATCTCACTGCTTCCGACCTTATCAAAGCTGTTCGAGAAACTGCTACTAAAACGTCTAAAGCCAATGGTAAACGTTCCTGATTTCCAATTTGGATTCAGGAATAACCACCACCATAGATCAAGTCCATCGAATAACTGCGGTAATAGAGTAAGCATTAGAAGAAAAGAAATATTGCTCCGCCATATTTCTGGATGTATCCCAGGCCTTCGATAGGGTTTGGCAAGAGGGATTGACGTTCAAAATGAGCAAAATTCTACCACAAAACTATTGCCAGCTGCTTGAATCATACCTCTCTGATCGCCAATTCAGAATCATTCATGAAGAAACATGTTCTGACTTTTATCCAGCGATTGCGGGAGTTCCGCAGGGATGCGTATTGGGTCCCCTCCTCTACCTTCTTTATACTGCGGACATACCTACAATGAATAAAACATTCATCGGCACGTTAGCTGACGACACTGTAATTATGTCAGTAGACGAATCTCAACCAAGAGCAGTGGAAAATCTTCAACGAGCAATGGACAACGTTACTAAATGGACAATTGACTGGAAAATCGCACTGAATGAGACCAAATCAACATATGTGACATTTACGCTCCGACATAAAAATAACACTCTTCATATACACCTCAAAGGAGTGCAAGTGCCGCAGGCTGAATCGGCAAAATACCTTGGTCTACATTTAGATTCCAGGCTCAACTGGAAACATCACGTGAGACAAAAAGCTGAACAGGTATACCACTGGTATACCAGACTATCTTCAAACCAATATGGATGTATAGTGCGCAGCTATGGGGTTGTACACATAAATCCAATAGAGACATTATACAACGAAGCCAAAATAAATTTCTTCGAATGGTCACCAACGCCTACCGATTTGTGACTAACAAGGAAATCCACAATGATTTAGAAATACAATTGATAGACGACGTTATCCGCGAATGTGCCATAAAACATGAGAAGAGACTTCTTACCCACACCAATCTTGAGGCCGTACAACTACTGGACAGTACAAACGAAGTAAGGCGGCTCAAACGAATCAAACCACAAGAGCTAACCGTATGAATAAAATTATAAACCAAGGGAACTGGACACTGGTCCAGCAGACCCACACAAGTTTATGCTTATCTCATAAGTACTAATGTCAACCTTACTAATGAATTAATAATGTTTAAGATTGTAGTAGCCATATCAATAAAGTTGTTAAAAAAAATAAAAAAAACAAAAAAACAAATCATGTTGAAACCAAATATTATGTCGCAATTCTAAGCTCAACTCTCCAAATAATGTTGGCAGTTCATTTTCCAAAATGTTTCAGAACATTTGACCATTCAAGTTGCCTTCATTATTGTGGGGCCGATGAGGTTGTTGCCAATTATTCCACAGCACACGTTGACAGTCCAAGCGCGCTGATGTTCAACTTGGCGAAGCCAGTGCAGATTTTCAGCACTCCAGTGCATGTTGTGACCACTCCAGTAATGCATATGTTGTCAGTATAAAAGAAATTGAAAAAAATTGAATATAAATTTAATTTAACAGCGCCATCTATCATGAATCAAAAAACGTTTTAAAGAAAATCTACGTACTTTAAGCCGTAGAATCCGAATCTGCAATAAAAAATGAGGATTCCTATTTTAATTCCAAAGTTACCTCCCGCCCCGTCTACAAGAAGGGGGACAAGGAGTGCTAATTTTAGCACTATTATAAGTCCCCCTCGAAATGATTATACATATTTTGATATTGAACATTTTTTTTCGTAAAGTGCTCATTTTCCGAGATATTTGCGTATCTGGACTTAAAATGCCGCAGTGGTAGCTTACTCATAAAATATTTGTTAAATACAAAACACGAATAGCGCGACGCCTTTATTCGTGACACTGAGAAAAGATATGTAGAACAAAGTAAATTTTAAAAATTCTGTTTCAATTTAAAACATTGCCGAGATAATTGATTGATTGATTGATTGATTTTGAATGTACGACCAAGTTCTTAGGCTTGAGCTCCCGGATGACGCCGGGTCCACTGTACACCCTTTTTTACACAAAACAAAACCGAAGGATTGGATAGGTTAGTTAAGTGGGACAGAATCGGCCCGGTTACAGACACCTAGGTATAGCCGATAGTTAGTAACACAAAGACAACACAATTCTAATCTACTAGATGAAGGATAAAGGCTTAATAGGTTAATGGATAACGATGGTATTGGTCTTCAACAATTGCTTCTTTAAAACGGCAACCTAAGAAAAAATATTATTATTTCACATGCCTCTGGAATGTGAAATTTAATTCTATTAATACTTTTCGGCTTCCTAACCAAAATTGGTTGACTCGACCCGTTACATACACCTATGTAAAGTCGTTAGTAATAAAATGACAACACAATTCTAAACTACACAATCAGCAATTACAATGAAGCATTAATTCACAAGAATCTGTAAATTTCCTTAAATTTAATTCTAAATTCATATTTTCCGGCTTCCTAAATAATTGAAACATTTATTAATTTAATCATTCTGCAACTCCGCAACTTACAGTAGAATTTCCTGAAACCAAAGTTATTTGAACTATATTCAAAATAACTCTAAAATTCATTAGTATTTAACCGTTGAATTGGACGAACACGAAATAGCAAAAAAAAAAAAAAAAACCAGATTAACTACCGGATTGCATTCAAATATCCCTTAAAATATCCATCCATTAAAATATCCTAAATAATTTAGAATTCGCAAAAATTTCGTATGTTTACTAAAATTTTTTATAAAACTGATGAATTTTTCCCGACGCCCATCCTTTTTCACAAGGAAACAATTACTTTTATCACTACTTTTGCACTAGTTCTGGAACTTATTCTACGTTTGCTGGGGATATATCACATACAATTAATCTCAGACACGACACATGCGACTCGTCTATGACTTGTCACTTCGTATTAGACTTGTCATAAACGATTCATCTCAGACTGGTAACAAACGTAAATTAGTAATTTGTGTGTCGTCAATGGCTTTCCTGCTGGAAGGTAATATTTAAGTAAAGGCAACTAGATAAAATTTGAAAAAATTATTCTAAAATGAATGATAAATAAGTTTATTTTATAATTTTTATAATTAAATATAAATCGTACCAGTATCTTAAAAGAGGGATAATATGTACTCGTATATTAAATATATTTGAATGAGATTTCCTGAGAACCGAATAATTTTAATATAATAGCTCGGCACTGTACATGTAGATTAATATTTAGGGTTGATTTGAAATTGGGAATTAATAATTATAATTCTTGTACTAAAACAGTCAAGATTGGCAACGTTGCATTTTATGACAACATCCAGTCGTTGGTGTATTGAAGTATACAAACCTTCTCTTTCTTTTGAATAATTATATTAATTATATCAAATATTTCTAGCTTTTCAGTTACATAGATATAACGAAGTTGCCGATAAACAATTCTTTATGTTAAGATTGTTAAAATCCCAAATCCAATGCAAATAATATTTCTTTTTATAAAGCAAAAATATCGCTAATAAGCTGTGAGAAAATACTAGTAACCCATTGAGTGTCACAAAAAGGCAATTTTGCGGTAAATAATAGGATTCGTTACCAACTCCGACATAGTTGCAATTAATCTTGCAAAAATGATGGATTATGAAGGAAATACAATATAGAAAACAGCTAATCATAAATTACCTACACTATATTCTCAATGCACAGAAGAAATACGGAAACGGAAAATTCTATCGCTAATCAAACCAAAATAAAAATATAACAATTTATTACACAAACGCTGAATAATAGGATGAAGGAACATCACCAAAATAGCTCTCTCCGAAAATCTCCGAAATCAAAGCGTGGAAGAAACCACCTCTACAAACAATCGTAGTAAAATGTACCAAGAGAATTATGCAATGTCCATCCAGTAGCTAAAATTACCTCGAAACGATCCCAACAGACGGCATGAATCTTCCCACCATGAAACCACTACCATCCACCAAGCGACCTCCTGCTAACACCACCATTCAACAAAAACCACGCTTCACAAAGCCGTGACGAATCCATGACAGATCACAAACGAACCAAGGCAACCCTACAGCCCAAAAACTTCAGCGTACGACCGATCATACCAAAACTCCCAAAATGTATCAGCCCCCGCCAAATCGACGGCAAACTCCAACAAAAACACCCGAAGCATTCAGCAAAGAAACCAATTTGGACATACAAATCCAACATTCAGGCAATGATTCAATACAAAACTACAAATCCGCCCTCATACACTAACAAATGAGAAATACCTCAAGTCCTAAACAAAAGAACTCAAAACAGTCAAAAATACCTTATAAATACAGGTAACGACAGAACACACATGAACACAACTCTCCGCAAGTTGAGAAACACAACGTTCAACGAACAACCACCACAAACCGCAGACACCGAGCCATTACTCACCATGAACGAAATCCATTCAAATCACAATTTAAAACCTTGCCGAGATAATGAAACTAAATTTTGTATAATATTTTTGAAAGGTTGGTTGGTTTCTACATACAAGGTTGGAAAATCCGATAAATTGGCTGGTGATTGGCTTTCTCAATACATATCATCTTTATTTGTTTGGTCTGGTCGTTCAACCAATTTTCAGAGTTGATACGATTCACTGTATTGGACCTACCTAATAAACCTATTTTGTGGTAAATTGGTAAGACAATAATTATTATACAACACACACCAAACTTGTATAGACATTGACAGAAGATCGACAGTTTGTCGCGAAAACGTACTAGGTTAGTTGAGATCGAGGGGACTCACAAAGTACATCATTCGTTCACAACTATGGGTCGCCATTTCGTGTCTGGCATATTTTCACACAAGTCGGTCTGATTTCTAGCAGCTTAATTTCAATCGTAATTTAAACCTCCTTATTAAGAACGGTACAAATATAGCAGCACTAAAAATTACTTACTCGAATTCAGTCAATTTCGTTTCCCAATTTTATAAAATTCTGAAATTTCCGAATTAACCATATTTTTCACCAGCAAACAACTTATCTCAAAGTAAATCCCACTATATCGTTCCCTTACAAATTTGAAATCAATGTGAAATTCCGAATTCCCGCCTCGAGAAAGCATCAAAATAATTTATGATGTTAAACACCATAATCCTCTTCGGAATACTTTAAAACCATTATTACAAAACATTATTTTCCAACCCTCTCTTAAAAATATGTCACTTAATGCATTCGAAAATCCGTTTTATCTCACCAAAATGATTATGATCTCAGCCCAACAATGCACACTCATAATTAATAATTTATCCACACACTCACACCAAAAAAAATATCAACAAATTCCCAGATGTGTACTAAAACCGATGCACTGAGATCAAATATCACCAAATGCCTAAGTGTTATCACATGTACCGAACATATAATTCCTAAAGTCAACTTCATCTGTTAATTCGTTATAATTTGGTTCCAGTTCATTACACGACTGGGTGGTTGTGATATAAGATGATTTATTTGTATAAAAGTCACCCCCTAGTAAAAAAAATGCCGAGCATATCGCTAAACTGCAGGGATTATTAATTTTGATATAATTTTTGTATAAACCCCGATCTAAATCTATACCGCACCGTACTTCATTCATTCATTATGCTCCCATATGTATTTATGTAATGGGTAGTAGCATCATTGTTATGATACGTACAGAAATATAAAAATGGGTGTGTTGCCGTTTTATGCTTTATTTTATATGATTAAACATTTATATGAGAAAACATAAATATGCAAATTTTAAATTGTTTTAATATAAAACAACTTACCATGTATAATATGTTGGGTAATAAGTATGCTTCCAAGAAATCTATGTAAATATGTATTCATAATAATTTTTGACTTAGGAAAAATATTTTGCTTTCCGGAATAGAAAAAACGAATTTTCATTTCCGTATTTGGATATATGTATGTAGATGGAGTAAGGCAATCACCGTTCAAATCAAAATACAAATTTGAGATTTTATAAAAATTTTAATTGAATTAAACCACCAAGTGTTTTATTCGTTGTTTAGAAAAGTAAACTAAACCGATCGAATTTGTCTGTTTACATTTATGAAATTTGAATTTCTTAAGGCAACCACTATGCAGATACACATAAAGCATATACTCGTATTCATATCCTGTAAAATTTTATTTACAATAAGTTTTAATTTTTTTTATGTACTCGTACGTATATACGGCACAGTACATTAAAAAAAACAAAGAAACATTGCGGTCACATAAAGCCATAGTAAAGCATCTGGTAAATAGTTTCTTTTTTATCCAACACATACACACTGACAAAAACTAATTCAATAATACAAATGGAAAAGGGGCAGCAGCATAATAATTTATGGTCACGAAACTCATATCAGCCGTTGATGTCGTTACATTGTCGATGCATTTTTTTTCTAGTGACAACAGCCGTCTCGAAATACGCGGAAAATATTCTATCACTAGCCCTTAAATTGAAATAGATTTATTTCAATTAATTTCGTATATGATGAAGTCAATTTGATTAATTGAATATTGATTTATGATTTAGCGTTCTTAGATATCAAATAGTATTGTTATGATACTTAAGAGGGAAAGTCGATTGGATAATTGGTAATCTGTTTGGTGTAGTAAACAAAATAATCGACATAATATTTGATACTTAAGTATAACAATAAACGTCTTAGAAAATAAATATCATGATTAGGTGAAGCGTTCATTCAAACTAATGGGACCGACAATTTCTCTTCCTTTTTAGAATACACTTCTCTGAATGCTGTTGTTCAGTTCTGTTTCTGCAGTACATTAAAATTGTCACATTTTGCCTACTTCTTTGTTTTACTGATAATTTAGGTGACTCACAAAATTATAGATCCCCTCCCCTAACACAGTATTTTTTACAAGAGTGTGTTGCATAAGGGGCGCGTATTAGCAGAGGGCAGTGTTACCACTTTGGTAGAATTGTACCAAATTTGGTACATTTTTGTAATCTAAAAATTTAGGTACATTTTGGTACATTTCTGTATGTATTTTCTAGTTTTGTTTTCTGTATTGTTTTGTTTAATGGTTTATGTTTTTGTTTAATGGGTATTTCTTTTAGTTTTGCATACTAAAATCACGTATTAAAATCCTTCTTGATGGTTTAGTGGGTAGTTTCTGTTTAATGTTAAGTGTCATGGACGCCATCATGGTTAACAGTGGAATTTTATGGTTTGCCAAATTTGTGTAAATTCTTTCACTTCTCCAGTCTTAATGTGAAATATAAATTGTGAATTTCCAATTTCTCTGATTGAAAGATTTTGTTCACATCATTGAGTTTTTTAAAAATACGAGTATACGATAGAAATAGTAAATACAATTTAAATTCCGAGTTACCAAGGAAATGAAGAATTTTATGGGCATTGGTATCCCTTTCTTCGGTTACCTCGAAACAGTATAAAATAAAATAATGTTTTAAGGCCTCCCATTGTTCGATTATTCTTAAAACAACTGCCTCAAGAGACAACCACCGTGTTTTGCTAAATTTTAAAATTTTATGATTTTGTAGATGAAAATCTGCAGATGAATTGCAGAAAAATCGTTAATTCTTTTAGGACTATGACTGAAATGATTATATATATTTTTAATATTTTTTTCGATTAGATCTGGAAATGTTTTAACGAATGGTTTACACATAGTGCAATGGCATGTACATCCTAAAAAAATACATTTTTATTGACTTCCCCAAATTTGGCTTTTACACCTTCACGTTAAATTTAAAAAAAATTATCTTTTATTGATTTAAAAATTCCCAAGGCGGTGGAATTTTGAAGTTTAATCATTCCAAAAAAGTTGTCAATAACTTTTTCGTCACTCGGATCAAAATATCGATAAATTATAACAAGGCATTTTTCTGAAGTGAGGTCAGTAGTTTCATCTATTATCACGGAAAAATTTTGCTTTCGATGAACCCTGCTAATTTTTTACCGCAAATGGGCAGAATAACTTACACGACCGCAGAAAATCAAAAAATCATAGTGAAAATTCTAATTCATAGATTTTCCCAAAATTTTCCTTGCAGTCTGGCAAAAAACTGAAAATAAATTAATAAAAAAATTTGAACTTTCAAAAGTATTGGTTATGAAATGGCCAAGTTTAGTCCAGCATAAACATATCCTAGAATTTTGTCCTAAGTTTTGGACCCCTGATCAATACTATTATCCAAATTTCATCGTCGTTCTTTTAGAATGGCGGAAAGACGGAATATTGTTAAATTTCAAGATTTCATTTACCGAGTTCCTTTACCTCGGAGATCAATCAATTTGTCGTTTTAAGGGTCACTTTTAATATTTTATTCCGCTGGGATGTTTTATTTAGTGAAAAAAGAGATACAAAATGAATAAAAAATTTCCGCTGGTAATTATGTAACAAAATACATTATCTTTTGTGATGGTGCTGCCACTTGCGGCGAGTAGCGATATCTCTTATTTCCCGCTGGCAAATTTCTGCTATCTTATACAACATCTATCAATCCCACTAATGTACCAAATTGGTACATTTTTTCTAAAGGAATGTACCACATAAAGGACACGCACACGTGTTCGGCCCAACATATGAATTGTTTTACTTACTGGTTCCCAGAAACCGCAAGTTCCGAAAGCCAAACCTGGTAGTACCCACTTATAATGATGTCCTTCAATGACCTTCAAAATTTCAAAATAATCCTACCGTTGTGATTGGCGCCCAGGCTCATAATTGAATGGGCCAATACATTTGAAGGGGATTTGATTCAATAACTCCTGGAAACAAAGAGTTCCGAAAACCAAAGCTAATAGTAACAACTTGTCATTATACTGTCTACGTACCATACAAATTTCAAGAAAATCGTACCGTTTTGAATGGCGCTACAGGCGCACACGTGTTTGGCCAATGTGGAATTCAAATACGTCCGAACGTTTACGGCATAGTGCACAGGACACCCATCATTCTGGAGCCAATGGGATTCTCTCACCTCCTCGGATACCTCTTCCAATAAATTTGGCAGATCATTTTGAAGAAAGTCCAAATAGCTTTGGCCAGATAAGTTCCTGGGCAGTTCAAATGGGCCAATTATCTTTCAGTTCAATATGCCGGTCCAATAATTTATTTTGAATTTGTACTGGGATCTGTTTTCTCGCATTAGATGAGGATTCGAAAGTTGCCAGCTGTGAAGATTGTGCATGTTAAAGCATCCATCTCTATTCAGTGTTGATTCAGCGCTCCATAGAATATTATTAAAGCATTGCGGATCTTGTTCTGTTTTCTCAAGCATCTGTCGGCAAAAACACAATCTTGGGCAGGTCTCTTGGTTGCACGCGTCTAATATGGTAGAAGTGGCTCTTATTTTTTTTTGTTTCTTCTTTGTTTTCTTTTGTTTCTTCAGTGTCAACATTAGCGACTCTTCCAGTGCTAGTACCACCAACACCGCTGCCAGGTAATATTCCTTCCGAGTAACAAACGTGGACTCTGATAAATACGCGATAATCCGGGTGACGCGAGTTTGGGTATCTTTCCCTATAAAAGGCTGCAGCTGTAGCGATTCACGTTTAATGTCTTCAATTGACTCTAAACGGTTGACACGGAGCGGTCGTTTGAGTTTGCTGAACGGCCAGAATTCACACGGAGCTAAATCAGGCGAATACGGTGGTTGCGGAACGATATGAGTGGAATTTTTGGCGAAAAAATCACGTAAAACCAATGCATACTGCATTGGGTGGTGCCATTGGGAAGGTGCATTATGGTGGTGCCAAAACCACGAGTTGTTGACTCATAATTCCGGCCTCTGTTTACGAATAGCTTCGCGCAAACGACGCATAATACTCAAATAGTATTCCTTGTTGACAGTTTGGCCGGTCGGAAGGAATTCGGAGTGCACCACCCCTCAATAATCGAAGAAAACTGTCAACATCACCTTGATCTTTGACTTGCTTTGACGTGGTTTTTTTCGGCTTCGGCTCACCTTTGGCACGATATTCGGCCGATTGATCGTCTGTTTCCGGGTCGTAAGCATATATCCAAGACTCATCGCGAGTTATAATACGTTTCATGATATCCTGGTAGTCGGAAAGCATTGTTTCACGAGAAAATCGTGCAAATTTGTAACGCAATGGGGCTTGTAAAATCAACTGTCCAAACAATCCGCGATAACGCTGAGAAAATCAAGGAGCATTCATAATTGGCAGCATCAAATACGTCAAGGTTAACTCGACAGAGAAGTAATATCTTAGAAAAGATGGAAAAATTATTATTAATGTGGACTGAGGATAATAATAATCGTAGAATGCCATGAGTCAAATGGTAATCCAAGAGAAAGCACTGAGTATTTTCGAAACCTTATGGTGATATCATCTTCCTAGCCAGTCGAGGTTGGTTTGATAAGTTTAAAGGTAGACGTAACCTACACAATATTAAAATGAAAGGAGAAGCAGCTAGTGCTGATGAAAATGCTGCTAGTGAATACCCGAAAATATTAAAAAATATAATAGAAGCAGGCGGATATGTTCCCGAACAAATTTTTAATGTAGATGAGACCGACCTCTATTGGAAGCGAATGCCGGATCGTACGTATTTTTTGAGAGATGAAAGATCGGCTTCGGGATACAAAGTCGACAAGGAACGTTTAACTTTGCTTCTTGGTGCAAATGCTGCTGGAGATTTCAGGCTTAAGCTTTTATTGATTTATGTTTCTGAAAACCCAAGACCATTTAAGGGAATCGACAAGGGTCAATTTCCGGTTATTTGGACGTCAAATAAAAACGCATGGTTGACCAAAATTATATTTACGGAATGGTTTAAAAAACATGTTTGCTCTGCAGTCGAAAAATACTTGAAGAGGAAAAATTTGAGAAGTTTTATTATTGTTAGATAATGCTCCAGGACCAAGAGATTAATTGAACTACTCTAAATAGGGTGTGGAAAGCAATATGGCCGGAATTCGTAATGACTGATGGGGTAGCAGAGACTGACTCATTTTCTACGTTCAGCAGAATATTGTTAATCTAGAAAATGAACTAGGTTTTGAAGTTGTCACCGATTGCGACGTGCTCAATTTATTAAATGAGGATAAGGAATCTCTTTCGAACGAGGATCTAATTAACTTTGATCAACATCAATTATCAGATGATGAAGCCCCTAAACTAACCGCGCCTCGAAAATTGTCATTGCATGACTTATCAAAAGCTCTTGATCATTTTGAGCAAGTGATCAGCATTTTGGCTAAAGCTGATCCTAATGAAGAACGCATCGCTAAAGTAGTGCGAGGAATTAACGCAGCAATAACGTGTTATAAAGAAATACACACAGAAGCTAGGAACAAGACAAAACAACAAACGATCGATCTTTTCTATAAACTAAAGCAGCCAAGTCCAAGCGCAGTATTGTTAGAAATTAGCAATGGCGATAGTGATTCTGAATGAATAATTTGAGAGTTTCTAAGTCTAGTCTTCTAATAGCAAATTTAAATTCAATTTGTTTACAAAGTATTTTGTAAACATATTGAATTTAAATTTGCTATTGTTTGAAATCATTACACATATAAATTTGCAAATAAATTGAAATTTAAAAAAATTAGTTTTGTTATTTTTTTCCTTTGTCAAAACTGAGTGAAATTTGTAAATGAAAAAAAAATCGCTTTACGGCATTTCGATTTACGGCCAAATTTTTAGGAACCGATCTAGGCAGTTTTTGTGTATCTTGTAAATATGTCTGTAACATAAAAGCTTAGACTTAAGGTTTAATAAATATTATTATTATTATTGTCCAAAGTTTCATGACGATGATGGAAAGGCAAATGAGCATGATGGTGCAAAATATGAATACGCTTATGCAAATAATAGTTAAAATCAAAAATGACAGTTCTAAAAATAGCTATTTGGAATGTGAACGGGCTTCCGCAACATAAAGCTGAGGTACACACCTTTCTTATCGAACAAAATATAGACATCATGTCCAAACCATCACCAAACACAATTTTTTTAATATTACCGGCTATTCCGTTTATGACATCAAACATCCGGATGGAAAAGCACACGGCGGCACCGCAGTCTTGATAAAAAGAAGGTTAAAGCACTACGCGCTCCAGAAGTATGCTAAAGATCACATCCAAGCTACAACTATTTGTTTGGACGAATGGTCTGGGAAATTTGTAATATCGGCTGTTTACTGTCCACCGAAACATGCAATGTTATAATATAAACAGCAATTTATCGACTACTTTAATCAGTTGGGAATCAAATTTCTAGCAGGAGGTGATTACAACGCTAAACATGTGCAATGGGGTTCGAGGTTGACGTCACCCAAGGGCAAGCAACTCTACGAAACAATAAACGAGAAAACCCTAGATTATTTATCATTTGGACATCCCACTTATTGGCCTACCGATAGAAAGAAAATTCTTGATTTAATAGATTTCTGTTTAATGTAATACGAGGAATAGCACGCACCAATGCTCACTAAGTACGCAAGCAACACTAAGTACGCAAGCATTAAAAACTGAACCACCCCAACGTTTAACAAACAAACTAACGAAATGGGTTCTGTATAGAAACATAGTAGACATAAATTGTCATCTGGATGTCCCACTGCAAACACCAGAAGATATTGATGCCGCGATAGAAAACTTAAGACAAATAATGGAAATGGCTGCAAAAAAAGCTACTCCGGAGTACAAAAATTCGGAAAAAAATAGTAAGCTTTCAAGTAACATTCAAAAGTTATTGGCAGATAAGCGGGCGACTTGGCGGCTATTGCAGCTGCACCAATCTCCTTTTCATAAATGGAAATTAAATAGAGCTATTAAAGCTCTAAGAGAAGCAATATACGGGAAGAACACAATCTTGGAATGCAGAATTACCTAAGTGAGCTCACAGCAACAGAGAAAACAGATTACTCATTGTGGAAGGCAGCAAGAAATTTAAAAAGGCCAGAGCTATCGAACCCACCGGTAAGGAAACCAGATGGTCATTGGGCCAGAAGTGATTTAGAAAAGGCTATCGCTTTCTCTAACCATCTACAAAAAGTGTTCACTCCAAACGAAAAAAATAATGACTGCGTACTACCACAGTTTACGAGGGACGAGTCGAACCCAAATCCAGTAAAATTTAAATGGAAATGCGTCAAAACGGTTATCAAAAACAGGATAAATCCTAAGAAAGCTCCAGGCCATGATCTAATAACTAGAAAAATGATCAAAGAATTACCCGATAGATGCATAAAATATATAACATATATTATTAATGCGATTATGAGATGTGGATACTTTCTCCAAAAATGGAAAACATCTCTAATTATCATGATTCCTAAGCCAGGTGAAGACGAAACCCAAGTCTCGTCGTACAGGCCAATAAGTCTACTTCCGATAATTTCAAAGCTCTTTGAAAAGATGCTACTAGAAGAACTAATACCTATATTAACTGTAGGTCGCATTATACCAGATCACCAATTTGGATTTAGAGAGCAGCACGGCACAATAGAACAGGTGCACAGAATTGTAAACACAATTAAGCTCTCCTTAGAAGAAAAGAAATATTGCTCGGCAGTTTTCTTGGATATTGCGCAAGCGTTCGACAAAGTATGGCATGAAGGATTAAATTACAAAATTAAAACTCTTCTGCCTAGACAATTTCATGCAATTCTTGAAAACTACTTAGCCCAAAGGATGTTCCAGGTGAAACAAAGTACGGCCACTACTGATTTAACCGACATAAAGGCAGGAGTACCGCAAGGTAGTGTATTGGGACCTGTGCTATACTTGTTGTTCACAGCTGACTTACCAATAACTGAAAACATAATCACTTCAACTTTTGCTGATGACACAGCTATATTGTTTTCACACAAAAATCCTCAAACAGCATCGAGAGAATTACAAGAACATCTGCACAAAATAGAAGATTGGTTAAAAACTTGGCGGATAAGGACGAATGAATGTAAATCAACACATGTAACATTCACCCTGAATAAACGCACATGTCCGGCAGTAAAATTAAACAATATCACAATTCCTCAACAAACAAACGTTAAATATCTCGGTCTTCATCTCGATAGAAGATTAACATGGAAAAAGCACATTGAAACAAAACGTAATCAACTAAAAATAAAATTTTCTAAAATGTACTGGTTGATCGGAAGAAAATTGAAACTCTCTCTAGACTGCAAGGTTCTACTATACAAAGCGATCCTAATCCCCATATGGACATATGGTATCCAACTATGGGGCTCAACTAGTGCCTCAAATATAGATATTGTACAAAGAACGCAAGCAAAGATACTTCGTAGCATTAGAAATGCGCCCTGGTATATTCGAAACAGCAACATCCATAGAGACCTAGGAATTAAAACGGTTAAAGAGACAATAAAATCATGCAGTCTAAAATACCATCTGAAACTGGAATCACACCCTAACGAATTAGCTAGGGAACTATTAAGGCAACCGAAATACAAACGGCTTCGCAGAGCAGATCCTCTAGATTTAATCAACTGAAATATTTAATAATTACACGCATGTTGACCTAACACACTTAAATTAAGTAATTAATAATAATTTTAAAATAATAATGCATACTAATATTAAGTACTAACATAGGTTAAGGCTTAAGTAAAAAAAAAGATATATATTGTTTTCAAGAATTTCACACTTCTTGTTAGTTTCGTATAAAGAAAGATTCAAGAATAAAGCCTTTGGCAATAGTTAAAAAAAAAATTATTATTGTGTTGTCTTGGTGTCTGCAACCGGCTAAAAAAAATATATTTTCTATTCTTCCCTCTTGTTATGTGTAAACAGGCTGTAGGACTAGGCCCGGCGTTGTCCAGCACACTTATCTAGTAATTCGTGTTACATTCGAATCGATCAAGTCTGCAATTCTATTTATACATAATTCACAAAGCCATTTGCATCAAATTTCAATGTGGGGATGCTAATTATTAAACTATTTAACCGTCATTCGCAGGGTAATGAATACCACAAAAAACCAATATATTTTCTGCTGGGGTCCAATTAAATCATACAAAAAATATCGATCTCAAAATTAAAAATTTGTCTGTGCTAATAAAGGATGAATCATTGCATACCTTTGAGCGAATATATATACAAGCACAACAAGAAAGTGTGGGTAAACCGGAAATTATAGCAGCATTTTTGCAATATTGTGTGCTTGCAAATCAATCGACCAATAATTTCATATACATCACACCCGATATGATTCACTGGTGTATATACCCGAAAAAATTATGAATGAATTCCAAACTAATTTGTTTATATTTGACGTAATCAAACAATTGTAATGTAATGATGAATGAATAGCTTAAATTAACATAAAATTCAATTACATATATAGCACTTGTGTGTACATAAGGTCAAAACCATATATTTGGTACATGTACAATGTACATGTATATAACAGTCTCGCGTGCTACACACTTTATTATTATCTTGTTGTCGTCGGAGTCGCATTAAAATAATTGAATCTAAAATTATGTGTACTTGACAAAATTTATAATCTAAATTTTATTAATTAAAAAATAATTAGAGAGGCACACATACATAACCTAATTTTATTGATCCAGAGCAGAGCAGATGAGACATTCGTGTAACAATATACATTAGACTCATTGAAATAATAAATAATTTAATCTTAACACGAGATTACGAAAGTTTTTTTATTTTTTTTTTTGGTTCTCCAGAAAAGTCATAAATTACGCAAATTTTCCCAACATTTTAATAACCGAAAATATTTTTTTACATATTCTAGTTTATCTAGTCTAGTTTTGTGTATATAGTTTTGCAATAACTAGTGTTTTCGTTTCAATTCAATTTCCTGTGAAACTAACAAATATTATTTTTTTATGTGTTTACTAAATATTTAACCACTTGTCTGCCACACACATACCAAATGGTTGTTTATATGCTTTGCTAGGCGTAGCATAACGTATAATGTAAT
The DNA here is from genome assembly GCA_963691935.1 of Nephrotoma guestfalica. Lineage (NCBI taxonomy): Eukaryota > Metazoa > Arthropoda > Insecta > Diptera > Tipulidae > Nephrotoma > Nephrotoma guestfalica. The sequence goes on along the minus strand of OY829915.1, from coordinate 43,233,310 downwards.
TAAGAAGTATCGATTGTATTTTTTTTTATTTTATGAAAATGCATAAAATAAATTTATTTACTGATCTTACTTTTTTATGCTGTTTATTGTGTTGTTGTGCGCTGCGTTTTATAAAAAGAATGTCTTAAATATCAAATGCAGAGTTCAAGACAAGATGGATATAACGAAAATAAGTAAGGAAAAAAAAATTATGTTACATGTTTTTTGTACACACATTTTTTACAAACGGTATTAAATTACATAATGTATTAGAAGCATACTCGTATACAGCATTTTTGTTTTGTTTGATGTCGATTTGATATGTTGATATGTAATTATACGCATATATGCACGCATGATTTGTCGGCAATTTATTTATTTCGGGAAATTAATTAAAAATTGGTCGTTGTACATATTCGATGTTTGAATGCATATCTAATGCAAATCAGAACACGGGGCCTATTGTTCGTTCCATCGCTAGAATTACTAATAGAGTGATTAAATTCATGTTGCGTTATTGTATTTTAGGCTATTGTGTATTATTCGTCTAACGTCTATTTATGTACGAATATAAAAATGTATAAAAGTTAACATCCCATGAATACACGAAACAAATAAATGCAAATATTTTATTAAATGGACGTGTGGGTTGCTAATCCGATATAATACCCATTATAAAATGCACATGCGGTCATCATTTTATACCATCTTTGTGTGGTGAAACAACTGGGATTAATATCGAACCAATTTCATGGTGAAGGTATTGGCTTTTCATAATGCATAATGACTTGTTTCGTATTCACATGGGAATTTAGTAATTTAACATTTGATATTTTCTATGATGCACTAAGGAATTTACAATTGCTACAAAAATATCATTAAGAACGAATTAAATTGTTTTTGGCCGCGCCTGACTACTAAATCCGATTAAGTTTCAATGGGGATGGTTAAATTGACATCATTCTAGTATGATATGATAGAGGCATACAGGCCAACCATAACGGCGATCCCAGGTACGTTACCATAATCCTGAAATGTCAACAATCAAATAACAAATTATATCTGAATGCGAATAATATTTCAGCATCAGGTTAGTTAGGAAAGGATGTACGGCACAGAAGCAACTAGGGCGAACCGCCACAAATTCATTTTCTAACTACTTGCAGGGTGGCTGAGACCAAATGTTACTGACTTCACTCTGCTGTCATTTGTGTAGTTGTCATTTTCGCGCGTCAATTTTTTGACAGATTGAAGTTTGGTTAGTTGTTTACATGTGGTCAACAAATAATTGTTCTAAATTAATATCTTCATAAAAAAACGTAATGGAATCCAAACGTAATAGTGTAATTGCACTGTATTTGGGTGGAAATTCACAAACAGCAATAGTTCGTCAGCTCCAGCATTTGAATGTGAATAAAATGTTTGTGTATCGAACCATAACTCGATACAACGAAACTGGTAGCATCGCTAAACGCAACAAAGGCGGTCCTAAAAAGACAGCAACATCAAAAGAAATGATACGAAATGTGAAGAAACGAATCCAACGAAATCCTCGCCAAAGTGCCAATCAATTAGCCGCACGTCTACATGTTTCACGATACAGCATTCAAACCATATTGCAAAATGAACTACACTTGAAGCCCTACAAGATACAAAAAGTTCAAGATCTTACGGAGGCACAAAAAAAAGTTAGGCTTGAAAGAACACGAGCATTGAAGGCCTTGGCCGAACGTGATGAGATTTCAAAAATTGTCTTTTCTGATGAGAAAATTTTCACCATTCAACAGTATGTGAATAAACAAAATGATCGTGTTTGGTTAGAGCACAAGTCCAACGATAATTTGGACACAAGAGTTGACATGCGCAAGCAATCACCAGCTTATGTTATGGTTTGGGCTGCAGTGACTGCAGATGGACGCACTCCTCTGGTTTTCATCGAATATGGAGTCAAGGTAAACCAAGAGATGTACCGCGAAAAGATCCTAAACGATGCTTTGCTACCTTGGGCACGTAAACACTTTGGTACGAACCGTTGGTCATTCCAACAGGACTCGGCACCGTCACACAAAGCTCGAGCGACACAGCAATTTTTACAAAATTGCGTTCCGCGGCTGATTTCGTCGAAAGAATGGCCACCATATTCACCAGACTTGAATCCCATGGATTTCTCAATATGGTCCATTTTGGAGAGTAAGGTGTCCACTAAAAAATACGAAAGTGTTGCATTGAAGTCAGCTCTTGTTCGAGAATGGAATAAAATTCCGCAAGCTCACGTTCGGTCAGCATGCAATGCTTTCTATGGAAGACTGAATCAAATAATCAGAGCCAAAGGAGGTCATATCGAGCAGTAACATGTTTTTCATAAAATGTAATAAGTGTTCAACATATTTCACGAAATTTCAATAAAAAATAATCAAAATTAAAAAAATTACAGCGTTTTCATTTGGTAACACTTGGTCTCAGCCACCCTGTATATATTTATTACAACTGATTTACAAATCATCTAGTAATTTATCTTTCATAATTGATATTCTTATTTGGAGGGTTGTAGCCCTTTGGACCCTGTTAAAGTTAGCCAATACTTTTCAGCCGAAAGTAAAAAAATCAAAGTAAAAAAATCAAAAATAATGCAGATATTGTATTTGCTATCTCAGCCGAAAATACAATATGTTATGATGCTACTGACGTTAGCCGAAAATTCCAGCCGAAAAATCCCTGCATTATCGACATATTTCGTATCAGGTGGTAGTACAAAATTATGTTGATATTAGCCGAAAATTACATGTTATTGAAGTTAACAGTAAATTTCCGCAGAAAATTTTTTTAATAATCAATATCCCATAGTTCGAATGTTTAAAGGTCATATGAACTGGGTGAAGTTATACAGACTCGTAATTAGCTGGATCCCATATTTATAATTTATCGTGTTAGGGGCCAATGAATTTGAGTTGTAGCACTAACACACGTGTTCACTGTGTGCCAAAAATCGGGCCATATTTTATGTAGCATCAAAGTGAAATAAATTAAAAGCTGGACGCATATTCAGTGTTAATTTGTACTGGGTGAAGCTAGATCAATTCGTAAATAGCTGGATCCATATTTATTTAAATTTAAGTTGATATGGCCTGCAACTCAAATTCATTGGCCCCTAACACGACAAATTATAAATGTGGGATCCGGCTAATTACGAGTCTGTCTAACTTCAACCAGTACAAATTAGAACTAAACATGCGTCCAGTTTTTAATTTATTTCACTATGATGCTACATAAAATATGGCCTGATTTTTGGCACAGGTGTTCACTGTTAGTGCCACAACTCAAATTCATTGGCCCCTAACACGACAAATTATAAATGTTGGATCCGGCTAATTACGAGTCTGTCTAACTTCAACCAGCACAAATTAGAACTAAACATGCGTCCAGTTTTTAATTTATTTCACTATGATGCTACATAAAATATGGCCTGATTTTTGGCACAGGTGTTCACTGTTAGTGCCACAACTCAAATTCATTGGCCCCTAACACGACAAATTATAAATATGGGATCCAGCTATCTACGAATTGGTCTAACTTCACCCAGTTCATATGACCTTTAAACATTCGAACTATGTGATATTGATTATTAAAATCTTTTTCTGCGGAAATTTACTGTTAACTTCAATAACATGTAATTTTCGGCTAATATCAACATAAATTTGTACTACCACCTGATACGAAATATGTCGATAATGCAGGGGTTTTCGGCTGAAATTTTCGGCTAACTTCAGTAGCATTATGTTATGTCAAATATTAATATGCATCAACCGATATTTTTCAGCCGACATTTCTCAGCCGATATTTCTCAGCCGATAGTGTTTTTTATACCACTAATATTTGTTTTTTACAACAAAAAAAATTCAAACCATCAAAAATAAAACACTAATTAATATTTTTAATAGCATTTATAGTTATTCGGAAAAATTCATTTTACTATTGCGAAATTGCAAATAAACATAAAAATACAAAATTTGAAAATTTCTAAATATTGACCGTTTAAACTGTCATGGTTGGAAATAAATTCAAATGAAAGGTCTTAATGATGCTCGCACCTGGAAAAAATTTCAGGTCAATTTTCATGTGGGGAGTCCGGGAAAACTCGATTGAATATATCGCACACACAAAATTTGAAAATTTCTAAAAATTGACCATTTAAAGTGTCATGGTTGAAAATAAATTCAAATGAAAGGTCTTAATGATGCTCGCACCTGGAAAAATTTTTAGGTCAAATTTCATGTGGGGAGTCTGGGAAAACTTCATTCAATATATCGCACACACAGAATTTGAAAATTTCTAAATATTGACCGTTTAAAGTGTCATGGTTGGAAACAGATTCAAATGAAAAGTCTTAATGATGCTCGCACCTGGAAAAAATTTCAGGTCAAATTTCATGGTCTTATTTGAATCGGTTTGTCGATGGTTATCGCTGGAAGATTTTCCAGGTCAAGTTTCATGTTGGGAGTTCGGGAAAATTGAGGGGAGTGAAATACGCGTGCAAATTTCAAAAATTTCTAGAAACTTGTATTTCACTCCCCTCAATTTTTCCGAACTCCCAACATGAAACTTGACCTGGAAAATTTTCCAGCGATAACCATCGACAAACCGATTCAAATAAGGCCTTTTCCAGACATAACACTTTAAACGTTAAGTTTCTACAAATTTTTGAAATTTGCACGTGTATTTCGTTTCACTCCCCTCAATTTTCCCGAACTCCCAACATGAAACTTGACCTAGAAAATTTTCCAGCGATAACTATCGACTGGATGATATTGACATTGATTTTCTTTGTACAGCCCCAGAGCTGAATACCGTAAGGCCACACAGGTTTTAGGATTTGCCGGTATAGTAGCAATTTATTATGTAGAGTTAGCTCAGAATTTCTTCCTAATAGCCAATCCATCTTTCTGTATTTGATGTTTAACTCTTCTTTTTTCTTTTTCACATGCGACGAAAAGAAGCAATTAGTATAATAGTCATAGTCAATACCTTTATAATCAGGAACGACGGTCAGAAATAGCAGGAATTGTACATCGTCCATACGATAAAATATTTTGAGCATCAGGCACAAACCCGACAATCAAGTCTAATAGATTATCATTTCTAGTAGGACCAAATGGTAAACTGTATAAATGATATATTTGAAAACAAGTATTTAATTTATTACTAATTAACATGTTGTAGTTAAAATCACCCAAGCACACTACCTTTTTATACTCCGACAAATACTGGCTAAAAATAATATTCAAATTATCACAATCTGCACTTACCACAGGCAACGGATTATAAATAACCAGCAACAGGATTTTACCAAAACTACTTATAAATTCTAAGGCTAGAAACTCAACCTTACCAAAACAACCGGATGCTAACTGTTTAATATTTAAAGAGGCTCGAACATATAAAGCAACACCACCCCAACGATCATTAATTCGATCACCTCTCAATAACTTATAATTATTTATATGGAGCGATTTGTTTGTAATACTACCGTGAAGCCAAGTCTCAGCCAAAGCGAGAAACTCAAATTGATCCACATGTAACAGAATAGTATTCTAGCTGCGTACATTTAAATGGCCACATTTTAATGGATTTTTTATATTTACCCGCAAATTGTTAATTGGATAAGCTTTATCGTATAAAATGATCTTCTTTAAGTTGATGTGGCATTGATTACTGTGGCATTTAACTGTGGACTCCGAAATTTGGAGTCAAATTTATGAATTGATCCGCGAGTTGTTTTTGCGTTTGAGTGTCATCCTCATCCAACAATGCTTGCAATTCACTGTGTTCAAACTTTTTTGGTGGTTTTGCTCGTTCTTCCTTTCTCACACCAAAATCACCACTTTTGAATTTATTAAATCACTCATAGCATTGTGATTTACCAATAGCATGCTCACTGTAAGCTTTGACAAGCATTAGATGTGATTCTGCAGCAGTTTTCTTCAAATAATAACAAAAAATCAATAATGTCCACAAATCGTAATATGTAGGCGCAAAACTCGACATTTTTAACACGTAAAAGCATGCGTTATTGTATGAAACTTACATGGTTATGAATTGGATGTTGTTGACAGATGTCAAAAGAAAACAATGGCGCCGATGACGTGGTTTGTCAAAAGGAACATTGATAGGTGGCGCCATTTATGTGGAAATTCTGGTTTCATATTTACACACCAATTATACCGTTTCCATGTCATAGAAATCATTCATTGTGTGGTCAAAGTCAGAGATACTATTTTGTCGGGGTCAGGGTTACGAAAATATCTTTTAAGTTATTGATACATTTTTAATCATCTTCAATAATTAGATTTTGTTCAAAATGGCCTTCACTCCGTATGCATGTAAGGCATCTTTTTCATAACCAAGGTTGTTGTGCGAAGTTGCATTTCATTTTCAATTTTTTTAAAAGCGGCGCTTATCCTGTCTATTAAAATTTCTCTTGTGGACATCTCTGTTGCGTACACCAATTCCTTAGCACCTCCTCAGTCGTAGAAATCCAGGGATATGACAGTGTCGAACAGCCCTCATTTTGAAAAACAAACGGCACATCTTCTTCTAAAACTGGCAAAATCAGCTCAAGTAGCTCATTTTGAACAAATTCGAGATAAATATCTCCAAACGGCGTTCTGGCCAAAAATATGGGCCGATTAGGTTTTGAACAAAACACCAGCCCAAACATTAACGATGAATTTCCTTTGGATTTAATCCTGCCGTTTTTAATGAGGATTTTGGTCTTTTGTGCCCTGCACAATTCCCTCACGATTGAAGTTAGACTCATCTGTCCACAAAATCCTTTACATAAAGCTATCATCCGCAACATCTGAATGCAGTATACATCTACTAAACTCCAGCCTTCAAGCATTATCACCCTTTTCGAGACCTGGAACAATTAATTAAATCCGTGAGTTTGTGAGAATTGCTGTACACTGAGAGAAGAAAAAACTGGGTGTAATGACCTTGAACTTTTATGTAATGGAATGCATGCCTTACATCTACTCGTAGAACCAACCACACTTTCCAGACTGATAAGTTTAGTCTTTCAACTACATCTCGAATGCTTTTAGCAGGATCCTCGTAAAAATGTAAGCTGTCGGTCTCCGTCAGACATCGATAGGTTGTTGAGAAGATTTCGTTTTTCGGTAAACGTGGATTAGGATATTGCTCCTGATAAATTATTCTTGCTTCACGCCCATTGCAATTAATTACATAAACTAAAGTTAGGCATCGTAACAACAGCGAAGACAAACACAACAAAAAGTTTTTAACAATTTAACAAGAGCAACGGGAAACACACGTAGCAGTGAAATATCGACTGAACAGCTTAAGGCAATTAACACCCAGTGCAATCGTTTTCAATTCTTTTTTGATCTTTACGATTATGTTTTTGGATGTTTTGGTTTAGTAGCTATTGTGCTATACTTTCCTTTTCAACATAGCCCAAAAGTTTTCGATCGGCCGCAGTTGGGGAACATTTGGCACGTATTCAATATGCCTTTTTTTGTAAATCAGCTAAAGTATCTTTGGCGTAATGTGCGGACGCCAAATCTGGCTAAAAAACCACTTCATCATGAGGATGATGTTTTTTGATAAACGTATCAAGCTGGTAAGCATTTTGTGGTGTAAACCTCCTTGTTAACTGGGAAGCCGCTGTTGAAAAACACGGATTCACTTATTCCCTTTTCGCTTATCGCTAACCACACTAAAATCTTTCCAGGAAACTTGGACTTTTTGAACAATTTGATACTTTCTGGTGCAAGATGTTCGCAGCAGACCCGTAGTATGACTTTTGTTGCCATTCATTCAGGAGTTGATTTTTTTGCTCGTCGTCTAATGCTCATCTTTTTCAAATACTTTTTGATAGTAGAATGGTTGGTTCCATATTTTCTGGCTAAAGCACGATAAGATTTTGCACTACTGTTTTGCGTTTCTGCCTTTAGGCTAGCATGCACTCGTCTATTCGATCTAGCATGCACTCGTCTATTCGTTAAAGTTGTATTTCTGCCCGAACCAGGTTTCCGGTTTACTGATTTCCGAGCCTCGATGAGCCTCGGTGAGCCTTGATTTTCTGAATCCCATTATTGCAAAGTGTTGGTCTTCGTTGGATTCTGATTGCAAAAATTTACTATTAGATTTCGATGTTCTAGCTGAGGCAACAACATCATTATAACTGAACTGCGCTATAATTATCTCTTCACTCTTCTAACCCAAATAGGTAACAGTAATTTTTTTGTTTTGGATTTTTTGATTATATGTGTGGTATTGTGGCGTCATTAGTTTGTGTGTTGTTCCATTTTTTAAGCCGTACGTTAATATTAGCTTAATCGCTCTAAATTTAAACGTACAGTCATCACAGCTCGAAACTTAAATTTAAATCAACCATTTAATTAAAAATTATAAAAGTTAAGTTACCAAATTAGTTCTCACTTAAATTAAATTTAGCACGTGACACTGAATTAATTCCCATTGCAGCTGAAATTAATTCACACTGAATTTAAATTTACACGTGATTATCGATATAATAAAACAGGAATATTCGTTGCACAATCACTTTTTGCCGAATTAACTTCCATTGCATCAGAATTTACAGACACTGAATTTAAATTAAATTTCACCGCAATTAACGTTTCACGGAAAAAAGTTATACAAAAAATCGTATTATTTATTTGATTATACTGGCATCTATAGTCAAAAATTGGAACTATCGATATAAAATGACGTCATATACGAACATTTTTAAATCAATTGGGCCATTCATATTCTAGATGCACTGTTGCCACTTTAGGTACATTGTATGTACTCACATACGATTACATCAAAATTTCAAAATACAGTCAAAATCTGTGAAACTTATCACACGCACTAGGCTGTAGAAATAATGCACTAATTTTCCTTTCATTGTGAGTACATATACTAAACGGCGTAGACAACAAAAAACAAAAAAAAAATCAAAAATGGTGGCAAATGATTTTTGTATGATAATTTTGATCTTGCTCGCACATAAATTATTATATCTCTACCATACCAGTGCACTTATGTAGATACTGATGCTTTAAAAATTTTACTATATGACGTCATTGTATGTCTACGGTTCCAATCTTTGATTAAAGATGGCAGTATAATCAACTAAATGATAAGATTTATTTGTATAATCTTTATCTTGAAATGTCAATCGCGGTGAAAAATAAGTAAATTCTACAATAAAATTAAATAGAAATAAAAATTACTGACCATTGATCAGAATTGATTTATTATATTATTACTAAATTATTCATTTGACGTTTCGTTAAACCTCTAAATCTCAAGAACTTTATACGAACAAATTTAATGACGTATCAAGCAGTACTGTCTGATACTCCAGGTGCAGTGATTTACACAACGGTATTAGAATATACATGAAAATTGTAATAAACTTTACATATACAGGGTGACTCTTACGTAATTACAATAAATTTGGAAGGTGATCTGTTATAGAAATAATCAAGGTTCGCAAATTAATTTGTTTATCAAACACAAGGCCCTTCCAAATATTTGGATTAAATTTACCATAATTTTGATGAATTAGTCGTACTGATCAGGTATTATTTCCCAAACAAATGCAATTATAACATCAAGTTTCAATACTTACGTAAAATGAAAGAAAAATGAGAAAAAATATTGGAATTAAGGTAATTTTTTCAAATATATTGAAAATATGCCCTGATAAACTAATTAATTTGCGATAAGAAACGTTTATTTAACAAATTTCTGGGTATAGTTATTAGGTTTATGGGTTAAATTCAAAGTGACTTATTTTACAGTAGGACCTTAATCTCTATAACGGATCGTCCTCCTCCATCACCTCCCGAATTTATTGTACTTACTTAATAGTCACCCTGTATAGACTTCAAAGTGATAAATTCGAAATATTTTATTTTATTTTTAATTTAATAATTTAGTTATGATAAGGGTTGAACTGATTTAGGATGATGGATCGGAGCGTGTTTGCATAAGGGTAGTTTCCTGATAAAATCAAATATTCTCCTTTATCATAAATCATTTTAGCTATTTTCTGTATAAAATAATCATGCGATAGCTACAACAACCAAATCGGTTTAGTTTAATTTTGCTTTGTTTTTAGGGTTCACCAACAATTTAAAACGAAATTGTTTTGAAAACCACTTTTACGGTAAATTGTCTTCATTTTGTACTCAACCAATTTATATATAAATAAAGTAGCCTGATATTTTTTGATGTGTGTTCGTAGGGTCGACTACCATATTCTAAAACGTGATTTAACTTTAGAGATCACGTGTTACTACGTTTTGAACATAAACGTTAATCTGACAAATCCACCATAATCCAAATCATTGTAATTTATTTGTGTCGGTTTGTCAGTCAAATTTAGTTTATTTTTTTATTTTTTTTTTCAAACGACTAACCTTTAACATCTTAAAAAATTTTAAATCTTGATTTTCGCCTACGTAATTCTTTTGGTGTATATAAAATACGGTTGATGTTATTGATCTCTCGCATCATTTTAATATTTATTGACCTTGCTGTTCGCGCACACATAACATTATATGGATTTGACATAAATCATTCCCGATTTCGAAAAAAACATTTTTGGTTTTGGGTTGAGGATAAAGAATAAAGAACCATAGATGGAAACCAATTTTCCAAAACAAAAATTTTTTTTTTTACGTGTATATGGATACTGTAAATGATTTACGACTTCTTCTTATAATATTGGGCTGCAGTATGCCAAAGGAACGATTACACATTTGTGTACGTATGTACATAAATCTCATGTTTATTTATATGTGAAATTGTGAACACACGAAATATTTGTAAAAATATTGTTGGATGGCGTGCTATGCGCTGTTAAACGGAAATGCATTATTATCGCACTTATTATGGTTATTTTGTATGCTGGACCATAATTATATGTTTGATTTGGACTTTTATTTATTTCATGGCATGAAGATGATTTAATTATATTAATTTATTTTTGACTTTTTTTTTATATATTTCTAGGTGTACCACAATTGCAACCGCCTAGGTTTACATCATCTTGGTCTGCCTCAACAGTTAGTGAAGATCGAACAAAAATTTTACAATGTCAAGCGACTGGTGAGTAATTTATGTACTAATTAAATAAATTTTAACACGATTATAACAGATCAAATGTCAAAATATAATCTGTCTCTTAAATTAACACGCTTGTCACTTAAAAATCCGGAAATGCAATTTATGACTTTTCTCTGCTTAATTTACGAGTATTTTTAGATGATATTTTATTATATAACTGTATCCGTTTGATTAAATTAAATGAAAATCATTTCAATTACTCACAAGAGATAGCCTAAGTGGATTTATTATTTTTAAACAACTTTATTTAATTAATGACGTTAATTTATGTGAAAGTCATTAAGTCTGTGGTGGGCAAAATTTATATGTGAAATACCATTTCGTTTCATCGCTGTTCGCGTATATTTGATTGACGATCGCTGATTAAGTATCTCAATTGATTACGCTAATTAAGAAGCGTGTGCTTGATGGAATAATTAATTGGGAAAGAACAATGACATATATTTTGTAATTGCGTATGTTGCGTAAGAACGGCTCGATCTAACTCGTATTGAGATTTGTAATGCTTCACTCTTAACAAAACATCGCGGGCTGATGGAGATGATTCCAGTGCCTAGAATATTAAGTGGCATGGGATGTGATTCACAAATCAAGTCAAACGTAACCTTTGGTGATTTTGATTTGGTGATATAAATCCTGTTGTTTGATTCATGTAATGGTCCAATCCAATGATTGGTAGGACTAAAACCTCGAACAAAGTAACTGAAATGCTGGTTATGGTTTTGTAATAGCATGTTCGTCTCACTGAGATGGTGCACACATACAATCCCTTATACATAGGTATAAGTACTGTATTCTGATGATGGTATTATCGAAGTGTCAAAATTTATCGTAGGGATAGGTACCGATATGAGTGCAAACTTGCTTTCTGCCCCGTAAATACATCACTGGGGGAAGATGTTTCCTGGTCTGATTAAATTTCGTCTTGAAGTCGTAATGGATTTAACAGAGATCGATGAAGGTATTGTGCTGGGTGTTGAACATTACTTCGATAATATTTTGTTGTGTGTCTTGAATAGATTTCAATATTAACATCTGCTAAAGAATGCCAGTTACGATAATATCCTCCTGATTCATCTTTGTATTGTATTCCTGAAGATGGTAGGAGATCTTGCTCACGCTGCTCGATTAAATTAAAATGCCGTTCATATTTTTCAGCTTGTCCTTGAGACAAGATGCCAAATGTGTCACTTAAAAGGATCCCAATTGAGTCTCTAACTCCTCGCTTGCGATGTCTCTTCAATTTGTAATTGGATTTGTTGAACCAATATATCACAATCTATCGATTGCATATTGTTACAAGCTCTTGGAAGCAACAGGGGATTCTTATCTGTTGTGGTGATTTCGTCCGAATAACTCTTCAAGTTATATCGAATAATTAGATCGAACGCGATGGGCTGATGGGCTTTCATTTTCATCTGCTAAGGCTGGCAGAGGACACAATTATGTAGTAGGACGTTTTATTTCTCCTTTGAAAGTGGAAATCGTGCCTGCTCTGACAAGATTATCTTTACCCGGGTGAATTTCCATGATTTCACCCGTTGCCCACATCAAAGGACACTGATTTTGGGTGTCTTGAAGGTGAGATAAATATTGGTGCAATTCTTTCCAGAACTGTTGGTGCATTTGATTTACTTACGCCTAACTGGTCAATATACCGGGAATTGTATCTAACAAATCATTTTATGGAGGAGCCATTAAAGCATTATACCAGTTAAAAAATGCCCCGAAGTTAGAGGTCCATATTATTTGCATCGTTGGATATAGAACACAGAGGACGTGAATTGGAACAAGCTTCGATCTTGCATAGCGTTGTGGATAATTCCTCATATCTAAACGTTTGATTTCCAATGAATTGTCATAGGTATTGTTTCAGTGATTTCACTGTAGCCTACCATAATCCTCCGAAATGTGGAGCGCTTGAAAATGATCCTGGATAATCTTTTCCCAATGCCGTTGGTTTTAGATTAGAAGTTTGTTTGCCTTAATGAAGTTCGTACTGTTATCGCTGTATATGTGGCCAATATTTCTCCGACTTGATGTAAATCTTTTAAATGCTGCGAAGAAAGCGTTTGCAGTTAAATCAGAGACCACTTCGAGATGAACTGCAGTTTTTGAAAGGCATACAAAAACCGCAATGTATCCCTTATAGGCCTTATTTCCTCTGTCTTTTGAGATTCGTATCTTCAATGGAGCGGCATAATCGACACACGTGTGTGTTTGAATGGCTGTATCGAGGTAACTCGTAGCCTTTTTGGTAGATCGCCCATGAGTTGTTATGTACGTTTACTTTGGAATCGGAAACAGACAATGCATTTTTGAATATGATTCCTCACTCCTTGTGCACCCCTTATTATCCGGATAGTTTTCCGGAGAAATGCTAATGTTGTCTAGGAACGGATTCAGCGAGGCGATGGTGCTCTTCTTCTCAATTGATTGTTGATCCCTTAAGGTTGATATTTCGTACGCAAAGAAAACATCTTGATTTTCTCTTACGATTGTGGTTAATGCTGTCCTGAGTCCTTTCTAGTGCTCGAATTTCATCGGAACACGCTGATTTTTTTACTGATTCGTAGCACTTTTAAATAACCTGTTGATTATAGCATTCTCAGACGTAGCCATCCATTTCAGACTTGTGTTAAACGTTTCCATAGTTTCATTTGTTACAAGTTTCTTGATTATTGATGGTGAAATCGCACGAGATGTATGGTCCGCTAGGTTTTGGGTTGAGGCTATGTGTTTTCATCCCCCAATTTTAGTGGTGTTTTGAATTTCTGATGCCTTATTAGAGACGATCGTTTTCCATTTTGTCGCTGGTTTTTCTAGCCAAGCCAAAACAATGGTAGAATCTGTCCATGCATAAATATTAACCGGTTTTACTTCTAGAGTTTTGCCTACTTGGTTAATTAAACGTGACAGAAGAAGTGCTACCTTGATTTTGGCCATCAGTAGCTATATGTGACGCATCACAGAGGTTTTGTTTGGCTAACGATATGATTCACATCCAACGTGAAATTGATAGGGTTTCAAGTTGTACTAGTTCGTTTCGCAGCTTCACCCATTTTGCTGTAATATCGTTAGAAGCCTTGTCGTCCCATTTTATTTCTGTGGTCCAAAGTTCTGGTAATATAAATTTGGCTGTGATTGTAATTGGCGAGAACTATCCTATTGGATCAAATTGTCTTGCTACTTCCGAGGCTAGTTCTCTCATTTTAATTTCAGTTTCTGATAATACTTGGTTTACCTTGAATCTAAAGCAGTCTGTCTTCTGCCAACTCCAAGTTTCCAAATAATTTGTTTGACCCTTGTATAGACTGCAATAATTTTGGATGGCTGTGCGTTGTGCATGTTGTAAGTTGGCAGAACCAGTTAGAACACCATCGACATAAAAGCCCTCTATTTTTCGAGCCATTGGATAGTTTTTACCTTCGTCCATTGCTAGCAGATGTAATATTTTTATTTCCAAGAACGGACCTGCTGATATGCCATATGTAACAGTAGTCAAGTTGTATTTCCGTAATGGTTTTTTTTGGGTTCTCCCTCCATAGTATTCTTTGATAATCTTGATGTTCCTTTGTCACTTCAATTTGACTATACATTTTAATTGTGTCAGCTCCGAGTACTATTCTGTGTTTTCTCCACCGTAGAATACGTGACCATAAATTGTTTTGCAGGGTAGCTCCGACATGCAGATCATTCAAACTACAACCAGATGTTGACTTCATTGAGGCGTCAAATACAACACGAAATTTTATTTCCTTTGAAGTTTCCTTCAAAATTGCATGCTGTGGAATGTAAAATTGTCCCTTCCCAATTGGGTGATTGTGTCATACGTCCCAATTGAAGATACTTTCTCATGAATCCTAGATATAGGGGCCGTAGTCGTTCATTATTTTCAAACTTTTGGTGAGTGGCTTTTTGTGTTGAAACACCAAGGATGCTAGTAACATTTTCTTTGAACGGTAAGATAACCACGTTCCACTTGGATCCCACGTAACTGTTTGGCGGTAAATTGTTTTACATTCTCATCAGATGTTGACGGTAGAAATTCAACCGGTACTAACTCCCAAAACTTGTGAAGCTGTTTTGCTTCTGTTTTGAGACATGCTTCTGTTGAGCCGTGTGATAGGCGTTGGTACACAATTTGTTTCAGTTGATGAAATCTATGCCCCGGTTTAGGGTAATTTGTTTAATATGAACACAATTTGAGATTATGTGCCCCCTTCTTTCGCAGTAATTACAGAATTCATCACTGCAATCAGCTTTTTGCTGGCTTCCTTGATTAACCATAATTTTTCTTTGTGAATCAACCTTGAATTGTTTACTTGAGGTGGCGCTTAGACTGTGGAGTTCTTCAAGCACAGTAATGCTCCATTAAGAGATGTAAAACCATTCCATTGTGGAAAGGTCAGTGCTTTAGGCTGTTGTAATCCAACCTTTTGACATTAATATAAACGCAGATGATGCTCCATTCGTCCACGTTGTAGCCCAAGTTTCTTAAAGCTTCTATACATTCCTTTACTGAATCGTGCATTTTTCCAATATCCTTGGCTGCATTTAAGCATGTGAAGTTATCCCAGTTTTTCATTCCAGGAATTTTTTATATTATTATTTAGACGAAACTATTCTATTCCATCCCAGTTTTTTCATTTTATACCTCTATAAGACGATTTAAATTATAAACACAACAACAAATTATCCCCGTTTATTTGTTGTTCATGTAAAACAAATTCGTACTTGAAAATAATGAATTGGGCTTTGGCAATAATATGATTGTATATTTTAAGTTCGAGAAAACAATACGCCATAATATTAGTTTAAAATATTAAGGATAACTTATAATGAGGACCTCAGTGCCAGCCGTATGTTAGGATTGACGCAATCTTCCAACTTCGATATGGCCCCATATCAATTTATATGAAAATCGTCTATAACTTCCAAGCCCTTCCTGGGCCGGAAATAGTGATTGATGTTTTGAGATGGTACGTAATTAAGTGATTGCTGGCCAAGTCGCCAGCACCAGCCATATGTTCAAATTTGAGTAAATGGCCAAGTTCCAAAATCTCAAATAATAAGAATTTAAATAAAAATGTGTACCTCTTAAGAACATTCTAGGCCAGAAATGATTCCTTAGGTTTTGAGTTGGTAATGATAACGGCAAACTATGGTGAGCACTCCAACACTATTCACCGGGAAGAAAAACTGGGATAACCGCATGCTTCTGCATTTGGTATTTCAACATGGTGTCAATATATATTGCCGGCCACAAATTTTCGTCGATCGCAATTTTGTAGTTGTTGTCGCAACACTGCTTGCAGTGTTAGATATCTATTAAGGTAGATGATTCTTCTTTTAAACTTTCCTTAAAATAGGTTAATTTCTCGAAGTTTGATACATGGCTGTTATCATGTTGTTGAATCAATGTTAACATGCGTAAGCAATTTTCATGAATAAAAAGCCCGGTTTATCGAGGTAATAAGATAGAATTGAATTATAAACGCATAACAATAGTTGGTTTAATTCTCAGTGAATATTTGGAGCTCACCAGTGGTAAACCAAATACTCACCTAAGTACAGAAATCTAGGCAGAAGCCAGATTTTTACATGGTCCTTCGAGCCGGATCTGTACTTAGGTGAGTGTCGCCGACAACAATCATGGCCAAGATCATGATGCAGAATGTTTGGAGAATGGGAATAAGCTGTGATGAGCAACTACCAGAAAGAATAAGTGCCAAATGGCAGAACTACAAAGATGAGCTGAATGAGATATCAAGATTAAAAATTCCAAGATGGCTCAGTACGACGTCTAGATGCAAAACGGAACTACACGGTTTTGCTGATGCGTCAGAGCACGCCTATGCGGCAATGGTATATTGTAGGACAGTGGATGACAACGGCAAACCACCAGCTCAGCTATTAATGTCCAAAACACGTGTTGCACTAATCAAAACGAGGCTATCAATCCCTCGCCTCGAGTTAAATGCAGCCTTATTATTGGCAAAATTAATGAAACACGTTCAAGATACAATGAAGCTTGAAAACATTAATAAATACGCTTGGTCAGATTCAACAATAACACTCTGGTGGATTAAAGGAGACCCAAGCCGCTTCAAAATTTTTGTAGCAAATAGAATCTCGACGATTAAGAAGACATTACCAACAGCAACTTGGCATCACGTGAAGTCTCAGGGAAATCCCGCGGACGCCGCCTCACGTGGCATAACACCCAAGCAGCTCATTGACAACAACTTATGGTGGCATGGACCAAGCTTCCTAACAACTATACCACCGCAGTGGAATACTGAAGAACCCGTTCTGGATCCACCATCAGATTTACAAGCAGAGCTATAAGAAAAGAGAGTGCTGGCGACGGTAATAAAAAGGCCGCACATAATTGCAGAGTTATTTAGCAGACTGTCTACATACAGCAAAAAAAAGCGCACGGTCGCATACTGTCTACGATCATAAATAACTGCAAACAAGAAAATCGTAGCAAGGGTGGGCTAACCGGTAATGAATTTAAAGCAGCAGAAACAACAATTATAAAAATAACACAAGAGCAAGATTTCGGACCAGAAATCGCCCACATGAACAACAACAGAAGGCTAGAAAAGGACAGTAAGCTAGGTTCATTAAACCCCTTTCTAAACGGCGAGTGCTTACTCCGTGTGATGGGACGTCTCCAAAACTCCAATCTGACAACCGCCAGCAAACAGCCTGTAATTCTAAGCAAAAACAACATAATTACTCGACTGATAATTGAGGAAACCCACCAAAACACATTACATGGTGGCACACAGCTTACCCTTGCAATGCTGAGACAGAAATATTGGATCATCGATGGGAGACGAGCTGTAAAACAAGTGATACAAAAATGCATAACCTGCTTTCGCTACAAACAAAAGCACATGGAACAACTAATGGGTAGTCTACCATCAGCAAGAGTGAGCCCGGGAAGACCGTTTTTTAAAACGGGAATCGACTATGCAGGACCCATCCAGCTAAGAACCACCAAGGGTCGGGGTAACAAATCCTATAAAGGATACATTGCCCTATTCGTATGCATGACACATGCTCTGACAACGGAACCTATTTTGTGGGTGCAAATTCCGTAATGAAGAAGACATACAGTTCAGCTATGAAGACATTACCCGACGACGTAGCAGCTATGTTAGCCAGTGATGCAACGACATGGCACTTCATACCACCTCATAGCCCACATTTTGGCGGAATATGGGAAGCAGGAATAAAATCCGTGAAATTTCATCTTAAGAGAGTAATAGGAGATTCAACTCTAACATTCGAAGAATTAACCACTCTCATCACTCAAATTGAAGCGGTCCTCAATTCTCGGCCGCTGGTTGCACTAACCAACGACACAACGAATACAACAGCGCTAACACCAGGACACTTTCTCATTGGAGATGATCTTAAGGCGATGCCGGAAGCGATAACCAGCAACATAAGATTAAGAACGAGATGGCACATGGTCGAAAAAATGGCGCAAGACTTTTGGAAGTGATGGTCCTCTAAATACATTCACCAACTTCAACAACGGAGCAAGTAGAAAACCTCCCAGCCAAATTTGGCAATAAACGATCTAGTATTGGTGAAGGATGATCAACTACCCCCAACCCGATGGAAATTGGGACGGATCACAGACACTCACGCCGGAAAAGACGACTTGGTACGAATAGTAACAGTAAAGTGAAAGGACGCAACCTAGAAGCGACCAATAACAAAGCGGTGCAAATTCCCTATTAGCAACGATCCAAGTGAGATATTACTCACGAAGGCCATTGCATCGCTCAAAGAAACTACCACCGGGAAGGCCAGTGCAATTACAACTCAAAACAACAAGCCGGTATCCAGGCAACAACCTCACCGTCGAACCAAAACGACAGGAAAAATAAACCACATGGCACTAGCCATCCTTTCAGTGTGCTGCCTATTTGGTTTCGTGAGCACCAACATCGAAATAAGGCCGTTCAATCATTCCATTGGGATACATTTCGAGGAATTGGGCAAGTTGGAGTTTGTGGCGACAAAATGGACATTAGTTGTTCAATACAGTTTATCTTCCTACCGGGAGGAAATTGACAACATTAAAAGAGCCCACACAGAGTTACAATCAGTTTGTAAGGAGCTGTCCGGTTTAAAATGCGACATCATTCTTCAGCAACTCTTATTTCAATATAATTATTTGATAGCAGACAACGGGCTATTATTTGAAAGTAATAAGGATCGTAAACGAATGAAGCGAGGCCTCGGTGACTCAGTGGGCCTTGTTTATCTCTTGACTCTCATCAAAAATCAAAGAACTATTGTGGATAACACCATCAAGTTGGTAAATCATAATACAAACCTCACCACGGCATCTATAAACAACTTAATTAAAGACCAACATCGTTTGCGGCAGGAAATGTTGCAGTTAAAAGAATATAGAACGTATGAAGACAGAGTGCGATCAACGCTAATGGCCATTTTTGAAATGATGCTAGTTCTAAAAAGCCTCCAGGACACGCAAAAAGGATTACTCAACGTGATTTATCATGCTCATCAAGACGTCCATCCATACTTACCCCAAGTCAGTTGGAAGAAGAGCTACAATTCATTCGACAACACGTGCCGGTGACCATTACTCTACCAGGCCACGACATTCACGACCTCCACCATGTGTTTGAAAGCATGCAAATACGCAGCCGAGTGACTCAAAAAATGTAATAATTGAAATCACTTTACCACTGTCGTTCGTGTGGGACTATACACTAATATATGTAGTCACAATTCTCAACATCATCCATGGAGGCACTCAGTCACAAATCATTAGCTCCACTGACTATATAGCAATGGACAATCGGCGAGAACACTTCGCATTATTAACCAGAGAAGACGTACATAAATGTCAGATATTTAAGCTCTCTTATGCGAAGTATCCCAAATTATCAACACTCCTTCAAATCAAACGTCATGTGAGGTAGCGATATTACAACGAAAGAACGAATTGGACACCGTATGCGGCACTAGGTCAACAAAAGCTAGTAATCATTGGATCAAACTTTACGCTGCCAACCAGTGGATATACTCGTATGTGATACCCAACGAAATCACAATCGATTTCATATGTGGGTCTAGAATTGTACTATTTGCTTCTCTTGTCACGGCGTGGTTTTGCCTCATTTTGAATTGTTGTGCTTTATAGCATTTCGCGTGCACTGCGTTTAATTTCCCGATACCGGTTGTTTTACTGGCACTTGAACTTGGAACAGATGAAGCTGTTGGATTCTTCGTCTCTAACGCTAACAGATTTCCTTAGTGTTTTTAACTCCTTACTAAAGTTTTGCACCAGTGCTACCGCTTCTCGAGCTTTCCAATGTTCATGTGTTGGGAAGTCGTTTTTATACTGACTGATGGAATCCTTCTTGTAGTTGGACAAAATGGTTTGCATTTTCCTTGAACCTTTGCTGTTGTTCCTTGCATAGGTTGTCGTTTACCTAGGCCTGGCGGATGTTTTATGTGTCACCGTCCGAATTATTTTACAGTTTATATTTAAATTTCATGAAACACCATTTCGTTTTATCGCTGCTCGCGTATACTTTATTGGCGATCGCTGATTAAGTATCTCAATTAGTTACGCTGATTAAGAAGCGTGTGCTTGGTAGACTAATTAATTGGGAAAACACAATGACATATATTTTCTAATTGCTGCTAAAAGCACTTGTTATAAATAATAATTCTCTTCAAGTGTATACAGTATATAGAGAAATGAAATCACATCGCGCACATAATTTAAATTTATTAATTTAAGTTAATTTTTGTTGTATATTAAATTATTAAATATATTTAAGAAATGGATTCTTAAATAGAATTAGAGAGAATTTATCTTCTTTAGCAAACGGAAATTGTAATTTATACGACTTTAAGTACTTATATAGTTTAATTTAACGTACCCTAAGATGAATGGCGCGCACATAGTTTTGTAATACTTTTAACGAATTTACACAATTCCATATGCTCGCAGCGAACATATCTATCCATCCATCTATCCATCAACCAGATTTTCTGAGTGCGATAAAACGCGAAACTTGATATTCAAAGCAAAATGACCGTTTTATTGATCAACTTTGTTCGCATCATAATTTTTTAACGATTTTGTCTCGATTACGATTACGTAATCAAACTATTTCGTTATATTATTTGTCATTGCGTCTGTAATGAGTAAGCAAAATTTCTTATAATATCTAGACGTTTTCTCGATATATATAGGACTCAGGTGAAATATGATTCAGCATATCGGTAATTTAGCAATATTCAATACACATGACACACATCAAATGATTACAAAATTATTTAATTTCTATTAATGTTTCAGATCAAAAGGCTATCAGCGTATGTATAACAAACCCATTTATGCCCGGTTACTATTAAGTATTACGTAAGTTACAGTGAATCGATGTTTGATTTACAATATAAAAGGGTTAAGCCATGTCTTGCGGACTGGAGTGTATGTATACTGTCTGCATTTTAATGTAGTTTTCTTAAAAATAAAAAATATAATCAAAGTCTTTGTTTTAATGAAAATTTCTGTTTATTAGAAATGAAAAAGAATTGAATGATTTAATTGAGGTTATGTTGGAAGATAAATATTAGTAATAAATAAAGTCATGGTAAAATGGAAATAATAATTTATTATTGTAAACAAACTACATTGTTGATAATGTTATATAATTAGGGCGATGTTAATTAAATGCTGTATGTTAGGGCAAAAGTATTACGCCATGAACAGACAAATTGAACATCAACCTGAAAATATTGGTCCTGATTTGCCACTATAATTTAGAGAGTCCCTCATACATTTTGTCTGGTTCAATCGGGCTATATCAAGATATAGTCAAAGCTTTCCGTGCACTATATGAATTTTCAGCCGGGACCGTACTAGCTGGAACCAAGTCAGCCGGAATCAGACCAACTACGACACAAGTAGCAAGATGCGATATGCATCATTATACACTTTATGATTTTTTCAGCCACAACCATATAAAGCTAACCGGAACCAAACGATCGATGGCTCAAGTGACAGAATGAACTCATTGTGCACTATTTGATTTTTCAACCAGAACTAATATTAACCCTGTTGTAACAACCCTCTTCTGTGATTGGTTACAAAAATATTTCTGGTTCGCACCCCTGAGAAATTAATTGAATTGTTGTTATTGATGATAATCAATAACAACAATTAAAATAATTTATCAGGGATGCGAACCAGAAATGTTCTTGTAACCAATCACAGAAGGTAGTTGTTACAATCGTGGGGACGACTCACACCCATGAGCTGGTCTCAAGAACCCGGACAAGAAATATAAAATGGGATAAACTAAAGATTACCGTGACGATGTCAAAGTAGAATCTTTTCCTAAAAGGATGAAATTATTTTATAAAAGGAAATCGGGGATTATTTACCAATGTCTTTTGCATGAAAAATGCCCAAACTTTTTCCACTGCAATCGTACACTTCATATCCTTTCTAAACTGTACATAGCTTGGCTGATATTTTATAGGCAGCATCATTTTGAACGAAGTTTCGAACGAAAACAACATCACCTGGGTTGAGCTGTCTATGTCGGCTTCTTAAATTATACGTAATAAATGATTCTTTCGGACACAGAAAATATGGAGAATAGTAGTGATTCCAGAAATTTACATACATTTTTCACAGTGGCATCTCGCATCGCTTCCAAAAGTACAAATCTGGAGAGATGATCCATCACTATAAAAATAAAGCAATTTCCATTTTTCGATCGAGTGTACGGTTCTAGAAAGTCAATGTATAACTTTTGCCACGTTCGTTGAACTTTGTAGTAATTACCCATGGGAGGAAGTAAAGTTACATTAGTAGCTTTGCATTTCTGGGCTGAATCAAAGGACAAATTATGGGTTTAGATATACAACTTCCATGTAGGCAAATCGGATGTTAATACAGTATTTTCTGAAGAATTCCTGCGGTAATAAGAAAGTTAAGCACGTTCAAACTAGTAGTAGCAGCGGGATTATCAATAACTGTTTTAGCCAACGCTAGATATTTGGAATCATTAAAATGCCGGTCGTTAAGATCAGCTCGGAGTATAAAATCATTAGAACTATCAGATATGACCTCATCGCGATGAAGACGAGAAATAGCATCTAGAACGCAGTTTTCTGTTCCTTTTATGTACTCTATCGTAAAGTTGAAGCCACGTAACTGAAGACTCCAGCGAACGAGACTTCAATCTTGCGTAATCCTTGGTGTCACTCAACACGACAGCAAGGCATTCAAGTTTGTAACACTATAATTGCGTTGTGCCGCGTTGAGTTTCTTCGAAAAGTAAGCAACGGGACGCTCTTCATCGCAGGAGGTCTTCTAAAACAGGACGCTTCCAACCCCAGTTGACGAGAGTAATTTGAATTGCATAAAACAGGCGACGTACGTATAAGGCCGTCTTAAGATTATCGAACGACTTTTCCGCATCAGCGCTCCAGAGAAACTTTCTATTTTTCCTCAAAAAATTCGTGAGTAGCTCAACCATTTTTGTTCTATATGAATCGCCGGTACCAACCAGTGATTCCTAAAAATCTGCGTATTTAGCGAACTGTCGTCGGACGAAGATATTCTTTGATGGCAGATATTTTCGCGGAATCCACCTTCAAAACGATATCGGCAACAATGTGCCTCAGGTATACTTGATTTCATTAAGAAAAAAATGACTTGTCGATATTAATCGTTAAGTTGGCTCGTTTCAATGACTCGGCAACAGTATTCAAAAAGTAGGTCAACCTACTCCATAGGTAGCGCTTGTAATCAGCAAATCATTCAATTAGACGAATATTTGAGAGTGTTTGTACGGTATCACACGATGCATTGGGGGCACATGGTGTGTGGTGCATTGCAGAGGCCGAATGGCATGGCCGTGAACTGATATAGGGGCCGCCCAGGTACAGCAAAGGCTGTCCTATTCAGGCAGAAAGATAATGAGGGATGAGGTAAGGGATAATAATTTCTCACTGTGACCTCATTTGCTTTTCTTGCATAAAGACACGGCCGTACTTTGCCATTTGACTTGTGCGCCACAGCAATCGGTGAACACCATGAACTAACACTTCAATTACTCCCACGGCACATACGCGATCCAGTAGAATATTTCTACTTCAGCCGTTGAGACAGGGTAATGCCTGATAGTAAGTTAGTTCTTACCAAACCCAACAAAGAGGAGGATGAAAAATTTTGAATAACTTCCTCGAGCGCACATTTTTCATCTTCAGTTAAGGGGTGTTGTGAAGACGCACTATCCTATGGTTCCCTTTCGTTAAACAGTTCGTCAGCAGCTAGTTTTGAATTTGCTAGTTTTGATTGCAGTGATCACTGCTTGAGGAGACTGGAGAGAAAGAAATATTCAAACCAAAAATTTTGCCAAAAACCTACAGCAGCTGATTTTGAAATTTTGGAGCTAGGCCAGGCAAACTGGGACTTTAATATTCCCAATATTCGATTCTATGTGGCTACTTGCAGTTTTTACCGTAGAACGGAAAGGATGTAGCTTGACATTCGAATCATTAAGGAAGGTTTCATAGCCCTTGCCTAACAAGGAGGTGTTGGCCCCACTGTCCAGTAATCTTTTAAATGTACTTCAGCATATGGACGACCATCCGCACCATCTGTTATAATTGGTTCGTTTATTTTCTTCCGCGTTATTTACTTCTACGTATAAGTTCTCCAAAAATAAGGAACCGACAATGAATCGTATGAATGGTCTGCTTGTATGATTGAGGAAGATAGATCGTAATAACCTTGGTTGGACTGGCCCGAGGTATTTGAAGTTGTTTGCGCTATTAAAAATATGAACGCTGATTCCGATATTTGTCATAGAGATGCTGGTGGTGAGACAAGTTTTGTTTTATTGCTGTTCATTTTCAAACAAAGTCTTATTGCGTGGCGCTCGAACGTTGTAAATCAGTCCTTTTGATATCGCTATGTATTCGGCCAAGAAGCACGGTATCATTTGCATATCCAAGAATTTGGCCCAACTTATTAAATATGCAACAACTTGAATAGCAAAGGCGCAACGGCATATCATTTTGTCGAGCACCAGATGTTATTTCATAGGAATCGGACACAGTTCCTTCGACTACGATTGTTGAAAACAAACGTTGTTAATTTACACAATGAAATAAGTTTCTCTGGTATTCTTAGACACATGAGCGCGGCTCCGGGGTTCTCTGTGAGATCGTCGGATATGCTGGTGGAATGTCTCTTAGACACCATAACGTGATCGATTTGGTTTTCCAATCTTCCGTCATTCGATTTCCACGTTACTTAGTGGTTCCTCTTATGTGGAATAAACATACTTGATACAACTAAGTTGTACATTATTGCCAGGTCACTGACACGTTGGCCGTTGTTCTTAAGCCAATTTTTGTATTAAAGTCAGACAATCTAAGACGATTTTAATGGTGGTATGGGATGTTATTGATAACTTCGTCCAACTCGACAAAGAATAAATCTTCGGTCGGTCCATGTACATTAACGATCGTGACGTTAAATTTCTTAAGCGGGATAGTGGAAACCGAGGCAGGCTCTGTGCTGAGGTACTTCAGATACTTCATACAGGTGCAGCCCAACTCATTCGCCATTTAACTCATCTAATGCTGGCACCATGCAGGTACTTTCGGGAATAATAAAAGGGAGGAAGATAATGAATTGTACTTATACTAATCACATTGAGACATTGAAAGTTGACAATGAAGTTATTCTTCTTCACCAGAACGTTCATCATATTCACCATTATGCGATGATCTACAAATTAAGGGGAAAATGTGTTACCAATCACAGACCTCCTGCTCCATTATCACGACGAGAAGAAAACATCGTTTAGCAGTAAACAATTTGAATTATGTTCTGAGTAGGGTTCTGGAATATGTTGATATAAGCTCAACAGGGTCAACAACACATGTTCAGAATACAAGATATCCGACTGCATCGCAAATATTATTTTTTATATTTTCGTCTATTTCTTATATAAACTGTTCACACTGTTTAGAAACTGTTTGGAAAGTTCCTGTTTTGATTTTGTTAATCTAATATAAAACATTCTACCAGAATTTGAGTTAAGTTCAGATATTTTGTTGCATTCGCAACAAAGATGTTATCAGACAGAAACAACCGAGGCTTAGGAGCACTAAACCCGTAGTGAGACTTGTTGGATTAATTTAACCTCCAATTCCCATCTTGCGGATAATCATAGTTGCGGATGACTCGTACAATAAAACTAATTGCGATTTTGAGACTATTAGAATTCGCGATGAAAGTCTAATTTAATTTAAATAAAGTTTAGAAAAAAATAAAGTTTATTGGTCTATTGGTTGATAGCAAATAATAATTTCTTAACAGCGATTTTGTTAATGTGGTAGCCAAAAAATTCGAAATATTTATTAGTCTCGCGCAGCATTCTTGCAATAGGCTCGTTCAGACCGTAGCAGGAGCATTTACATTAGGAGTTAACTTTTCGAGTACAGCTGAATAATATATCTCGCCAGATAAACGTTGATGAATGAAAACGATGTTTGCAACAGATCGTCGCTTCAGTGGTTTTAAGTTAATAAGCGCCAAGCGGTCAAGGTAAGGAGGCAAATTATAAATGCCCAACCGTGGAAATCCGCGCATAGCAAATTGCAGAAATCTACCTTGTATAGCTTTAATTATTCGTATGTGCACTACATGGTATGGGTACCACACCTGCCTCGTAACACAAGGGTTCAAATTTTTTTTAGACTTTTAGCGTTTCACAAATCTAAGCGAAGAGTTTGCTTTGTTGACAATAAAATCGATGTGATATTCTAAAGTTCAGTTCGCGGTCACAAATTATCTATAGCTGCCGTTAAGCATATGCCGAATTTGCACAATTTCGAGAGTATGGCTTGGTATTTCTTCACCTTCAGATCCAGATTATTTTTAGCTCACCAAATTGTGAAGTTAATAACTCGGTAATATGTCGGTAAATTTTCATATCGTCTGCATATACGAAAATTAACGATGGATAAGAAGAGACAAATAGGCCCAAGATGACTGCCTTACCCCGAAAGCAGCTATAAAAGGAGCAGATATTGATGACCTAAAGATCATCTGATACCTACGATCCCTCAGATAAGAGTCCACCCATAGTAAGAGTTGAAGTGCGAAAACAACAGCCCTGAGTTTAAACAAAATTATCCTATGGGAAACGCTGTCACATGCCTTTCTGAAGTCTGTGATAATAACATCAACTCCATTTCTACCCTCCATATCGTTCAAAGTATGAGACGCAAATTCGGTTAAATTGGTTGTCGTAGATCGTATTGTATGAAAGGCATGCTGATTCACTGAAAACAATGTTTTACATTGGAGACATCTGATTTACATCCCCTCTTATGGGTCAGAATTATAACAGAGTCTTACCACATTGATGGAAATATTCAGTGCGAGATCAAGTTTTGGAACATTGTTGTAATTTACCAACACAATTTTTTAAAACGATAGAAGGCAACCCGTCGGGGCCAGCGGAAAAATGATATTTTAGTTTGTTAATGGTCCTTACCGCAATATCAAGATCAATTTGAATAGAACCCAGTGATGTTAGAGCGCTGTTATTCATGTAACTGAAGTAGTCCGCATCGAGCTCAATATCGTTTTAAAAAAACTTGTGAACCAGTCAGCAATAGTTTTGGGGTCACCAGAACAATGATCAATGAACTTCATCGCAGAAGGATATCCATCTGATTTCTTTTTAGAGCTCATGAATTGCCAAAAACACTTTGGGCAGCGATTATGAGACCGCTCTGGACTACTATTTACAACATTTAATACCAATGATTTGTGGATGGGAATTTTATCTTAAATTGAACCTAAAACCTGGCCAGCAATGGCTTTGGGGTCACCAGAACATTGATCAATGAACTTCTTCTTAGAAAGATATCCATCTGATTTCTTTTTAGAGTGCATGAACTGACAAAAACTGTTTGGGTGAGCGATTATTGGACCGATCTGGACTATGGTTTACAACATTTAATACCAATGATTTGTGGCTGTCAAATTCTTCTTAAATTGAACCTAAAACATGCTGGAGTAGGCCGTATTAAAAAAAGTTGTGAACCAGTCAGCAATGGTTTTGAGGTCACCAGAACACTGAACTTCATCGCAGAAGGATATCCGTCTGATTTCTTCGTACCATTTAATACCAATGATTTGTGGATGGGAATTTCATCATAAATTGAACCTAAAACCTGACCTGGAGAAGGTCATATTAAAAAAAATTTCGAAATAGTCGGCAATGGTTTTGGGGTCACCAGAACACTGATCAATGAACTTCATCGCAGAAGGATATCCATCGGATTTCTTCTTAGAGCTCATGAATTGCCAAAAACGCTTTGGGCCAGCGATTATTAGACCGATCTGGACTACGATTTACAACATTTAATAGCAATGATTTGTGGATGGGAATTTCATCTTAAATTGAACCTAAAACCTGGCCTGGAGTAGGCCATATTAAAAAAATTTGCGAAACAGTCAGCAATAGTTCTGGGGTCACCAGAACAATGATCAACGAACTTAATTGCAGAAGGATATCCATCTGATTTCTTACCAGTTAATACTAATGATTTGTGGATGGGAATTTCATCTTAAATTGAACCTAAAACCTGGCCTGGAGTAGGCCATATTAAAAAAAAATTGTGAAACAGTCAGACATGGTTTTGGGGTCACCAGAACAATGATCAATGAACTCAATCGCAGAAGGATATCCATCTGATTTCTTACCATTTGATACCAATGATTTGTGGCTGTCAAATTCTTCTTAAATTGAACCTAAAACATGCTGGAGTAGGCCGTATTAAAAAAAGTTGTGAACCAGTCAGCAATGGTTTTGGGGTCACCAGAACACTGAACTTCATCGCAGAAGGATATCCGTCTGATTTCTTCTTACCATTTAATACCAATGATTTGTGGATAGGAATTTCATCATAAATTGAACCTAAAACCTGACCTGGAGAAGGTCATATTAAAAAAAAATTGCGAAATAGTCGGCAATGGTTTTGGGGTCACCAGAACACTGATCAATGAACTTCATCGCAGAAGGATATCCATCTGATTTCTTCTTAGAGCTCATGAATTGCCAAAAACGCTTTGGGCCAGCGATTATTAGACCGATCTGGACTACGATTTACAACATTTAATAGCAATGATTTGTGGATGGGAATTTCATCTTAAATTTAACCTAAAACCTGGCCTGGAGTAGGCCATATTAAAAAAATTTGCGAAACAGTCAGCAATAGTTCTGGGGTCACCAGAACAATGATCAACGAACTCAATCGCAGAAGGATATCCATCTGATTTCTTACCATTTGATACCAATGATTTGTGGGTGGGAATTTCATCTTAAATTGAACCTAAAACCTGGCCTGGAGTAGGCCATATTAAAAAAAATTGTGAACCAGTCAGCAATAGTTCTGGGATCACCAGAACACTGATCAATGAACTTCATCGCAGAAGGATATCCATCTGATTTCTTACCATTTGATACCAATGATTTGTGGGTGGGAATTTCATCTTAAATTGAACCTAAAACCTGGCCTGGAGTAGGCCATATTAAAAAAAATTGTGAACCAGTCAGCAATAGTTCTGGCGTCACCAGAACACTGATCAATGAACTTCATCGCAGAAGGATATCCATCTGATTTCTTACCATTTGATACCAATGATTTGTGGGTGGGAATTTCATCTTAAATTGAACTCAAAACTTTTTAGCTTATTGACGCTTACCCTACATAAGTATTTGTAATTTTCTTAATCCATTCTTCATGAAATTATACATGGTGTTTGCCGATTTATTATTTTCTAGTTTCTAAAACTACCAACTATTAAATAGCATTATAGAAATTATTATTAGTTTTTCTTTTCAAAAGTTTTTTTTTTGTTATTTGTGCGCTGTGTGGTGTGTGGATGGTGCAATCTAATCTCGAAAATTAAACAGAGATTCTAAACATAATTAGATTACATATTTCACAAAATTTGTTTTTAAGTTGAGTTGAGTAAATTTATATTCTGTTTATCATAATTCTTAGAGGCTTGGTGTTGTAACCTAATTACACATCGCTTATGCAATTTGTATGATAGTTTCTCTTTGTAAATAGTTTTCTTCTTAGTGTAGTGTACAGTGCGAACGGAATTTTATGTTAGTCATCGTCGCATGTATAATTAGTCTGGGTACGTGCAAGCGGCGAACTAACCGAATATCTAACCTGTTGCTCAACATTTACTTGGCATGTACAATGCCATATAGGAAATTTTTAATTGCATATCATAAATCTCTTTAGAATTTATCTATTGAAGTTGTTTTGTATATTCGATTTAATGAAAATTTGCATAAATAATGATATTTAGACAAGCGTTCCCTATTTAGAGACATTTTCTTTTGAACATCGAAACTATGTACAAAATATGTACATGGAATAATAATAATGGCTGTAGACATATTTTTTCCGCACAAACAAAAGCCACTTATACGAGTATGCTTACAAACAAAGTATAATGGAAAATATGTCGGCATTGTTGAGCATATTTGTTTGTATGCACATTCTGAGATTCAATTTTTTAATTTAATTTTTCGTTTATTTATTTACAGGTTTCCCATCACCGGAATATCGATGGCTGAAGGATGGTAAACCAATTGGAGATTTCTCG
Organism: Nephrotoma guestfalica; assembly: GCA_963691935.1. NCBI lineage: Eukaryota > Metazoa > Arthropoda > Insecta > Diptera > Tipulidae > Nephrotoma > Nephrotoma guestfalica. The sequence continues at coordinate 43,202,424 of OY829915.1, read as the reverse complement.
AGTATACAATACTATCGGATCCCGACTATAAAACGTGAAGATGCCGGTTTATATCAGTGTTTGGCACGAAATGATGCCGGCATAATATTTAGTAAAAAAATACCCGTCACTGTCGCGTACATGGATAATTTTGAGGATTTATCTGAACAATTTATTTCGATACAATCCGGTTATCCGGCCATAATCGATTTACCACCAATTAAATCAGTTCCTATACCATCGGTGATATGGCAATCGAAAGATGGCCCCATTACGTACGATATTAAATATGCGACGACGCTGCAAAATCAACTAATAATTTTAAGTGTTGAGGATACGTATCCGAATGAGTATCGGGCTAGGGCGATTAATACTCAACTGGGGAAGGAGGAAAATAGTGCGTTTATACATTTGAATGTAACGGGCGATCCGAATACAGAGATTGCGCCTGAGATAATTATATATCCGAATGATATTACCACGGTACACGGGACGCAATCCGTTGAATTGCAATGTATCGCAAGCGCTCGGCCGCTGCACGAATTAGAAACGATATGGTTGAAGGATGGGTACCCCATTAGTTCTAGTGGTGTTTCGTATACACTAAATGATCCGTGGAATCGGACTCTAGCACTCTCTTCGATAAATTTATTACACACTGGAAAATACACGTGTCAAGTTCGGCTGAAAACTGGTGGATTCCCAACCGTTGAAGCAAGCTCAAATGTTGTTGTACAAGAACCACCGAAATTTATTACAATGATGCGGGCTGATACACTAGGCGATTATGGCGTTTCAGTTACACTCTTATGTGATGTGATAGGCGAACCAAAACCAGTAATCTCTTGGTTTCGAAATGCTGAACCAATTCCGCTGAATACCGAGCGTTATATCGTAAACGAAGATAATTCGTTAGAAATTAAGCGACTCGGTATCGAGGATTCGGCCCTATTCCAATGTTTAGCTGTGAATGAAGCGGGAGAGGAATCATCTCATACATGGCTTCGTGTTAAAAGTAAGTACCCGACTCCGAACTTATAAATTTCATGTCGTAAATTAATGTTAAATATGTTCTTCTAATTAACTAATCGCAACACACCAAGATATAAACGAAATAATGAGCGTACGAGATAAACGGTTGGCACAGCCGCGAATTATACGTATGCGAACATCATCCGCGTATGAGAAATCGCCTTTATCGACATTGCGAGATAATCGAAAATTTCATTTCGATTCAGGCAGTAAGCGAATGAACCAAAAAATTAATAATTTTCGAAAAATTTATTTTGTGCACCATAAATTGTTATGCTTTGATGGACACGTTTTTTATGTTTTGGTTTTTTAAACTCTTAATAATTATAATTAAATAGTAGTGTGTAAGGAAGTAAATAAGGAATATTTTATTTGTTGGTAAATTTTAGTTTTTTCTTTAGTTTTAATATCTATAATCACCGTTTAACGTTTTTAGTTTGTTAAACTCACATTTTTTTTTGTATACGAGTATAAATAGGGTGGGAAGTAGTAAGATACATTTTTTGTTAACAAATCGTTGGCGTGTATAAAGAATTTCGATTGTTTTAAATTGCGGAATAATTATTTTATACAGGGTTTTTTGGTTACGGGAAAAATTTGATAAAATCGATCGATGATATCGAGCATGATTCCGAAAAATCGAGATGTCATTAGCATATTTTAATAATTATGAGATCGCTTAGTTCTTGTAGGGAAGTCCCATAGTTAACCTCCAATAACAGTTCCCAAGTAAACGACATTTATGCTCTCACCAGTACTATTGTGAGTAACCCGTTCAAAAAGATATAAAATTTGATGTGAGCCAGGTATGCGTTTCCATAACAACGGCAGGTCGAAGACTAAGATCTTAACTTACAATTCACAGATTTAGCCTTTCGTTTTGCTTCAATCCCATCAAATTTCCCTCTATGAGTACGGAACACGACCTATGAGGAAAGGCACCGTAATAATTTTTCATAAACTCCCGAAGTCTGTTTTGGCAGTCTAAGGTAAATAATTTTTGAGTCTGTCTTCACATAAATTCCTATGATGATTTTAACGCCATCAAAGTTGATCGTGTAGCAGGCACGGTGATGCATATTCCTTGTATAACTTAACCAGTTGTAAAACACCTTTTCCGCTTCTCACAGTTATGTAATAGGAGGCCTAAATCCGTTTTATTTGCGTGCTTTAGGTTACATCCGTCTAAGCACCTTTAATCTGAACCTATAGAGTATTTATACCAGTCACTGGTTGAGAATGACAATTATTATTTATGGTTCTCTCTGCATCATCTGACCGGTGCGGCAAATATCTAGCACATTCTTGGTGTATTAACTTTGTCACACTACAAGAACTTATTAAGAAAATAATTTGAGATTGAACTCACAAATCTCGGCAGGAATTTTTGCCGTGTAATCTTAATATATTACCCTTAACTGAACCACCACACTCAGTTCAGTTTTCTGATTGAGCTGAAATTAATGCCGATATTTTTGCTACCGAGTAGATTGGGTTACTGAGATTCTCCCACATCTCAGAGACATGGAAGTGATTTGAGGCTCTTACAAGTGAGAGTTGCTTTGGATTCTAAGTTGTCGAACCGAAACGTGTAAACGCTGTTGCTAGTTTCTGGTAATGTCAAAGCGCCCTTGGAAAACCGTAGAGACTGTTTCTCAAAATGTCAACAATACACATAGTATTTACATGGCCTAAGTACTAAGTAGTGCCTTCTTTTCAATTCCATTTGGAGCTAGGGAACCGATCATTTTTCTCCCAATCCTTATTATTATTAGATTTTTGAGTATAACTCTAGCGAATTATAAACAAAGATAAATATTTATATCATCGGACAGTAGCCGAGTTCGTTGAGCTCTCCTGATTCTAGATTACCTAAAGCACCCCTGATGCTAGGTTGATGTAATAAGATTGCAACCACATTAAACATTGAAACCACATTAAACATTATGGGATTACAGCTGCCTTAAATTTGTGCATTTTATAGTCCAATGGAAATTCGAACCCGTTTAGCGAATTACACTTCTTGGATGTTCAACAAATAAATTCGCGCTCGGCTTCCTTAGTTTGAGGTTTCGGCAGCTTCTTTCCTTTTGTTACTTTTCCTGGTAAGACGAATGGTGGTAATTTCTCCTTTAGACCTCGCCTCTACAGAACATTTACCATGCATTAGTAAGTAGAACACGCACAGTTCTACCACATCTCTGTGGTGTAGGCTATCTAGATGCATGTGCTCCATCCCAAATTTGACAGCACTACTCTGTACATAGTCTAATGATGGTCTTGTATATCTGAAGAATTTGTTGCGATTTAAAGAACCTTCTGCACCTATTGAGAAACCCAAGTTTTTGGGAAGCTGACTTGGTCAATGCAATAATGTGTTCATTCCATTTTATATTGTTGGTAATTTGAGCACCGACCAGACAAATTGAGTCATAACCCACGAGTTTATGGTCTTTTACAACAAAGGAGAAGGCATATTTCACTCAAATCCAAATTAAGCGAAGTGATAACTTCTAACCGTTTACCGATTAGTTCTAAAAAAGTCGGTTCAACCTGGTGGCCTTATTTAGGACCATTGTCTTCAGGATTCTGAAACCAATTCCCTCCGAGATGTTGATGGAAACCATTTTGGAACCGGTACCAATACGGAATTGACGGAGGCGTCACTCCATCGGAGGCAAATAATATCGAGTTCGATGTGAATATGCCAGTAAGTCGGCCTGCAAAATTGGGGGGAATATATTAATTCATTCCATGTAAGACGGCTTTAGTAAAATTGTAAAAGGCGTCATCTATTTGATTGTTAAAGAAACGGAGGCTTCCGGCTAATTTCCCAAGGAAAATCGTTAAAATTTTCGTTAATGGATCCTTGTTAAAATGCCAAAAACGTCTTAGTTGCTGATTGAATTCAAGTGGTGTTTCGTCTGATATTTTTACGGTTATCAGGTGCTTCCATGGAATGAGGGATTTATGTTAGACCAGTATTTGAACTCTTGTAAATTTTGATATTAAAATGTAGAATCACTAACAATCTGTGTGAGGTCTGCTTGGTGCCCACCACAATTTAAGTGCATTAAAGTCCCGAACTAAATTTTCGCAGAGGAATGTTGGTTGCAAATGTCATCACATTTGTCTGACAAACCATCGAATTGGGGGTTCTATACAGACTAATTACGAAAAGGAGTTTACTAGGTAGGAGTGTTTTGTGAAAATTTCGTTATGCTAATGTCGAGCGTACTGCATGTTATCTTTAACGAACATACACACTCCACGTTGCAACTCGAATGCTTCTTCAAACTGGAAGACCTTGAAAGTAGAATTCGTTCTTGCAAATTTTGTCTCACGGTCCCGCGATCCAAAGAAAGGATAATTGTCTTAAGGGTGTGGGTGAGCATCGTCTTTGACGCAAGCAATCAATTTAGCTTTCGAAAGATATTGTCCTCTATGAGAATAGAAAAAAGTTTCAAATCCGTTCCTGATTCTTGCAAACCGGACGTACTGCGGCTCCTTGATGACAGGCTCCTTCAATGGGAAAATTGCGGAATTACTATTGACTGTCCAATTCCCCGGTTGCGGAGAACCAAACGCTACTGGCAAATCACCTGTGTTTTATCACCTCCCTTGTGGCTCTTGGCGATTGATGGCTCACTTGCTAAATAAACTACACCAATCTGCTTTATTGCTCAGAACCATGCTGATAATCTGGTCATCATTGTTTCAGGTAAACACCATAACAATCCTATCTGTCTTAATACAGCGTGCTCTATAAGTCGTTGTGATATGTTGCCTTGAGAAGGGTTTGCGCGCTAATCCAACCTAAACCAGGAGCGGGATCATAAACGCCGCTCAGAAATTTTAGACGGTATTCAAATTTGTCGAATGAATTTGAATTTTTATGGCTTGCTATTTGAACTTTTTTGTAAAACAATGTAGCAAACCCGGTTAAAATTGCCCCTTTTCTTGGGGAATCGATCACCAGAACAGAAACCATCAAACATCTTTGCATTGCGTAGACAGTAAACTTTTCTGAAAGATTCACCTTGAAAATAAAGTTCAAAAAGCACTGTACGTGGGGTTTGACTTTCAAAATGTTGATGTTTATTTATAAATTGTTGGTTTTACCTTTGCTATCCGTGGCAAAATCGAATCCCACTTTAGTGAAACTTAACGTCTCCGACTCACGCTTTCCATTTTGCTCTTACTCCCGCCGTAGTCTTTTATTTTGGTTACGATTTGTTCCGCCGCGTTCAGACTAAGGTACGTTGGGACGTGGAACAACTTCTCTTCAGTTCATCTAACTGTTATCAGAATTCGACTTTCATAATTCCTTCTCAGTGGTTTACCCATCGAGAAACCTTTGGTTGTCCCAAGACTTTAATAACCGGGTGTCTGAATCGTTAGTTTTCTTTGCAGATGGCTCTCACTCTGAATTAGCTGTGGGTTTTCGAACATACTTGATCTACGATCTTACGGCAGTCTAGGTTCAGCATGCACAGTGTTCCAGGCCGAGTTGATTGCTCGCTATGTACGATTGATGCGTCTCACCTCGCTGTTTCAGATGAAAATATTATTTTGTTTACGGATAGTAAAGCTGTGCTAATGCTGCCTGTGTTGCAAAATAATGCTAAGATCATGTGGGTGCCGGCTCTTTAAAATATTGGTCTGGATTTCATCGGACTCGAGCCTGTAGCTCCACTGAGCTTCAATATTGGCTAGAAAGCTAATAAGAAGTACGTTCACTACGAAACTAAGCGCAATTGGCTTGCTTCCTCTACCTGTCGGAAGGCTAAATACTTTATTTGTGAGCCTAATTTGAGGTTAACTATGTAAGCTCTGCCTCTGAAGAAAGAGCAGCTACGAGTTTTTGGTCATCTCAAATTCAGTTTACAAAGAATGGGTCTTGCTCAAGGATCCTTGTGTGTTGACTGTCTTGAAGAGATTGACGACAACAATCACGTTGTTTGCTGTTGTTCAGCCTTCAAATTAAAATCCACGGTTCGCATCACGGGTCCATTGTGGCACTGTTGATAGGAGTTTGGTTTATTGCTGTTCACTTTCAAACCTTTCTTGCGTAGTGTTCGAGCAGTATGAAGCTGTCCTTGATATCGTTAGTTCTTCGGCTTTGGAGCACTAGATCATCCGCTTAACCAAGAAATTGAACAACAAGGCGCGAGTGCATCGCCAGCGCAAAAGTCTGATGCAGCTCCTTCGAGTACAATTGTACAAATATTTAGATCCAGTCATCATCATGCTGAAGCATTGGTCAGTGGTTGATCAGTTGGGGCAAAAGCAACACTGACAGCCGCCGATGATGTTTTCGGCGAGAAGTACGAGTTTGACAAGTACAACATTAGCCAACATTTTGCAATGGGAAATGACACGTACTTCACATCGGGAGTTAGTTCGGAACAAATATCATGATATCGTACTGAATGTATTAAAACAACAACAAAGTAAAAAATATTTCAACTCGAGTATGGAACTAGATGGCGGGGCATAAATCGTTTTACGAAATTTGATTGGTTTTGGAGTTCGGGAGCTAGTATGATGCTATTTATCTAATGTCATATACGCAGCATAAATGACGCTTAAATTCATTGAACAGGTCACTGAACCGAGATTATGCAATTAGGTCTAATAGGCCAATTCATGATTTGGAATCTAGACATGCACAAGGCTACACTTCAAATAAAGAAACATACACAAAACTTTTCAAATTTCATAAGGCGGATAAACTGAATGCTACAGAAATGGAACACAAACCCAACATTAAAAATGTCTACATATTTATTTAGCTCGGTAACATCATAAAAATCGTAAACTACTTCAAATAGATTAGTTTACATACCAATATCATAAACAAATAAAATAAAATCAAAAGTAGTTTCATGTCTGGTTTACTATACCTACTTGTCTACTATGTAGTAGGGTTCTGGCGCAAAACATTCACACAGGGGTAATTCAAAACTGTAATATTTATCGTATATATACCTATATATGTATATACCGTAGAGGAAGTCGTTCAAACGCAATTCAATCAAAATTTGATTATACGTACAAAAATTCTAATTAGCATACGATATCGCCCCTCGATATAAACTAATACATAACGAATTATTGACAAGGCACAGGTTACTATGGCGGCTTCCTAAATAAATATCGTCCCTAAAAATATTACATATTTGCAAAAACTATACACAAACCTATTGATTTAAACCACGGTCGATGGACAACAAACTCATGAATATTTTGTGAATAAATCATCATTGTACACAATTTGATTGAACAAGAGACTCGATACGGTCGAATCGAGTCGAGTATGCATAAATATATCGAATAAGTAATAAATGTTTGTGCTGTGAAGCTATTGCTATGTGTTCAGTATATACGATTTAATTTCTTATTGCATCCTGTTAAGATACATGTTATGAATTAAATGTTTAATTTTTTTATGTTATATGTCGTTATTAAATATTTAAAAAAAAACGAAAAGTACATTTTTGTAAGGTAAAACGAATTCTCTTGAATTTCCTTTCCCTATGCACGAGTATTGACAACACAAATAATTTGTAATTCTTTGTATGTACGAATACATAGATTTATTGTCTATATATAGACATTTATATACAATTTGCTGAAGATTAATTCAATTTTGTGTATAAAATATGTTAACTTCCGGCTAGTAAATTGCTTAAATTCATCTCCTTAAACCCTACTAGTTTTATTTTTTTATTTATCAGAGTTGTAAGACTATTTCCACCCAACTATCAAATTCAAACGATTTTCCTTAATCCCATCTTAAGTAAACACATTGCTAAATAATGACGTGCCTAAAGCTAGCAGAACCCTTATATCAGAACGTTACGAGCTAGTAAGCAGAATTATAGGCGAATAAAATGATGTATAAGGCAGCAGAAAAAATGTGATTTTGCTATTCATCGCTAGAGGCAGCACTATCACAAAGAAAGAAATTTTTCTGCTGATATTTTAGAAACGCATAAAATTTTCGAAATTTTTAAGCAAATCGGTAATTCTCAGCAGAAAGTTGTATGATCAAAGGATTTATGAAACACGAGAGAAAATATATGTTTAAACGTAATATAGTAACAGGGGGGTTTTCTAACGACAAATGCGATTTTTTTTTGTTATGGCATGAAACCACTCCATTAAGAGATTGAACTAGTTGCATCTTGTAGAGAAACAGGTATAAATCAAAATGCATTATTCTGTGCATAGTTGTTATTGGAATCCCCAATTGTGTGGATCATCGCCTTAAAGGTGTTTGAAGCTCTTCCTCCATATTTTTCTTAACACGCTCATTTTTTTCCAATGTCCGACTTGTTCGATTTTTTTCTGTACGTCTACGATCACTAGTGGTTCCGTCCTGCTCAAGTCGATGCTGAGGTGTCAATCGATTAATTTCAAAACTTTTTGAGGTAATTAACAATAATCTGAAAGAAATTGAAAAATGAAATTAAAGAAAATTAAAATACGCAAATCGTTTTTGAAAGATTGAAAAATTTCAAAAATATCAACAGAAAATATTATTTTGAGTGATAGTGCTGCCTCTAGCGATTAATAGCAAAAACGTATTTTTTCTGTTGGAAATTTTCTGCTATCTTATACAGTATAATTCAATGCTCTATTGGGCCCTATCCCTTCCAACTAGAACTATGATTCCTATTAGATTTAGATAAAATTAGCAGAACCCGTATCAAAATATTATTTTGAACCAAATGGAAAATTAAAAACTAATTTTAGGCTAATTATTGGTCTTTTCCAATTTAAAGCTAGCAACATCCAAATCGACAAACAGGGCAGAAATCTAATTTACAACGCAAAACACACATAGACTAAGACATAGTTAAACGCTCATTATGGCCTAATGAAATTCTCCATAAAAAAATTGTGCCCTCCACTCATTCGTAACTAAGTTTTAAATTTGTTCATATAAAGCTAGCAGTACCGAATTCGAAAAACGGAGCAAACCCGAATTTAGCACGAATTTAAAGCTAGCAAAACCCAAAACGAGAAACATATCAGAATTTCACTTTAGAGCACGAAATAAATTCTAGTGACAAACAAATAGCAGAAACCAAATCGATAGTCGGATTAAACCCGAATTTAGAAATTAAGACAGGATTCAAGCCTATTCGTCTGAAACAGTCGAGCAACGGGAAGCAAGACTGTAAACCGTTCGAGCATGCATTGCTCGATCTAGACTAAAACTCCACGCTGATTTAAATCTTGGTGCATTCAATTACGATGCTAATTCTGATTACAGTCTGACTATTAGCAAATTGATAAATTATGCGTGTATTGCAGACTGCAGTGCCTTCAAATTTAACAATGAAACATCATGAATGTGTTGCGTGGGTGGTAAAGTAAACGAACCATTATCAACGTTGGTATCAGGTGACATAACTCAATCGAAACATTTCTTTACAAATAATCGAAAGTATAATTTATGTTGTTGCAACAAATATCGTGCACGAGAATTACATGCCAACATTGAAACTCATTACTGCCGCTGCCGAATGCAGATTCCAATTTTCTTCAAACGTATTTCAAGGGAAACATTAATGATCAAATCGATTAAACTTGTCGATTTAATACGCTAAACGAGAAATAGTCCCTGCATTACAAACTTTATTCGATCAACACAACGAGTTCAGAACTGGCGATTGTTATAGTTGGCGATGAATTTAACTCGCAAGATTCATGATTCATCGCAGAAATTGTGATGTTTAGCGAGTCTTAGAAACTCATCACTCATACGACAGATTGCAATATTCGATTTTATTTTATCCAGCTGAAGATGAATATCATTTTTTCATCAAATTGAGAAATCCACAAACAAGTTGAGAAATTACTATTCATATCGATTGATGATTCGTTAAAACGCTGAAAATCATATGTTTGAAATATCGAGCGACTCCTCTTCATTCGATTAAATCAAACCATGTTCCGAATGCATGAATACGCACAAGGTGCAATAACATATGTTTGTTTATTACATTCACATGCAATCCTACCTGGGATGAAATAAAAGATCTACAATCATCATCGGATCGCCACATAAAATTGACCAAGTCATGTCAGCAGTTACTTTTAGCGCCTTGTTTCCGGAAGCAATCAGATCGGCAAGACATATTAGTTACTCGCTAATGCCAATAGAAATTAAAATAGGAAAATCATTTCTGATTAGTTCCCGATATTTGGCAACTAAATGTTGCAATGAGAATGCTCAGTGTCTTAGTTCTATTCGAAATGGCCAATTTACACTAGTTTTGTTCCAAACACATCGAAAGCAACTGAGTTTCATCCCTATCGCTTGAGGTGCGGCTTAGTTCGATTCAAATTTTTTATTTTGTAGAATCACATTCAGAACTCATTATTGAATTGTATTTTTAACATACAAAGTTTTATTCTAATTGGATAAGACTGATAAAACTGATAGATAGATTAGATAGATGAGTAGATTAGATAGATTAGATAGATTAGATTGATTAGATAGGTTAGATAGATTAGATAGATTAGATAGATTAGATAGATTAGATAGATTAGGTAGATGAGATAGATTAGTTAGATTAGATAGGTTAGATATATTAGATAGATTAGATAGATTATATAGATTAGATAGATTAGACAGATTAAATAGATTAGATAGATTAGATAGATTAGATAAATATGATTAAATAGATTTTGTTGGTTTAATCTGAGGACTTGCATTCTCACAAAAATTGTCAGGATTTGATGATTTCCGGACATCAACTACAATTCGTAAATGACCAGATAGGTCAGATTCAATAGCCCACCATCTACTGGGAAATCTGATCCATCGATATTGTTAAAGTGTGTGGGCCCTAAGACACCGATTCTAAGTAGGATCGGTTCCGTTGGATTTCAAATTGCTTCTCTTTTGCGTCAATAGCATCGATAAAAAGTTGTTTCAAATCAATCATAAATTTCAAAATAATTTTAAGTTATGTCTATTTCTTTCATCATATATAATTGAGATTTGTTGCATTTCTTGAGATCACACATATCAGCAATTAAAATTTTTAGTATTCATATTTTTAACCGACTCGTAAAAAACTAAAAGCTCCTAAACAATTTTTTGTTGTTTTCTCTGGCTTGTTATGATCGACAATTTTACAAAAAGTTGGTTTATACCCAACTAACCATTCGGGTGCTAGCCAATTTTAGTTAATTTAGATGATGCATTTATGATACAAGATGTGAAAACGCCACAAACACTCCCAGAGAGATCGAAGATCTATCGATTAAGCAAGAATCTGGTAGGAGGTCTGGATACATGACGCGCCCTTGTAGTTGTTGTAGGTTTAGGTAAAAGATCGAAACGAACATGTTTGTGAACTTTTGGCTCCACGGTAGGTAATTTAGGTCCGTCAACTGAAATAATGAGTTTGGGTTCGTGAGTTGGTAAAAGTAATCCAGTCTGTGTATTTGATGCGTCCGTAATTTGTGATTGATTATTCGAGTAATACGGTTTGAGTCGGCCGATGGAAATTTTGGCGTGTCGTCCGTTTAGATCCGCAAAGTGTAAAATTTTTCTGTACGGTCGATAACCAAATACGGTGGTCCGTAAGAAAACGTGCGAGCAAATCACCAGATACTAATGAAAATTTTGTCCGTACTATGTCGAGAAGCCGGTACAGGTCGAATTTCATCAAAGTGTCCCCTTAAGTTCGTAATAAAGTTTGAACGAGTCTGAACTCGAGTCGTACATCCGTAAACAAATTCGTCTGGAGTAGCTTTTAGCTGGTCACTATAAGTCGTTCATGGTTCTAGTAAGATTGAAGGAAGAACACTCGCCCAATCAGTTCGGTCGTAACACATAATGACAGATTTGACGGCACGATGCCATCTCTCGATCATGCCATTACATTTTGGATTGTAACTAGTTGCTCTCCTGCGCTCATACGCTCAAAACCGAAGAAGTTAGCCAGTTCGTGAAAAAGTTGTGATTCGAATTGCATGTCTTGGTCCGTGGCGATGAACTCTGGAACACCAAAGCGAGCTATCCGACTCCGGAACTTGAATCGTCTCGAGCCAGCGAGTGTATCTATCAACCAATGTGACACAATACCGCTGATTATCAGAAACTGGTAATGGACCAATGATATCGAGATGAATAATCAACCATCGATTTTTAATTGATAACCAGATGACATTCTGAGTCAAAAGTTTGATAGAAGCTTTGACGCCAGGATGTGACAGATTATGAAAAGCATCGAAAATTTGTTTTCGAAAATTTAGGGAATGAATGGCCTAAGTGTAGTAGTAGAAACATCGCAATAAATTATTTTTTTCGAATTGAAAGAAACGGGGAATTTCTCGAATTTGAGAACAGAATTACTCTTTATAATTCCTTGAAGTTCTTCGTCATTGATCTGAGCATCTGTGATGATAGCATAATCAATACTTTCGGGAGTAGAAATTTTGTGAATTGTCCAATGAAATTAAAGTGACGAAATTGACGAGGAGTTGCTTTTTCGGGTTTCTGAATATACGACCTTCGAGAAGATGTCGAAAGTGTTTGATCCCATAATAAGCCGCGAGAAGTTCACAATCATAAGCACTGTATCTTTTTTTATCTTGTATCAATCAGATGTACTGAAAAGAAACCGATATGAACTGCTGAATGATGGTGGATGAATAAGTAAAGTAGCGTCTGTAAGTTTATTTTTATAGTTATCGAACGCTTCGATAGCTTCAGTTGACCATTGTATTGGAACTCGACTGTTCTTAGTGTAATCTTTTAGTTAGTGGTTCAACAATTCCTGGTCAGCAGCAGCACCTGGAATGAAGCGTCGATAAAAGTTTATCATACGTGAAAAGCGTTTCAGTTGTTTAACACTCTGTAGTCGCTCGAACTTTTTGATGACTTGAACCCGTTCATGCGACGGTAATGTACCTTGTCCAGTTACCAAATGGCCTAAAAAGACAAAACAACAACAAACAAGTCTATGTTATTCTAATTTAGTAAAAATAATTTTAATATATTCGTGATGTTCGTCATAATTTCGAGAGGCAATGAGCACACCGTCCAAATATACAAAACACAAGTCAAGTTCGCGTAGTACTGGTGCGGTCCGAAAGGTGTCGAAATTGCTGTTTTTGGAATGTCAGTCGGTTCAATAGGAATTGGTGGTAGGCCAGGACAAGGTCTATCGGCCAGGACAAAGTCTTGGAGATGTGAAATCGGATACCTGTCTGGAATCGTGACTTTATTTAGTGCTCGAAAGTCTCCACACTGTATCCACTCTCCATTCTTTTCAACTACTAAGAGTTAGCTGGAGCAAGGACTGCTACTAGGTCTACAAATCCCGAGTTAGCTCATGTTTTCAAATTTTGTCATCGTGGTTTGGATGCAGGTAGGAGTACCATTTGTAAACAGAGAGGCTAACGGATCTACAGAGAGGTTAACGGACCCAGTTTTCATCAAAAAATCCACACCGATGATAGGCATCGACACGTCAGCAACGATGAACTCCCAGGAGAATTCACGGCGCAGTCCGATGTCAAGTTTTAATAATTTAGTCCCGTTCGCTTTTAGCGAAGTACCGTTCGCTGCAAACTGGTGCAAACCTTGGATTTCGAACAAAATGAGCTGGCAAGACTGAGACATCTGCACCTGTATCTATTAAAAAATGAGTCTGAAGAAAAATTTCGTAGATTAAAAGGCGGTTAGTTTTAGTTACGTCATTGCACACCGCCAATTGTGAATGACTATTTATTTTTTTGGAACATTGTTACCGGCTAAGTTATTTGATACAAATTTGCAATTTGGTTTACATTTAAACGCCTTTGTACCAAAATGATGATAGCGTTTTTCCGTGAATTGTTAGTTTTAGAGTTTGATCGAGAATTGTTACGATTTCGTGAATTTAAATTGGATCGTGATCTAGAATTTTGATTAAAGATTTCCGCAATTTCCGATAACAATGTATTTTTGAATTGCGAAAGTTTTTTATTCAATAAAAGAGTTGAATTTGGATTAGTGAAGCAGGAGGCAGAAGTCTCAATAGGATTTATTTGTGCTTGAGTCATAGTTTCATGCACGTTGTCAGCCCGTTCTGCCATGACTGACAGAGGGACGTCGTTTTCAAATGGTGTGAGCACCATTTGAACTGACTGGTGCAACTTCTTCATCCAAAATTGACGAAGTGTTGCTTCGTTTAGATTGTTACCAGCATTCAACTTCTTGACGCCCAACAGTTGGGACGGCTACCTGTCCCCAAGTGTCAAGCCATGCATCAGATTGTTAAGTTTCGTTTTCTCTAATTCGCCGAGCACCCGGATCACCTCAGCTTTGTACGTAGTATAAGGTGTATTACCCCTTGAGCTAATAATGAGATACGAAAAGGTGTCGTGGAGTCGTGCGTCAAGCGCTCCCATCGCATGAGCATGTTTAGTTGCTTTGATGATCAGCCGGTGCAGGATATTATTCGGTATGGGATATTATTTTTTACTATTATATATTCACAAATTTTATATAAACTAATATTTATTTTATCTCACACATATCAGCAATTAAGATTTTTAGTATTCATATTTTTAACTGACTCGTGAAAAACTAAAAGCTCCTAAACAATTTTTTGTTGTTTTCTCTGGTTTGTTATGATCGACAATTTTACAAAAAGTTGGTTTATACCCAACTAACCATTCGGGTGCTAGCCAATTTTAGTTAATTTAAATGATGCATTTGTGATACAAGATGTGAAAGCGCCACAAATTTGTTCGTACAATTTTAACGCAATTTTTGTAAATTCGGCTTGGACAACGTAAATTTCACAAATCAAGCAAAATGATTCATTTCATGAACTCTAATTATTGGTACACAGCTCTAGGTAATTAACTTGCTTCTTGCTTCTAAACGTGATTTTCGTAACAAGATTAATTATGATTATAATCTATTTTCTAACAAAACAATTTTGACAATAATATCACTTTCAATCATTTTAATTTTGTAAATGTAACGGTGCACGAAATGAAGTTGATTTGGTTACTGGAAATTGACACACCAAGGTTGTTCCATATTTTTTTATTTCATTCGTATTTATTTATTCTTTCTCTGTTTACCAAAATGGTTCGTGCTGTAAGATGGATTTCAAAATGGAGTTGCATTCTGTATCAAATCAAGGCTATTTCGTTTAAAAGTGAAATATTTAAATACGAAGCCATTTAATAATTTTTGGTTGCGAATACATTACCTAAAATCACTGTATTCCCATTCAACAAAATACAACCAATTTGTAATAAATTTCCTTTTTGATGAAAGCATGTTTTAATGATAATTTCACTTAATTTATACTGGATGGATTAATTTAATGTTTTACTATGGTTTTATTTTTTATGTTTATTTAACACTTTTAACACACGAATAATTTATGTATTTAAATTTTATATATAGATCAGCTAGAAAATATATTTATTCATTATTCACTTTTATTTTGTAAAAAAACAATTACGCATTATATTTACATATAAAATTATATTTTTAATCAATAATAGCTTCATTACCGGTAATGGAACAGCCGCCCCAAAATGTAACCGTTTTGGACGGAAAAGATGCGACGATTGGGTGTCGAGCGGTTGGGGCACCAGTACCAAATATTACATGGATTTATAACGGTAAGTAGTAAACACCGGAATCAACGGTTTTTGAGTTTTATTTTGTTAGAGAAGTTTAACTATATTAACGAGATTAGTGTTGTGATTTTATTTTTGAATTAACCGATTTACAATGTAACCAATTTTTCCACCTGTATAATACAGATTCGATCCCAGTCGAAATTTCTGGGCGCGTGCAAATCTTGGATTTAGGTGATTTACTAATATCGGATGTACGGGAAACGGATGCAGGCTGGTATTCGTGTTCGCGTTCAAATGAAGCGGGCACTGTTTCGGGGCAAGCGTACTTAAGTGTTATGGGTAAGTACCGAGTTTGCAGTGGTTTTTACTACCGAAGTGAACTTTTTTATCGACAGTGTAGCCTACACAAATCAACGAAAGATGTAGCTACACAAATTGATGAAATGTGTAACTTTATAAAAGTGTAGCAATAAAACCGTGTGTCCAGGTGGTAAATTTGCATATCAAAACAATACTACACATTTTCAAAAGTTCACTTCTGTGATTTTATTTGGGTTTCAATTGTTTTATATTTTAGTATCGGGTGTTTCGGCACGTTAATAATATTGCGAAATTTATTTCTATTCTAGTTCGAACTCGTATTATTCAACCGCCCGCTGACGCCACTGTTCTACTTGGGCACACAGCATCATTGCAGTGTAAAGTGTCCAGTGATCCTTCAGTTCCGTACAATATCGATTGGTACCGAGATACACAGTAAGTTTTAATTTTCGTTTTATCCATTTGCCTCTAAGGTAATGCAACATTTTAAATTTTTATAGAAATGCACCAATCGGTAATAGCCAGCGCATAGGTGTTCAAGCCGATGGCACTCTAGAAATACAAGCTGTACGTGCCTCCGATGTTGGCACTTATTCTTGTATGGTAACATCACCAGGTGGTAATGAAACTCGATCTGCACGTTTAAGTGTTATTGAGCTACCGTTTGCACCCACTAATGTTAAAGCCGATCGCCTTGATACTTTAACCCAGCGTGCTATAAACGTTTCATGGACGGCCGGTTTCGATGGTAATAGTCCGGTGCTAAAATTCATAGTGCAAAAACGTGAAGTTTCCGAGTTGGGTCCAATCCCGGATCCTCTTTTAAACTGGATCACCGAACTGAGTAACGTCTCGGCTAACCAAAAATGGGTTTTGCTAACGAATTTAAAAGCGGCGAGTACCTACCAATTTCGAGTTAGTGCGGTAAATAGTGTAGGCGAAGGTTCACCATCTGATTCGAGTAATATTGTGCGCCTACCTCAAGAATCGCCATCTGGGCCACCGCTAGGATTTGTTGGTTCTGCACGATCTTCATCCGAAATCATTATTCAATGGCAACCACCACTGGAGGAGCATAGAAATGGTCAAATATTAGGCTACATCATACGGTATCGCTTATTTGGTTACAATGACAGTCCGTTTACCTACCAAAATATTACGAATGAGGCACAGCGAAATTATTTAATCCCAGAACTAATAACATGGAAAGACTATGTAGTTCAGGTAGCAGCATACAATAATATGGGCGTTGGCGTATATACAGAGGGGGCCAAAATAAAAACCAAAGAAGGAGTACCTGAAGCCCCACCTACCAACGTTCGAGTCCAACCTATAAATTCGACTGCGATTAGGGTCTGGTGGAAACCGCCTAATCCACAGCAAATTAACGGAATCAATCAAGGATATAAAATTCAGGCATGGAAATACGGTTTACTCGAAGAAAAACTGGAACATATAGAATCTAAAATGATTACGGTGCCACCGAGTCTTGTTGACCCACTTGCCGAACAAACGGCCACTCTTCCAGATCTCGATAAATACACTGATTACAACATAACCGTGTTATGTTTCACCGATCCTGGAGATGGCGAGCGCAGTGAATTTATTGCCGTTAAAACCAAAGAAGATGTACCTGATGAAATTTCATCATTGCAGTTTGATGATGTATCCGATCGCGCAGTTAAAGTGATTTGGTCTCCGCCAAAAAATGCGAATGGTATTCTAATCGGATATCAAGTCCGATACCAGATTAAAGAAGTTTTAGATTCTCTAAAAATCGTAAATTTAACCGCGGAAGATACGAGCCTGATGGTAAATCAACTTATGGCCACTACACACTATTGGTTTGAAGTGACCGCTTGGACTAAAGTAGGACCAGGCCCAGCAAAAACAGCTACGATACAATCTGGTGTAGAACCTGTATTACCACATCCACCGACCCAATTGGCTTTATCGAATATCGAAGCATTCTCGGTCGTCGTACAATTTACGCCCGGATTTGATGGTAATTCATCGATTACCAAATGGACAGTAGAGGCTCAAACTTCCCGCAATCTAACATGGTTTACGGTATTTGAAGTCTCTGATCCTGATGCTTCGACCTTGACTGTAAGCGGTTTAAAACCTTTTACACAGTATCGCTTACGACTCATTTCCACAAACGTTGTCGGCCAATCAAAACCATCTGAAGCAACTAAAGATTTTCAAACGATTCAAGCACGACCAATGCATCCGCCATTTAATGTAACAGTTCGTGCTATGAGCGCGACTGAGTTACGCGTTCGATGGATTCCACTAACCCAAAGTGATTGGTTTGGAAATCCGCGCGGCTATAATATAACGTACCGAAATACTGAACTTCCAAACTCTTTAGGATTAAGTGTGATTATCGAGGATCCTACCGCAAACAGTCATGTATTGGATACTCTAGAAGAGTGGACTATATACGAAATTGTTATGAATTCAGTGAATGATGTTGGCCTATCGAAAGATAGTCCAAAAGCGTTAGAAAGAACTCGAGAAGCGGTTCCATCCTTTGGACCCGTAAGTGTGGAAGCAAATGCAACTTCTTCAACAACTATAGTGGTGCGATGGGGAGAGGTACCAAAAAATCATCGAAATGGTTTGATCGAAGGATATAAAGTGTTTTATGGGACGGCGACTAATCGCGGGTCAGTGCTTTTTAACCACATCGCGAGCAATTCTACATTTACAACAACTTTGACTGAGCTGAAAAAATTCGTTGTGTATCACATACAAGTTTTGGCTTACACTCGACTGGGGGACGGTGTGCTAAGTTCGCCACCAGTTCGTATACAAACGTTTGAGGATACTCCGGGTGCTCCAAGTAATGTTTCATTTCCAGATGTGTCGTTTAGTACGGCCCGAATAATTTGGGATGTACCCGAAGAGCCGAATGGCGAAATATTGGCTTATCGTGTTACCTATTCATTAAACGGGTCAATCAATTTGAATTACAGCCGAGAATTTCCACCATCCGATCGTACCTTCCGTGCTACGCAGTTATTAGCTGAACGTTACTATGTTTTTAGTGTAACGGCCCAAACTCGGCTCGGGTGGGGAAATACTGCATCGGTACTTGTATACACAACAAATAATCGAGAACGACCGCAGCCACCATCAGCACCACAAATTTCGCGCAGCCAAGTGCAGGCACATCAAATTACGTTCAGTTGGACACCGGGCCGAGACGGATTTGCGCCACTTCGTTATTATACCGTTCAGTTGCGGGAAAATGAAGGCCCCTGGACATCGATAAACGAACGAGTCGATCCTTCTGTAACGTCTTACACATCTAGTGGTCTAAAACCGTATACGACATACCAATTCCGGATCCAAGCGACCAACGATCTGGGACCGTCATCATTTAGTAAAGAAAGTATTGAGGTACGTACTTTGCCTGCGGCTCCATCAGTCGGTGTGTCTGGATTAAAAGTAGTACCAATCACCACCACCAGTGTGCGAGTACACTGGAATCCGTTAGAAAAAGAGTTTTGGCACGGGGATTCAGCAACCGGAGGATATCGTGTCGTATTTCAACCAATTTCCGATTTTCCAACCGCACTTCAAGCTACTCCAAAGCAAGATGTCATGGGTATTAAGGCTAAGTCGATTGAGCTGTCCGATTTGACTCAAGATCGAAATTATGAAATTGTAGTGCTTCCATTTAATTCGCAAGGTACAGGGCCACCAACGCCACCCGTCGCGGTTTATGTGGGTGAGGCTGTACCGACTGGTGAACCGAGAAGTGTTGAAGCGGAACCTGTATCATCGACAGAAGTTCGTTTACGTTGGAAACCACCACAGCAGAATATGCAAAATGGTGATTTACTCGGTTATAAAATATTTTATTTTGTAACGAATTCGCCGCAAGAGATTGAACGAAAAAATGAAGAGGAAATTGAAGTGGTTGCAGCTTCAGCGACTTGTCATAGTCTAGTCTTTTTGGATAAATACACGGAATACCGGGTACAAATTTTAGCATTTAATCCGGCTGGTGATGGGCCACGATCGGCCCCAATTATTGTTAAAACACTACAAGGACTTCCAGGGCCGCCAGGCCCATTAAAATTTTCCGATATTACGATGCAAAGTTTACGAGTATCTTGGGATGCGCCGAAAAAACGTAACGGTGATATTTTGGGGTATATTGTGACGTACGAAACCACGGAAGAAAATGAAAGTAAGTGTCTCTGGAGTTTAAAAGCTTGTTCGTTATTTTATGCCTCGCATTATATGTGTATTTTAGAATTTAGCAAACAAGTTAAACAGAAAGTTGACGGCACATCATTGGTCATCCAAAATTTAGAAGAGGAAGTCACTTACACATTTACAGTGCGGGCACAAACTATAGATTTTGGACCACCAATAAGTGGTAACATAACAACTGGGCCGCAAGATGGATCGCCAATAGCACCACGAGAACTAATCCTCTCGAAAACTGTGTCAAGTGTGGAAATGCATTGGATCAATGGTCCATCGGGAAAAGGACCTATCCAAGGATACTACATAGAGAGCAAGAAACGTGGTAAGTCGGCCATTTTGTTCAGTATTTCAAATTAATTTTATAAATTTTTAAATTTTGGTGAAGGTTTTTCCATTCGTAATTTTACTTAATTAAATTTGCATGACTTTAATAATTTGGGTAATTTAATAAAACAATATTTTTCTCTTATTTCATGGTGTAATGTAAAAATATTAAAATTAAATTCGTAAATATTTTAAAATAAAACAAAATATTAACTTAAAACAAGATTCGGAGAATATTTTAAATCGTAAGTATTGTTCTAGAGAATTAAGTGTTTGAGTTTTAAGTAACGATAGCTGATCTCTGACTTTGTCCACATTTCTTGGTCCAAAATTTCCTACAAATTGCTTTTCTTTGATTTGCTTCGCTATCAATTGTTTTTCTGCGAATTAGCAGAATAATGGACAAAGAAGCTGACATGATCGATGAGGACCTGACACTTAATCTGAAGGTTTTAACTTTCTGTTGTTCTGACTTCCATTTTCTGCCCTAAGAACCGAAATATGTAATTCTGGTTACATTTCTAGTTACAGAGCGTGTGACATGACCTGTGATATACAAACACAATAAATCATTTAGTTTTCGGTTATCAAAATTTGCATGCCTTAACTGTAGGGAATTACCACTTGAGTGTAGAAATAACTAGGATTCTTACAAATTTAGATAAACACCTAATCCATATCCGTTAATCCTTTTCTGTAGATGACATACGATGGGAGACTGTTGCAAAAACAACGACGGGCCCGCTACAAGAATTCACCGTTAGTTACCAAAGTTTATTGCCATCGACAGCTTACAAATTCCGTGTTATTGCGTACAATAAATACGGAATTTCATATCCCGTATATTCAGATGACGCTGTGTTGACGCCTTCCAAACTTTATCTAGAATATGGATATTTGCAACATCGACCATTTTATCGGCAGACATGGTTTATGGTATCGCTGGCCGCAACATCGATTGTGATTATAATTATGGTTGTTGCCGTGCTGTGTGTCAAAAGCAAAAGCTATAAATATAAGCGTAAATATTTAATAATTCTAATTTGCGGAGGATTTTAAGCTTGAATAATTAATTTAGAATATTTTTCAGAGGAGGCACAAAAAACGCTCGAGGAGTCGATGGCAATGTCGATCGATGAGCGACAAGAATTGGCGCTAGAACTTTACAGATCGCGCCACATGACCGGAACAGGTACGATAAATAGTTCTGGTACATTGGGACGGCGCACGTTAGGCCGTAAAACGAATCAAGCAAATACAGCTGCGTCACTCGGTAAATCTCCACCACGGCCATCACCCGCCTCGGTTGCATATCACAGCGACGAGGAGAGCCTAAAGTGTTACGACGAGAATCCAGACGATAGTAGCGTAACCGAAAAACCATCCGAAGCTAGTTCGACAGATAGCCAAAATTCTGAATCAGAAAACGAAAGTGTTCGTTCCGATCCACATTCGTTCGTTAATCACTATGCGAACGTAAACGATTCGTTGCGTCAAAGTTGGAAAAAACAAAAACCGGTGCGTAACTATTCGAGTTACACCGATTCGGAACCGGAAGGAAGCGCAGTGATGAGTTTAAATGGTGGCCAAATAATAATGAATAATATGGCGCGATCACGAGCGCCCCTACCGGGATTCTCGTCGTTCGTCTGACAGTCACAATCGGCTGACAATGTTGCCGATATTGTTAGTGTGACGTCATGATAAGGCGACGATTATTTTTATAAAAACGAATAAATTAAAAATGTGATAAAAATACTAGCGGATTAAAAATAATAATAATAATCGAGTGAATTAAAACTTTTTTTATTTTATAAATAAAAAAATCAGACATTTTGTGTTTCTTTTTTAATAATTGTAAATAATTTAATAATATTGGAATTTAATTAAAATGACTGAATTACGATTGAATTATATAATATATGTTAGAAAATAATTAGAAATTATTTATTTTGTAAATTAGATTTAAAATAGAAAAGGTAAAATGCCATCTACAAATGAATGGTAAAGCTAAATCTATCTACACTGTAAAGTGTATAAATTATATTTTGCCATCTGACGTTGAATAGTATAACTATTTGATATGATGTTTAATTTTATCGATAATGGACGACGGTTACATTCAACATTTTCAATAATGGCGACGATTGCTTAGTAGTATCAAAAATATTTTAATTAAAACTGTTAAAATTTATAAATAAAATTATAATTTAGACGATTAATATTTAAAATTATGTGCAATATATAGTTTTGCTCAGTAATTTGACATGTATGACGTGATTGTCGACAATCATAAACAGTTTTATAGGTAGAGTTATAAAACGCATTTTAGTCATATTAAAAATTAAATTAAAATTATAAAACGATTGTAAATACTATTAAAACTATTATACTATTAAATGTACTTAGTATTTTATAATATTTAGAATTATTTAGTGCCTCGACTGATCTCAAACTTTGTTTTTTGTTTTACCTCTCGATTTTTTTATGATCATGATGGATTCCCTCGAAAGTATAACGTAAATTTGTATACACTGCCTTTCTTATTATAATTAGTTAACAAATGAATGAATATGTATCTCCTTAAATTTATATAAAAGTTATGTATTTAAAAATTAATAAATAAATAATTGTAATATTTTTAAACAAGTTAGGTTTAAATTTGAATGCAAGAAAAACAAGAATAGCACAATCAAAATAAATAAAGAATTAATATAAATTTAGGTTTTACGTTTTATTTCGTGTTTTGAGACCACTGAAGGATATGGCGGTAAGTGGGAACATCTATCAATTTCTATCAAATATTTTGTAAAGATATTCCAAGCATTGAGCACACAATTTTTTTAAGTAGTTTTGTGGCGAAAAACGGCAAGGAATACCTCTTGCTGAATTTCGAGGAAAAATGGAGATTTTTTCTAACCGAATTAGATGGCATATGGTAACCTGCGTTAAGGTATGGTAAGAGCCTCAATTTGGCTAACAAATAATGAGCAAATTTCACTGAAAAAATCCAAAAAAATAAATCGCTCCAATTCGTGGAGTGTTGTACCATTTATGAATGGTTATTTAATTTTGAATAACAATCCGTTTAAATTGGGTCAAAACATTGTCCGGTTTGCCTGTAATCGACGATTGAAGTTTAAACAAAATCCGTCTAACGCAATTTCATACTCTCCGTGCAAAATATGAAATATCGCACCTCCCATACATAATTTGCATATAATTTCTTAATCTGATTGACAATCGGACTATACGAAACAATACGCAGACTAATTCGGGTACAAAAAAATTTCGATTTATTTTTACAAATTTGCAAAGGGGTACCCCTTTGCACTTTTTTCACTGAAAAAATCCAAAAAAATAAATCGCTCCAATTCGTGGAGTGTTGTACCATTTATGAATGGTTATTTAATTTTGAATAACAATCCGTTTAAATTGGGTCAAAACATTGTCCGGTTTGCCTGTAATCGACGATTGAAGTTTAAACATAATCCGTCTAACGCAATTTCATACTCTCCGTGCAAAATATGAAATATCGCACCTCCCATACATAATTTGCATATAATTTCTTAATCTGATTGACAATCGGACTATACGAAACAATACGCAGACTAATTCGGGTACAAAAAAATTTCGATTTATTTTTACAAATTTGCAAAGGGGTACCCCTTTGCACTTTTTTCACTGAAAAAATGCAAAAAAATAAATCGCTCCAATTCGTGGAGTGTTGTACCATTTATGAATGGTTATTTAATTTTGAATAAAAATCCGTTTAAATTGGGTCAAAACATTGTCCGGTTTGCCTGTAATCGACGATTGAAGTTTAAACATAATCCGTCTAACGCAATTTCATACTCTCCGTGCAAAATATGAAATATCGCACCTCCCATACATAATTTGCATATAATTTCTTAATCTGATTGACAATCGGACTATACGAAACAATACGCAGACTAATTCGGGTACAAAAAATTTCGATTTATTTTTACAAATTTGCAAAGGGGTACGTACCCCTTTGCACTTTTTTCACTGAAAAAATCCAAAAAAATAAATCGCTCCAATTCGTGGAGTGTTGTACCATTTATGAATGGTTATTTAATTTTGAATAAAAATCCGTTTAAATTGGGTCAAAACATTGTCCGGTTTGACTGTAATCGACGATTGAAGTTTAAACATAATCCGTCTAACGCAATTTCATACTCTCCGTGCAAAATATGAAATATCGCACCTCCCATACATAATTTGCATATAATTTCTTAATCTGATTGACAATCGGACTATACGAAACAATACGCAAACTAATTCGGGTACAAAAAAATTTCGATTTATTTTTACAAATTTGCAAAGGGGTACCCCTTTGCACTTTTTTCACTGAAAAAATGCAAAAAAATAAATCGCTCCAATTCGTGGAGTGTTGTACCATTTATGAATGGTTATTTAATTTTGAATAAAAATCCGTTTAAATTGGGTCAAAACATTGTCCGGTTTGCCTGTAATCGACGATTGAAGTTTAAACATAATCCGTCTAACGCAATTTCATACTCTCCGTGCAAAATATGAAATATCGCACCTCCCATCCATAATTTGCATATAATTTCTTAATCTGATTGACAATCGGACTATACGAAACAATACGCAGACTAATTCGGGTACAAAAAAATTTCGATTTATTTTTACAAATTTGCAAAGGGGTACCCCTTTGCACTTTTTTCACTGAAAAAATCAAAAAAATAAATCGCTCCAATTCGTGGAGTGTTGTACCATTTATGAATGGTTATTTAATTTTTAATAAAAATCCGTTTAAATTGGGCCAAAACATTGTCCGGTTTGCCTGTAATCGACGATTGAAGTTTAAACATAATCCGTCTAACGCAATTTCATACTCTCCGTGCAAAATATGAAATATCGCACCTCCCATACATAATTTGCATATAATTTCTTAATCTGATTGACAATCGGACTATACGAAACAATACGCAGACTAATTCGGGTACAAAAAAATTTCGATTTATTTTTACAAATTTGCAAAGGGGTACCCCTTTGCACTTTTTTCACTGAAAAAATCCAAAAAAATAAATCGCTCCAATTCGTGGAGTGTTGTACCATTTATGAATGGTTATTTAATTTTGAATAAAAATCCGTTTAAATTGGGCCAAAACATTGTCCGGTTTGCCTGTAATCGACGATTGAAGTTTAAACATAATCCATCTAACGCAATTTCATACTCTCCGTGCAAAATATGAAATATCGCACCTCCCATACATAATTTGCATATAATTTCTTAATCTGATTGACAATCGGACTATACGAAACAATACGCAGACTAATTCGGGTACAAAAAAATTTCGATTTATTTTTACAAATTTGCAAAGGGGTACCCCTTTGCACTTTTTTCACTGAAAAAATCCAAAAAAATAAATCGCTCCAATTCGTGGAGTGTTGTACCATTTATGAATGGTTATTTAATTTTGAATAACAATCCGTTTAAATTGGGTCAAAACATTGTCCGGTTTGCCTGTAATCGACGATTGAAGTTTAAACAAAATCCGTCTAACGCAATTTCATACTCTCCGTGCAAAATATGAAATATCGCACCTCCCATACATAATTTGCATATAATTTCTTAATCTGATTGACAATCGGACTATACGAAACAATACGCAGACTAATTCGGGTACAAAAAAATTTCGATTTATTTTTACAAATTTGCAAAGGGGTACCCCTTTGCACTTTTTTCACTGAAAAAATCCAAAAAAATAAATCGCTCCAATTCGTGGAGTGTTGTACCATTTATGAATGGTTATTTAATTTTGAATAACAATCCGTTTAAATTGGGTCAAAACATTGTCCGGTTTGCCTGTAATCGACGATTGAAGTTTAAACATAATCCGTCTAACGCAATTTCATACTCTCCGTGCAAAATATGAAATATCGCACCTCCCATACATAATTTGCATATAATTTCTTAATCTGATTGACAATCGGACTATACGAAACAATACGCAGACTAATTCGGGTACAAAAAAATTTCGATTTATTTTTACAAATTTGCAAAGGGGTACCCCTTTGCACTTTTTTCACTGAAAAAATGCAAAAAAATAAATCGCTCCAATTCGTGGAGTGTTGTACCATTTATGAATGGTTATTTAATTTTGAATAAAAATCCGTTTAAATTGGGTCAAAACATTGTCCGGTTTGCCTGTAATCGACGATTGAAGTTTAAACATAATCCGTCTAACGCAATTTCATACTCTCCGTGCAAAATATGAAATATCGCACCTCCCATACATAATTTGCATATAATTTCTTAATCTGATTGACAATCGGACTATACGAAACAATACGCAGACTAATTCGGGTACAAAAAATTTCGATTTATTTTTACAAATTTGCAAAGGGGTACGTACCCCTTTGCACTTTTTTCACTGAAAAAATCCAAAAAAATAAATCGCTCCAATTCGTGGAGTGTTGTACCATTTATGAATGGTTATTTAATTTTGAATAAAAATCCGTTTAAATTGGGTCAAAACATTGTCCGGTTTGACTGTAATCGACGATTGAAGTTTAAACATAATCCGTCTAACGCAATTTCATACTCTCCGTGCAAAATATGAAATATCGCACCTCCCATACATAATTTGCATATAATTTCTTAATCTGATTGACAATCGGACTATACGAAACAATACGCAAACTAATTCGGGTACAAAAAAATTTCGATTTATTTTTACAAATTTGCAAAGGGGTACCCCTTTGCACTTTTTTCACTGAAAAAATGCAAAAAAATAAATCGCTCCAATTCGTGGAGTGTTGTACCATTTATGAATGGTTATTTAATTTTGAATAAAAATCCGTTTAAATTGGGTCAAAACATTGTCCGGTTTGCCTGTAATCGACGATTGAAGTTTAAACATAATCCGTCTAACGCAATTTCATACTCTCCGTGCAAAATATGAAATATCGCACCTCCCATCCATAATTTGCATATAATTTCTTAATCTGATTGACAATCGGACTATACGAAACAATACGCAGACTAATTCGGGTACAAAAAAATTTCGATTTATTTTTACAAATTTGCAAAGGGGTACCCCTTTGCACTTTTTTCACTGAAAAAATCAAAAAAATAAATCGCTCCAATTCGTGGAGTGTTGTACCATTTATGAATGGTTATTTAATTTTTAATAAAAATCCGTTTAAATTGGGCCAAAACATTGTCCGGTTTGCCTGTAATCGACGATTGAAGTTTAAACATAATCCGTCTAACGCAATTTCATACTCTCCGTGCAAAATATGAAATATCGCACCTCCCATACATAATTTGCATATAATTTCTTAATCTGATTGACAATCGGACTATACGAAACAATACGCAGACTAATTCGGGTACAAAAAAATTTCGATTTATTTTTACAAATTTGCAAAGGGGTACCCCTTTGCACTTTTTTCACTGAAAAAATCCAAAAAAATAAATCGCTCCAATTCGTGGAGTGTTGTACCATTTATGAATGGTTATTTAATTTTGAATAAAAATCCGTTTAAATTGGGCCAAAACATTGTCCGGTTTGCCTGTAATCGACGATTGAAGTTTAAACATAATCCATCTAACGCAATTTCATACTCTCCGTGCAAAATATGAAATATCGCACCTCCCATACATAATTTGCATATAATTTCTTAATCTGATTGACAATCGGACTATACGAAACAATACGCAGACTAATTCGGGTACAAAAAAATTTCGATTTA
Organism: Nephrotoma guestfalica; assembly: GCA_963691935.1. NCBI lineage: Eukaryota > Metazoa > Arthropoda > Insecta > Diptera > Tipulidae > Nephrotoma > Nephrotoma guestfalica. The sequence goes on along the minus strand of OY829915.1, from coordinate 43,174,170 downwards.
TTTTTACAAATTTGCAAACTTTTACAAACTTTTTTCACTGAAAAAATCCAAAAAAATAAATCGCTCCAATTCGTGGAGTGTTGTACCATTTATGAATGGTTATTTAATTTTGAATAAAAATCCGTTTAAATTGGGTCAAAACATTGTCCGGTTTGCCTGTAATCGACGATTGAAGTTTAAACATAATCCGTCTAACGCAATTTCATACTCTCCGTGCAAAATATGAAATATCGCACCTCCCATACATAATTTGCATATAATTTCTTAATCTGATTGACAATCGGACTATACGAAACAATACGCAGACTAATTCGGGTACAAAAAAATTTCGATTTATTTTTACAAATTTGCAAAGGGGTACCCCTTTGCACTTTTTTCACTGAAAAAATCCAAAAAAATAAATCGCTCCAATTCGTGGAGTGTTGTACCATTTATGAATGGTTATTTAATTTTGAATAAAAATCCGTTTAAATTGGGCCAAAACATTGTCCGGTTTGCCTGTAATCGACGATTGAAGTTTAAACATAATCCGTCTAACGCAATTTCATACTCTCCGTGCAAAATATGAAATATCGCACCTCCCATACATAATTTGCATATAATTTCTTAATCTGATTGACAATCGGACTATACGAAACAATACGCAGACTAATTCGGGTACAAAAAAATTTCGATTTATTTTTACAAATTTGCAAAGGGGTACCCCTTTGCACTTTTTTCACTGAAAAAATCCAAAAAAATAAATCGCTCCAATTCGTGGAGTGTTGTACCATTTATGAATGGTTATTTAATTTTGAATAAAAATCCGTTTAAATTGGGCCAAAACATTGTCCGGTTTGCCTGTAATCGACGATTGAAGTTTAAACATAATCCGTCTAACGCAATTTCATACTCTCCGTGCAAAATATGAAATATCGCACCTCCCATACATAATTTGCATATAATTTCTTAATCTGATTGACAATCGGACTATACGAAACAATACGCAGACTAATTCGGGTACAAAAAAATTTCGATTTATTTTTACAAATTTGCAAAGGGGTACCCCTTTGCACTTTTTTCACTGAAAAAATCCAAAAAAATAAATCGCTCCAATTCGTGGAGTGTTGTACCATTTATGAATGGTTATTTAATTTTGAATAAAAATCCGTTTAAATTGGGTCAAAACATTGTCCGGTTTGTCTGTAATCGACGATTGAAGTTTAAACATAATCCGTCTAACGCAACTTCATACTCTCCGTGCAAAATATGAAATATCGCACCTCCCATACATAATTTGCATATAATTTCTTAATCTGATTGACAATCGGACTATACGAAACAATACGCAGACTAATTCGGGTACAAAAAAATTTCGATTTATTTTTACAAATTTGCAAAGGGGTACCCCTTTGCACTTTTTTCACTGAAAAAATCCAAAAAAATAAATCGCTCCAATTCGTGGAGTGTTGTACCATTTATGAATGGTTATTTAATTTTGAATAACAATCCGTTTAAATTGGGTCAAAACATTGTCCGGTTTGCCTGTAATCGACGATTGAAGTTTAAACATAATCCATCTAACGCAATTTCATACTCTCCGTGCAAAATATGAAATATCGCACCTCCCATACATAATTTGCATATAATTTCTTAATCTGATTGACAATCGGACTATACGAAACAATACGCAGACTAATTCGGGTACAAAAAAATTTCGATTTATTTTTACAAATTTGCAAAGGGGTACCCCTCTGCACTTTTTTCACTGAAAAAATCCAAAAAAATAAATCGCTCCAATTCGTGGAGTGTTGTACCATTTATGAATGGTTATTTAATTTTGAATAACAATCCGTTTAAATTGGGTCAAAACATTGTCCGGTTTGCCTGTAATCGACGATTGAAGTTTAAACATAATCCGTCTAACGCAACTTCATACTCTCCGTGCAAAATATGAAATATCGCACCTCCCATACATAATTTGCATATAATTTCTTAATCTGATTGACAATCGGACTATACGAAACAATACGCAGACTAATTCGGGTACAAAAAAATTTCGATTTATTTTTACAAATTTGCAAAGGGGTACCCCTTTGCACTTTTTTCACTGAAAAAATCCAAAAAAATAAATCGCTCCAATTCGTGGAGTGTTGTACCATTTATGAATGGTTATTCAATTTTGAATAAAAATCCGTTTAAATTGGGTCAAAACATTGTCCGGTTTGCCTGTAATCGACGATTGAAGTTTAAACATAATCCGTCTAACGCAATTTCATACTCTCCGTGCAAAATATGAAATATCGCACCTCCCATACATAATTTGCATATAATTTCTTAATCTGATTGACAATCGGACTATACGAAACAATACGCAGACTAATTCGGGTACAAAAAAATTTCGATTTATTTTTACAAATTTGCAAAGGGGTACCCCTTTGCACTTTTTTCACTGAAAAAATCCAAAAAAATAAATCGCTCCAATTCGTGGAGTGTTGTACCATTTATGAATGGTTATTTAATTTTGAATAAAAATCCGTTTAAATTGGGACAAAACATTGTCCGGTTTGCCTGTAATCGACGATTGAAGTTTAAATATAATCCGTCTAACGCAATTTCATACTCTCCGTGCAAAATATGAAATATCGCACCTCCCATACATAATTTGCATATAATTTCTTAATCTGATTGACAATCGGACTATACGAAACAATACGCAGACTAATTCGGGTACAAAAAAATTTCGATTTATTTTTACAAATTTGCAAAGGGGTACCCCTTTGCACTTTTTTCACTGAAAAAATCCAAAAAAATAAATCGCTCCAATTCGTGGAGTGTTGTACCATTTATGAATGGTTATTTAATTTTGAATAACAATCCGTTTAAATTGGGTCAAAACATTGTCCGGTTTGCCTGTAATCGACGATTGAAGTTTAAACATAATCCGTCTAACGCAATTTCATACTCTCCGTGCAAAATATGAAATATCGCACCTCCCATACATAATTTGCATATAATTTCTTAATCTGATTGACAATCGGACTATACGAAACAATACGCAGACTAATTCGGGTACAAAAAATTTCGATTTATTTTTACAAATTTGCAAAGGGGTACGTACCCCTTTGCACTTTTTTCACTGAAAAAATCCAAAAAAATAAATCGCTCCAATTCGTGGAGTGTTGTACCATTTATGAATGGTTATTTAATTTTGAATAAAAATCCGTTTAAATTGGGTCAAAACATTGTCCGGTTTGACTGTAATCGACGATTGAAGTTTAAACATAATCCGTCTAACGCAATTTCATACTCTCCGTGCAAAATATGAAATATCGCACCTCCCATACATAATTTGCATATAATTTCTTAATCTGATTGACAATCGGACTATACGAAACAATACGCAGACTAATTCGGGTACAAAAAAATTTCGATTTATTTTTACAAATTTGCAAAGGGGTACCCCTTTGCACTTTTTTCACTGAAAAAATCAAAAAAATAAATCGCTCCAATTCGTGGAGTGTTGTACCATTTATGAATGGTTATTTAATTTTTAATAAAAATCCGTTTAAATTGGGCCAAAACATTGTCCGGTTTGCCTGTAATCGACGATTGAAGTTTAAACATAATCCGTCTAACGCAATTTCATACTCTCCGTGCAAAATATGAAATATCGCACCTCCCATACATAATTTGCATATAATTTCTTAATCTGATTGACAATCGGACTATACGAAACAATACGCAGACTAATTCGGGTACAAAAAAATTTCGATTTATTTTTACAAATTTGCAAAGGGGTACCCCTTTGCACTTTTTTCACTGAAAAAATCCAAAAAAATAAATCGCTCCAATTCGTGGAGTGTTGTACCATTTATGAATGGTTATTTAATTTTGAATAAAAATCCGTTTAAATTGGGCCAAAACATTGTCCGGTTTGCCTGTAATCGACGATTGAAGTTTAAACATAATCCGTCTAACGCAATTTCATACTCTCCGTGCAAAATATGAAATATCGCACCTCCCATACATAATTTGCATATAATTTCTTAATCTGATTGACAATCGGACTATACGAAACAATACGCAGACTAATTCGGGTACAAAAAAATTTCGATTTATTTTTACAAATTTGCAAAGGGGTACCCCTTTGCACTTTTTTCACTGAAAAAATCCAAAAAAATAAATCGCTCCAATTCGTGGAGTGTTGTACCATTTATGAATGGTTATTTAATTTTGAATAACAATCCGTTTAAATTGGGTCAAAACATTGTCCGGTTTGCCTGTAATCGATGATTGAAGTTTAAACATAATCCGTCTAACGCAATTTCATACTCTCCGTGCAAAATATGAAATATCGCACCTCCCATACATAATTTGCATATAATTTCTTAATCTGATTGACAATCGGACTATACGAAACAATACGCAGACTAATTCGGGTACAAAAAAATTTCGATTTATTTTTACAAATTTGCAAAGGGGTACCCCTTTGCACTTTTTTCACTGAAAAAATCCAAAAAAATAAATCGCTCCAATTCGTGGAGTGTTGTACCATTTATGAATGGTTATTTAATTTTGAATAACAATCCGTTTAAATTGGGTCAAAACATTGTCCGGTTTGCCTGTAATCGACGATTGAAGTTTAAACATAATCCGTCTAACGCAATTTCATACTCTCCGTGCAAAATATGAAATATCGCACCTCCCATACATAATTTGCATATAATTTCTTAATCTGATTGACAATCGGACTATACGAAACAATACGCAGACTAATTCGGGTTCAAAAAAATTTCGATTTATTTTTACAAATTTGCAAAGGGGTACCCCTTTGCACTTTTTTCACTGAAAAAAACCAAAAAAATAAATCGCTCCAATTCGTGGAGTGTTGTACCATTTATGAATGGTTATTTAATTTTGAATAACAATCCGTTTAAATTGGGTCAAAACATTGTCCGGTTTGTCTGTAATCGACGATTGAAGTTTAAACATAATCCGTCTAACGCAACTTCATACTCTCCGTGCAAAATATGAAATATCGCACCTCCCATACATAATTTGCATATAATTTCTTAATCTGATTGACAATCGGACTATACGAAACAATACGCAGACTAATTCGGGTACAAAAAAATTTCGATTTATTTTTACAAATTTGCAAAGGGGTACCCCTTTGCACTTTTTTCACTGAAAAAATCCAAAAAAATAAATCGCTCCAATTCGTGGAGTGTTGTACCATTTATGAATGGTTATTTAATTTTGAATAACAATCCGTTTAAATTGGGTCAAAACATTGTCCGGTTTGCCTGTAATCGACGATTGAAGTTTAAACATAATCCGTCTAACGCAATTTCATACTCTCCGTGCAAAATATGACATATCGCACCTCCCATACATAATTTGCATATAATTTCTTAATCTGATTGACAATCGGACTATACGAAACAATACGCAGACTAATTCGGGTACAAAAAAATTTCGATTTATTTTTACAAATTTGCAAAGGGGTACCCCTTTGCACTTTTTTCACTGAAAAAATCCAAAAAAATAAATCGCTCCAATTCGTGGAGTGTTGTACCATTTATGAATGGTTATTTAATTTTGAATAACAATCCGTTTAAATTGGGTCAAAACATTGTCCGGTTTGCCTGTAATCGACGATTGAAGTTTAAACATAATCCGTCTAACGCAATTTCATACTCTCCGTGCAAAATATGAAATATCGCACCTCCCATACATAATTTGCATATAATTTCTTAATCTGATTGACAATCGGACTATACGAAACAATACGCAGACTAATTCGGGTACAAAAAAATTTCGATTTATTTTTACAAATTTGGAAACTTTTACAAACTTTTTTCACTGAAAAAATCCAAAAAAATAAATCGCTCCAATTCGTGGAGTGTTGTACCATTTATGAATGGTTATTTAATTTTGAATAAAAATCCGTTTAAATTGGGTCAAAACATTGTCCGGTTTGCCTGTAATCGACGATTGAAGTTTAAACATAATCCGTCTAACGCAATTTCATACTCTCCGTGCAAAATATGAAATATCGCACCTCCCATACATAATTTGCATATAATTTCTTAATCTGATTGACAATCGGACTATACGAAACAATACGCAGACTAATTCGGGTACAAAAAAATTTCGATTTATTTTTACAAATTTGCAAAGGGGTACCCCTTTGCACTTTTTTCACTGAAAAAATCCAAAAAAACAAATCGCTCCAATTCGTGGAGGGTTGTACCATTTATGAATGGTTATTTAATTTTGAATAAAAATCCGTTTAAATTGGGTCAAAACATTGTCCGGTTTGCCTGTAATCGACGATTGAAGTTTAAACATAATCCGTCTAACGCAATTTCATACTCTCCGTGCAAAATATGAAATATCGCACCTCCCATACATAATTTGCATATAATTTCTTAATCTGATTGACAATCGGACTATAAGAAACAATACGCAGACTAATTCGGGTACAAAAAAATTTCGATTTATTTTTACAAATTTGCAAAGGGGTACCCCTTTGCACTTTTTTCACTGAAAAAATCCAAAAAAATAAATCGCTCCAATTCGTGGAGTGTTGTACCATTTATGAATGGTTATTTAATTTTGAATAAGAATCCGTTTAAATTGGGCCAAAACATTGTCCGGTTTGCCTGTAATCGACGATTGAAGTTTAAACATAATCCGTCTAACGCAATTTCATACTCTCCGTGCAAAATATGAAATATCGCACCTCCCATACATAATTTGCATATAATTTCTTAATCTGATTGACAATCGGACTATACGAAACAATACGCAGACTAATTCGGGTACAAAAAAATTTCGATTTATTTTTACAAATTTGCAAAGGGGTACCCCTTTGCACTTTTTTCACTGAAAAAATCCAAAAAAATAAATCGCTCCAATTCGTGGAGTGTTGTACCATTTATGAATGGTTATTTAATTTTGAATAAAAATCCGTTTAAATTGGGCCAAAACATTGTCCGGTTTGCCTGTAATCGACGATTGAAGTTTAAACATAATCCGTCTAACGCAATTTCATACTCTCCGTGCAAAATATGAAATATCGCACCTCCCATACATAATTTGCATATAATTTCTTAATCTGATTGACAATCGGACTATACGAAACAATACGCAGACTAATTCGGGTACAAAAAAATTTCGATTTATTTTTACAAATTTGCAAAGGGGTACCCCTTTGCACTTTTTTCACTGAAAAAATCCAAAAAAATAAATCGCTCCAATTCGTGGAGTGTTGTACCATTTATGAATGGTTATTTAATTTTGAATAACAATCCGTTTAAATTGGGTCAAAACATTGTCCGGTTTGCCTGTAATCGACGATTGAAGTTTAAACATAATCCGTCTAACGCAACTTCATACTCTCCGTGCAAAATATGAAATATCGCACCTCCCATACATAATTTGCATATAATTTCTTAATCTGATTGACAATCGGACTATACGAAACAATACGCAGACTAATTCGGGTACAAAAAAATTTCGATTTATTTTTACAAATTTGCAAAGGGGTACCCCTTTGCACTTTTTTCACTGAAAAAATCCAAAAAAATAAATCGCTCCAATTCGTGGAGTGTTGTACCATTTATGAATGGTTATTTAATTTTGAATAAAAATCCGTTTAAATTGGGACAAAACATTGTCCGGTTTGCCTGTAATCGACGATTGAAGTTTAAATATAATCCGTCTAACGCAATTTCATACATAATTTGCATATAATTTCTTAATCTGATTGACAATCGGACTATACGAAACAATACGCAGACTAATTCGGTTACAAAAAAATTTCGATTTATTTTTACAAATTTGCAAAGGGGTACCCCTTTGCACTTTTTTCACTGAAAAAATCAAAAAAAATAAATCGCTCCAATTCGTGGAGTGTTGTACCATTTATGAATGGTTATTTAATTTTTAATAAAAATCCGTTTAAATTGGGCCAAAACATTGTCCGGTTTGCCTGTAATCGACGATTGAAGTTTAAACATAATCCGTCTAACGCAATTTCATACTCTCCGTGCAAAATATGAAATATCGCACCTCCCATACATAATTTGCATATAATTTCTTAATCTGATTGACAATCGGACTATACGAAACAATACGCAGACTAATTCGGGTACAAAAAAATTTCGATTTATTTTTACAAATTTGCAAAGGGGTACCCCTTTGCACTTTTTTCACTGAAAAAATCCAAAAAAATAAATCGCTCCAATTCGTGGAGTGTTGTACCATTTATGAATGGTTATTTAATTTTGAATAAAAATCCGTTTAAATTGGGCCAAAACATTGTCCGGTTTGCCTGTAATCGACGATTGAAGTTTAAATATAATCCGTCTAACGCAATTTCATACTCTCCGTGCAAAATATGAAATATCGCACCTCCCATACATAATTTGCATATAATTTCTTAATCTGATTGACAATCGGACTATACGAAACAATACGCAGACTAATTCGGGTACAAAAAAATTTCGATTTATTTTTACAAATTTGCAAAGGGGTACCCCTTTGCACTTTTTTCACTGAAAAATTCCAAAAAAATAAATCGCTCCAATTCGTGGAGTGTTGTACCATTTATGAATGGTTATTTAATTTTGAATAAAAATCCGTTTAAATTGGGTCAAAACATTGTCCGGTTTGCCTGTAATCGACGATTGAAGTTTAAATATAATCCGTCTAACGCAATTTCATACTCTCCGTGCAAAATATGAAATATCGCACCTCCCATACATAATTTGCATATAATTTCTTAATCTGATTGACAATCGGACTATACGAAACAATACGCAGACTAATTCGGGTACAAAAAAATTTCGATTTATTTTTACAAATTTGCAAAGGGGTACCCCTTTGCACTTTTTTCACTGAAAAAATCCAAAAAAATAAATCGCTCCAATTCGTGGAGTGTTGTACCATTTATGAATGGTTATTTAATTTTGAATAAAAATCCGTTTAAATTGGGTCAAAACATTGTCCGGTTTGTCTGTAATCGACGATTGAAGTTTAAACATAATCCGTCTAACGCAACTTCATACTCTCCGTGCAAAATATGAAATATCGCACCTCCCATACATAATTTGCATATAATTTCTTAATCTGATTGACAATCGGACTATACGAAACAATACGCAGACTAATTCGGGTACAAAAAAATTTCGATTTATTTTTACAAATTTGCAAAGGGGTACCCCTTTGCACTTTTTTCACTGAAAAAATCCAAAAAAATGAATCGCTCCAATTCGTGGAGTGTTGTACCATTTATGAATGGTTATTTAATTTTGAATAAAAATCCGTTTAAATTGGGTCAAAACATTGTCCGGTTTGTCTGTAATCGACGATTGAAGTTTAAACATAATCCGTCTAACGCAACTTCATACTCTCCGTGCAAAATATGAAATATCGCACCTCCCATACATAATTTGCATATAATTTCTTAATCTGATTGACAATCGGACTATAAGAAACAATACGCAGACTAATTCGGGTGCAAAAAAATTTCGATTTATTTTTACAAATTTGCAAAGGGGTACCCCTTTGCACTTTTTTCACTGAAAAAATCCAAAAAAATAAATCGCTCCAATTCGTGGAGTGTTGTACCATTTATGAATGGTTATTTAATTTTGAATAACAATCCGTTTAAATTGGGTCAAAACATTGTCCGGTTTGCCTGTAATCGACGATTGAAGTTTAAACATAATCCGTCTAACGCAACTTCATACTCTCCGTGCAAAATATGAAATATCGCACCTCCCATACATAATTTGCATATAATTTCTTAATCTGATTGACAATCGGACTATACGAAACAATACGCAGACTAATTCGGGTACAAAAAAATTTCGATTTATTTTTACAAATTTGCAAAGGGGTACCCCTTTGCACTTTTTTCACTGAAAAAATCCAAAAAAATAAATCGCTCCAATTCGTGGAGTGTTGTACCATTTATGAATGGTTATTTAATTTTGAATAAAAATCCGTTTAAATTGGGACAAAACATTGTCCGGTTTGCCTGTAATCGACGATTGAAGTTTAAATATAATCCGTCTAACGCAATTTCATACTCTCCGTGCAAAATATGAAATATCGCACCTCCCATACATAATTTGCATATAATTTCTTAATCTGATTGACAATCGGACTATACGAAACAATACGCAGACTAATTCGGTTACAAAAAAATTTCGATTTATTTTTACAAATTTGCAAAGGGGTACACCCCTTTGCACTTTTTTCACTGAAAAAATCCAAAAAAATAAATCGCTCCAATTCGTGGAGTGTTGTACCATTTATGAATGGTTATTTAATTTTTAATAAAAATCCGTTTAAATTGGGCCAAAACATTGTCCGGTTTGCCTGTAATCGACGATTGAAGTTTAAACATAATCCGTCTAACGCAATTTCATACTCTCCGTGCAAAATATGAAATATCGCACCTCCCATACATAATTTGCATATAATTTCTTAATCTGATTGACAATCGGACTATACGAAACAATACGCAGACTAATTCGGGTACAAAAAAATTTCGATTTATTTTTACAAATTTGCAAAGGGGTACCCCTTTGCACTTTTTTCACTGAAAAAATCCAAAAAAATAAATCGCTCCAATTCGTGGAGTGTTGTACCATTTATGAATGGTTATTTAATTTTGAATAAAAATCCGTTTAAATTGGGTCAAAACATTGTCCGGTTTGTCTGTAATCGACGATTGAAGTTTAAACATAATCCGTCTAACGCAACTTCATACTCTCCGTGCAAAATATGAAATATCGCACCTCCCATACATAATTTGCATATAATTTCTTAATCTGATTGACAATCGGACTATACGAAACAATACGCAGACTAATTCGGGTACAAAAAAATTTCGATTTATTTTTACAAATTTGCAAAGGGGTACCCCTTTGCACTTTTTTCACTGAAAAAATCCAAAAAAATGAATCGCTCCAATTCGTGGAGTGTTGTACCATTTATGAATGGTTATTTAATTTTGAATAAAAATCCGTTTAAATTGGGTCAAAACATTGTCCGGTTTGTCTGTAATCGACGATTGAAGTTTAAACATAATCCGTCTAACGCAACTTCATACTCTCCGTGCAAAATATGAAATATCGCACCTCCCATACATAATTTGCATATAATTTCTTAATCTGATTGACAATCGGACTATACGAAACAATACGCAGACTAATTCGGGTACAAAAAAATTTCGATTTATTTTTACAAATTTGCAAAGGGGGTACCTCTTTGCACTTTTTTCACTGAAAAAATCCAAAAAAATAAATCGCTCCAATTCGTGGAGTGTTGTACCATTTATGAATGGTTATTTAATTTTGAATAAAAATCCGTTTAAATTGGGTCAAAACATTGTCCGGTTTGCCTGTAATCGACGATCGAAGTTTAAACATAATCCGTCTAACGCAATTTCATACTCTCCGTGCAAAATATGAAATATCGCACCTCCCATACATAATTTGCATATAATTTCTTAATCTGATTGACAATCGGACTATACGAAACAATACGCAGACTAATTCGGGTACAAAAAAATTTCGATTTATTTTTACAAATTTGCAAAGGGGTACCCCTTTGCACTTTTTTCACTGAAAAAATCCAAAAAAATAAATCGCTCCAATTCGTGGAGTGTTGTACCATTTATGAATGGTTATTTAATTTTGAATAAAAATCCGTTTAAATTGGGTCAAAACATTGTCCGGTTTGCCTGTAATCGACGATTGAAGTTTAAACATAATCCGTCTAACGCAACTTCATACTCTCCGTGCAAAATATGAAATATCGCACCTCCCATACATAATTTGCATATAATTTCTTAATCTGATTGACAATCGGACTATACGAAACAATACGCAGACTAATTCGGGTACAAAAAAATTTCGATTTATTTTTACAAATTTGCAAAGGGGTACCCCTTTGCACTTTTTTCACTGAAAAAATCCAAAAAAATAAATCGCTCCAATTCGTGGAGTGTTGTACCATTTATGAATGGTTATTTAATTTTGAATAAAAATCCGTTTAAATTGGGACAAAACATTGTCCGGTTTGCCTGTAATCGACGATTGAAGTTTAAATATAATCCGTCTAACGCAATTTCATACTCTCCGTGCAAAATATGAAATATCGCACCTCCCATACATAATTTGCATATAATTTCTTAATCTGATTGACAATCGGACTATACGAAACAATACGCAGACTAATTCGGTTACAAAAAAATTTCGATTTATTTTTACAAATTTGCAAAGGGGTACCCCTTTGCACTTTTTTCACTGAAAAAATCAAAAAAAATAAATCGCTCCAATTCGTGGAGTGTTGTACCATTTATGAATGGTTATTTAATTTTTAATAAAAATCCGTTTAAATTGGGCCAAAACATTGTCCGGTTTGCCTGTAATCGACGATTGAAGTTTAAATATAATCCGTCTAACGCAATTTCATACTCTCCGTGCAAAATATGAAATATCGCACCTCCCATACATAATTTGCATATAATTTCTTAATCTGATTGACAATCGGACTATACGAAACAATACGCAGACTAATTCGGGTACAAAAAAATTTCGATTTATTTTTACAAATTTGCAAAGGGGTACCCCTTTGCACTTTTTTCACTGAAAAATTCCAAAAAAATAAATCGCTCCAATTCGTGGAGTGTTGTACCATTTATGAATGGTTATTTAATTTTGAATAACAATCCGTTTAAATTGGGTCAAAACATTGTCCGGTTTGCCTGTAATCGACGATTGAAGTTTAAACATAATCCGTCTAACGCAATTTCATACTCTCCGTGCAAAATATGAAATATCGCACCTCCCATACATAATTTGCATATAATTTCTTAATCTGATTGACAATCGGACTATACTAAACAATACGCAGACTAATTCGGGTACAAAAAAATTTCGATTTATTTTTACAGATTTGCAAAGGGGTACCCCTTTGCACTTTTTTCACTGAAAAAATCCAAAAAAATAAATCGCTCCAATTCGTGGAGTGTTGTACCATTTATGAATGGTTATTTAATTTTGAATAAAAATCCGTTTAAATTGGGTCAAAACATTGTCCGGTTTGTCTGTAATCGACGATTGAAGTTTAAACATAATCCGTCTAACGCAACTTCATACTCTCCGTGCAAAATATGAAATATCGCACCTCCCATACATAATTTGCATATAATTTCTTAATCTGATTGACAATCGGACTATACGAAACAATACGCAGACTAATTCGGGTACAAAAAAATTTCGATTTATTTTTACAAATTTGCAAAGGGGTACCCCTTTGCACTTTTTTCACTGAAAAAAACCAAAAAAATAAATCGCTCCAATTCGTGGAGTGTTGTACCATTTATGAATGGTTATTTAATTTTGAATAACAATCCGTTTAAATTGGGTCAAAACATTGTCCGGTTTGCCTGTAATCGACGATTGAAGTTTAAACATAATCCGTCTAACGCAATTTCATACTCTCCGTGCAAAATATGAAATATCGCACCTCCCATACATAATTTGCATATAATTTCTTAATCCGATTGACAATCGGACTATACGAAACAATACGCAGACTAATTCGGGTACAAAAAAATTTCGATTTATTTTTACAAATTTGCAAAGGGGTACCCCTTTGCACTTTTTTCACTGAAAAAAACCAAAAAAATAAATCGCTCCAATTCGTGGAGTGTTGTACCATTTATGAATGGTTATTTAATTTTGAATAACAATCCGTTTAAATTGGGTCAAAACATTGTCCGGTTTGCCTGTAATCGACGATTGAAGTTTAAACATAATCCGTCTAACGCAATTTCATACTCTCCGTGCAAAATATGAAATATCGCACCTCCCATACATAATTTGCATATAATTTCTTAATCTGATTGACAATCGGACTATACGAAACAATACGCAGACTAATTCGGGTACAAAAAAATTTCGATTTATTTTTACAAATTTGCAAAGGGGGTACCTCTTTGCACTTTTTTCACTGAAAAAATCCAAAAAAATAAATCGCTCCAATTCGTGGAGTGTTGTACCATTTATGAATGGTTATTTAATTTTGAATAAAAATCCGTTTAAATTGGGCCAAAACATTGTCCGGTTTGCCTGTAATCGACGATTGAAGTTTAAACATAATCCGTCTAACGCAATTTCATACTCTCCGTGCAAAATATGAAATATCGCACCTCCCATACATAATTTGCATATAATTTCTTAATCCGATTGACAATCGGACTATACGAAACAATACGCAGACTAATTCGGGTACAAAAAAATTTCAATTTATTTTTACAAATTTGCAAAGGGGTACCCCCTTTGCACTTTTTTCACTGAAAAAATTCAAAAAAATAAATCGGTCCAATTCGTGGAGTGTTGTACCATTTATGAATGGTTATTTAATTTTGAATAAAAATCCGTTTAAATTGGGCCAAAACATTGTCCGGTTTGCCTGTAATCGACGATTGAAGTTTAAACATAATCCGTCTAACGCAATTTCATACTCTCCGTGCAAAATATGAAATATCGCACCTCCCATACATAATTTGCATATAATTTCTTAATCCGATTGACAATCGGACTATACGAAACAATACGCAGACTAATTCGGGTACAAAAAAATTTCGATTTATTTTTACAAATTTGCAAAGGGGTACCCCTTTGCACTTTTTTCACTGAAAAAATCCAAAAAAATAAATCGGTCCAATTCGTGGAGTGTTGTACCATTTATGAATGGTTATTTAATTTTGAATAAAAATCCGTTTAAATTGGGCCAAAACATTGTCCGGTTTGCCTGTAATCGACGATTGAAGTTTAAACATAATCCGTCTAACGCAATTTCATACTCTCCGTGCAAAATATGAAATATTGCACCTCCCATACATAATTTGCATATAATTTCTTAATCCGATTGACAATCGGACTATACGAAACAATACGCAGACTAATTCGGGTACAAAAAAATTTCGATTTATTTTTACAAATTTGCAAAGGGGTACCCCTTTGCACTTTTTTCACTGAAAAAATCCAAAAAAATAAATCGCTCAAATTCGTGGAGTGTTGTACCATTTATGAATGGTTATTTAATTTTGAATAAAAATCCGTTTAAATTGGGTCAAAGCATTGTCCGGTTTGCCTGTAATCGACGATTGAAGTTTAAACATAATCCGTCTAACGCAATTTCATACTCTCCGTGCAAAATATGAAATATCGCACCTCCCATACATAATTTGCATATAATTTCTTAATCCGATTGACAATCGGACTATACGAAACAATACGCAGACTAATTCGGGTACAAAAAAATTTCGATTTATTTTTACAAATTTGCAAAGGGGTACCCCTTTGCACTTTTTTCACTGAAAAAAACCAAAAAAATAAATCGCTCCAATTCGTGGAGTGTTGTACCATTTATGAATGGTTATTTAATTTTGAATAACAATCCGTTTAAATTGGGTCAAAACATTGTCCGGTTTGCCTGTAATCGACGATTGAAGTTTAAACATAATCCGTCTAACGCAATTTCATACTCTCCGTGCAAAATATGAAATATCGCACCTCCCATACATAATTTGCATATAATTTCTTAATCTGATTGACAATCGGACTATACGAAACAATACGCAGACTAATTCGGGTACAAAAAAATTTCGATTTATTTTTACAAATTTGCAAAGGGGTACCCCTTTGCACTTTTTTCACTGAAAAAATCCAAAAAAATAAATCGCTCCAATTCGTGGAGTGTTGTACCATTTATGAATGGTTATTTAATTTTGAATAAAAATCCGTTTAAATTGGGTCAAAACATTGTCCGGTTTGTCTGTAATCGACGATTGAAGTTTAAACATAATCCGTCTAACGCAACTTCATACTCTCCGTGCAAAATATGAAATATCGCACCTCCCATACATAATTTGCATATAATTTCTTAATCTGATTGACAATCGGACTATACGAAACAATACGCAGACTAATTCGGGTACAAAAAAATTTCGATTTATTTTTACAAATTTGCAAAGGGGTACCCCTTTGCACTTTTTTCACTGAAAAAATCCAAAAAAATGAATCGCTCCAATTCGTGGAGTGTTGTACCATTTATGAATGGTTATTTAATTTTGAATAAAAATCCGTTTAAATTGGGTCAAAACATTGTCCGGTTTGTCTGTAATCGACGATTGAAGTTTAAACATAATCCGTCTAACGCAACTTCATACTCTCCGTGCAAAATATGAAATATCGCACCTCCCATACATAATTTGCATATAATTTCTTAATCTGATTGACAATCGGACTATAAGAAACAATACGCAGACTAATTCGGGTGCAAAAAAATTTCGATTTATTTTTACAAATTTGCAAAGGGGTACCCCTTTGCACTTTTTTCACTGAAAAAATCCAAAAAAATAAATCGCTCCAATTCGTGGAGTGTTGTACCATTTATGAATGGTTATTTAATTTTGAATAACAATCCGTTTAAATTGGGTCAAAACATTGTCCGGTTTGCCTGTAATCGACGATTGAAGTTTAAACATAATCCGTCTAACGCAACTTCATACTCTCCGTGCAAAATATGAAATATCGCACCTCCCATACATAATTTGCATATAATTTCTTAATCTGATTGACAATCGGACTATACGAAACAATACGCAGACTAATTCGGGTACAAAAAAATTTCGATTTATTTTTACAAATTTGCAAAGGGGTACCCCTTTGCACTTTTTTCACTGAAAAAATCCAAAAAAATAAATCGCTCCAATTCGTGGAGTGTTGTACCATTTATGAATGGTTATTTAATTTTGAATAAAAATCCGTTTAAATTGGGACAAAACATTGTCCGGTTTGCCTGTAATCGACGATTGAAGTTTAAATATAATCCGTCTAACGCAATTTCATACTCTCCGTGCAAAATATGAAATATCGCACCTCCCATACATAATTTGCATATAATTTCTTAATCTGATTGACAATCGGACTATACGAAACAATACGCAGACTAATTCGGTTACAAAAAAATTTCGATTTATTTTTACAAATTTGCAAAGGGGTACACCCCTTTGCACTTTTTTCACTGAAAAAATCCAAAAAAATAAATCGCTCCAATTCGTGGAGTGTTGTACCATTTATGAATGGTTATTTAATTTTGAATAAAAATCCGTTTAAATTGGGTCAAAACATTGTCCGGTTTGTCTGTAATCGACGATTGAAGTTTAAACATAATCCGTCTAACGCAACTTCATACTCTCCGTGCAAAATATGAAATATCGCACCTCCCATACATAATTTGCATATAATTTCTTAATCTGATTGACAATCGGACTATACGAAACAATACGCAGACTAATTCGGGTACAAAAAAATTTCGATTTATTTTTACAAATTTGCAAAGGGGTACCCCTTTGCACTTTTTTCACTGAAAAAATCCAAAAAAATGAATCGCTCCAATTCGTGGAGTGTTGTACCATTTATGAATGGTTATTTAATTTTGAATAAAAATCCGTTTAAATTGGGTCAAAACATTGTCCGGTTTGTCTGTAATCGACGATTGAAGTTTAAACATAATCCGTCTAACGCAACTTCATACTCTCCGTGCAAAATATGAAATATCGCACCTCCCATACATAATTTGCATATAATTTCTTAATCTGATTGACAATCGGACTATACGAAACAATACGCAGACTAATTCGGGTACAAAAAAATTTCGATTTATTTTTACAAATTTGCAAAGGGGGTACCTCTTTGCACTTTTTTCACTGAAAAAATCCAAAAAAATAAATCGCTCCAATTCGTGGAGTGTTGTACCATTTATGAATGGTTATTTAATTTTGAATAAAAATCCGTTTAAATTGGGTCAAAACATTGTCCGGTTTGCCTGTAATCGACGATCGAAGTTTAAACATAATCCGTCTAACGCAATTTCATACTCTCCGTGCAAAATATGAAATATCGCACCTCCCATACATAATTTGCATATAATTTCTTAATCTGATTGACAATCGGACTATACGAAACAATACGCAGACTAATTCGGGTACAAAAAAATTTCGATTTATTTTTACAAATTTGCAAAGGGGTTCCCCTTTGCACTTTTTTCACTGAAAAAATCCAAAAAAATAAATCGCTCCAATTCGTGGAGTGTTGTACCATTTATGAATGGTTATTTAATTTTGAATAAAAATCCGTTTAAATTGGGTCAAAACATTGTCCGGTTTGCCTGTAATCGACGATTGAAGTTTAAACATAATCCGTCTAACGCAACTTCATACTCTCCGTGCAAAATATGAAATATCGCACCTCCCATACATAATTTGCATATAATTTCTTAATCTGATTGACAATCGGACTATACGAAACAATACGCAGACTAATTCGGGTACAAAAAAATTTCGATTTATTTTTACAAATTTGCAAAGGGGTACCCCTTTGCACTTTTTTCACTGAAAAAATCCAAAAAAATAAATCGCTCCAATTCGTGGAGTGTTGTACCATTTATGAATGGTTATTTAATTTTGAATAAAAATCCGTTTAAATTGGGACAAAACATTGTCCGGTTTGCCTGTAATCGACGATTGAAGTTTAAATATAATCCGTCTAACGCAATTTCATACTCTCCGTGCAAAATATGAAATATCGCACCTCCCATACATAATTTGCATATAATTTCTTAATCTGATTGACAATCGGACTATACGAAACAATACGCAGACTAATTCGGTTACAAAAAAATTTCGATTTATTTTTACAAATTTGCAAAGGGGTACCCCTTTGCACTTTTTTCACTGAAAAAATCAAAAAAAATAAATCGCTCCAATTCGTGGAGTGTTGTACCATTTATGAATGGTTATTTAATTTTTAATAAAAATCCGTTTAAATTGGGCCAAAACATTGTCCGGTTTGCCTGTAATCGACGATTGAAGTTTAAATATAATCCGTCTAACGCAATTTCATACTCTCCGTGCAAAATATGAAATATCGCACCTCCCATACATAATTTGCATATAATTTCTTAATCTGATTGACAATCGGACTATACGAAACAATACGCAGACTAATTCGGGTACAAAAAAATTTCGATTTATTTTTACAAATTTGCAAAGGGGTACCCCTTTGCACTTTTTTCACTGAAAAATTCCAAAAAAATAAATCGCTCCAATTCGTGGAGTGTTGTACCATTTATGAATGGTTATTTAATTTTGAATAACAATCCGTTTAAATTGGGTCAAAACATTGTCCGGTTTGCCTGTAATCGACGATTGAAGTTTAAACATAATCCGTCTAACGCAATTTCATACTCTCCGTGCAAAATATGAAATATCGCACCTCCCATACATAATTTGCATATAATTTCTTAATCTGATTGACAATCGGACTATACTAAACAATACGCAGACTAATTCGGGTACAAAAAAATTTCGATTTATTTTTACAGATTTGCAAAGGGGTACCCCTTTGCACTTTTTTCACTGAAAAAATCCAAAAAAATAAATCGCTCCAATTCGTGGAGTGTTGTACCATTTATGAATGGTTATTTAATTTTGAATAAAAATCCGTTTAAATTGGGTCAAAACATTGTCCGGTTTGTCTGTAATCGACGATTGAAGTTTAAACATAATCCGTCTAACGCAACTTCATACTCTCCGTGCAAAATATGAAATATCGCACCTCCCATACATAATTTGCATATAATTTCTTAATCTGATTGACAATCGGACTATACGAAACAATACGCAGACTAATTCGGGTACAAAAAAATTTCGATTTATTTTTACAAATTTGCAAAGGGGTACCCCTTTGCACTTTTTTCACTGAAAAAAACCAAAAAAATAAATCGCTCCAATTCGTGGAGTGTTGTACCATTTATGAATGGTTATTTAATTTTGAATAACAATCCGTTTAAATTGGGTCAAAACATTGTCCGGTTTGCCTGTAATCGACGATTGAAGTTTAAACATAATCCGTCTAACGCAATTTCATACTCTCCGTGCAAAATATGAAATATCGCACCTCCCATACATAATTTGCATATAATTTCTTAATCCGATTGACAATCGGACTATACGAAACAATACGCAGACTAATTCGGGTACAAAAAAATTTCGATTTATTTTTACAAATTTGCAAAGGGGTACCCCTTTGCACTTTTTTCACTGAAAAAAACCAAAAAAATAAATCGCTCCAATTCGTGGAGTGTTGTACCATTTATGAATGGTTATTTAATTTTGAATAACAATCCGTTTAAATTGGGTCAAAACATTGTCCGGTTTGCCTGTAATCGACGATTGAAGTTTAAACATAATCCGTCTAACGCAATTTCATACTCTCCGTGCAAAATATGAAATATCGCACCTCCCATACATAATTTGCATATAATTTCTTAATCTGATTGACAATCGGACTATACGAAACAATACGCAGACTAATTCGGGTACAAAAAAATTTCGATTTATTTTTACAAATTTGCAAAGGGGGTACCTCTTTGCACTTTTTTCACTGAAAAAATCCAAAAAAATAAATCGCTCCAATTCGTGGAGTGTTGTACCATTTATGAATGGTTATTTAATTTTGAATAAAAATCCGTTTAAATTTTAAGGTTTGCCTGTAATCGACGATTGAAGTTTAAACATAATCCGTCTAACGCAATTTCATACTCTCCGTGCAAAATATGAAATATCGCACCTCCCATACATAATTTGCATATAATTTCTTAATCCGATTGACAATCGGACTATACGAAACAATACGCAGACTAATTCGGGTACAAAAAAATTTCAATTTATTTTTACAAATTTGCAAAGGGGTACCCCCTTTGCACTTTTTTCACTGAAAAAATTCAAAAAAATAAATCGGTCCAATTCGTGGAGTGTTGTACCATTTATGAATGGTTATTTAATTTTGAATAAAAATCCGTTTAAATTGGGCCAAAACATTGTCCGGTTTGCCTGTAATCGACGATTGAAGTTTAAACATAATCCGTCTAACGCAATTTCATACTCTCCGTGCAAAATATGAAATATCGCACCTCCCATACATAATTTGCATATAATTTCTTAATCCGATTGACAATCGGACTATACGAAACAATACGCAGACTAATTCGGGTACAAAAAAATTTCGATTTATTTTTACAAATTTGCAAAGGGGTACCCCTTTGCACTTTTTTCACTGAAAAAATCCAAAAAAATAAATCGGTCCAATTCGTGGAGTGTTGTACCATTTATGAATGGTTATTTAATTTTGAATAAAAATCCGTTTAAATTGGGCCAAAACATTGTCCGGTTTGCCTGTAATCGACGATTGAAGTTTAAACATAATCCGTCTAACGCAATTTCATACTCTCCGTGCAAAATATGAAATATTGCACCTCCCATACATAATTTGCATATAATTTCTTAATCCGATTGACAATCGGACTATACGAAACAATACGCAGACTAATTCGGGTACAAAAAAATTTCGATTTATTTTTACAAATTTGCAAAGGGGTACCCCTTTGCACTTTTTTCACTGAAAAAATCCAAAAAAATAAATCGCTCAAATTCGTGGAGTGTTGTACCATTTATGAATGGTTATTTAATTTTGAATAAAAATCCGTTTAAATTGGGTCAAAGCATTGTCCGGTTTGCCTGTAATCGACGATTGAAGTTTAAACATAATCCGTCTAACGCAATTTCATACTCTCCGTGCAAAATATGAAATATCGCACCTCCCATACATAATTTGCATATAATTTCTTAATCCGATTGACAATCGGACTATACGAAACAATACGCAGACTAATTCGGGTACAAAAAAATTTCGATTTATTTTTACAAATTTGCAAAGGGGTACCCCTTTGCACTTTTTTCACTGAAAAAAACCAAAAAAATAAATCGCTCCAATTCGTGGAGTGTTGTACCATTTATGAATGGTTATTTAATTTTGAATAACAATCCGTTTAAATTGGGTCAAAACATTGTCCGGTTTGCCTGTAATCGACGATTGAAGTTTAAACATAATCCGTCTAACGCAATTTCATACTCTCCGTGCAAAATATGAAATATCGCACCTCCCATACATAATTTGCATATAATTTCTTAATCTGATTGACAATCGGACTATACGAAACAATACGCAGACTAATTCGGGTACAAAAAAATTTCGATTTATTTTTACAAATTTGCAAAGGGGGTACCTCTTTGCACTTTTTTCACTGAAAAAATCCAAAAAAATAAATCGCTCCAATTCGTGGAGTGTTGTACCATTTATGAATGGTTATTTAATTTTGAATAAAAATCCGTTTAAATTGGGCCAAAACATTGTCCGGTTTGCCTGTAATCGACGATTGAAGTTTAAACATAATCCGTCTAACGCAATTTCATACTCTCCGTGCAAAATATGAAATATCGCACCTCCCATACATAATTTGCATATAATTTCTTAATCCGATTGACAATCGGACTATACGAAACAATACGCAGACTAATTCGGGTACAAAAAAATTTCAATTTATTTTTACAAATTTGCAAAGGGGTACCCCCTTTGCACTTTTTTCACTGAAAAAATTCAAAAAAATAAATCGGTCCAATTCGTGGAGTGTTGTACCATTTATGAATGGTTATTTAATTTTGAATAAAAATCCGTTTAAATTGGGCCAAAACATTGTCCGGTTTGCCTGTAATCGACGATTGAAGTTTAAACATAATCCGTCTAACGCAATTTCATACTCTCCGTGCAAAATATGAAATATCGCACCTCCCATACATAATTTGCATATAATTTCTTAATCCGATTGACAATCGGACTATACGAAACAATACGCAGACTAATTCGGGTACAAAAAAATTTCGATTTATTTTTACAAATTTGCAAAGGGGTACCCCTTTGCACTTTTTTCACTGAAAAAATCCAAAAAAATAAATCGGTCCAATTCGTGGAGTGTTGTACCATTTATGAATGGTTATTTAATTTTGAATAAAAATCCGTTTAAATTGGGCCAAAACATTGTCCGGTTTGCCTGTAATCGACGATTGAAGTTTAAACATAATCCGTCTAACGCAATTTCATACTCTCCGTGCAAAATATGAAATATTGCACCTCCCATACATAATTTGCATATAATTTCTTAATCCGATTGACAATCGGACTATACGAAACAATACGCAGACTAATTCGGGTACAAAAAAATTTCGATTTATTTTTACAAATTTGCAAAGGGGTACCCCTTTGCACTTTTTTCACTGAAAAAATCCAAAAAAATAAATCGCTCAAATTCGTGGAGTGTTGTACCATTTATGAATGGTTATTTAATTTTGAATAAAAATCCGTTTAAATTGGGTCAAAGCATTGTCCGGTTTGCCTGTAATCGACGATTGAAGTTTAAACATAATCCGTCTAACGCAATTTCATACTCTCCGTGCAAAATATGAAATATCGCACCTCCCATACATAATTTGCATATAATTTCTTAATCCGATTGACAATCGGACTATACGAAACAATACGCAGACTAATTCGGGTACAAAAAAATTTCGATTTATTTTTACAAATTTGCAAAGGGGTACCCCTTTGCACTTTTTTCACTGAAAAAATCCAAAAAAATAAATCGCTCAAATTCGTGGAGTGTTGTACCATTTATGAATGGTTATTTAATTTTGAATAAAAATCCGTTTAAATTGGGTCAAAGCATTGTCCGGTTTGCCTGTAATCGACGATTGAAGTTTAAACATGATCCGTCTAACGCAATTTCATACTCTCCGTGCAAAATATGAAATATCGCACCTCCCATACATAATTTGCATATAATTTCTTAATCCGATTGACAATCGGACTATACGAAACAATACGCAGACTAATTCGGGTACAAAAAAATTTCAATTTATTTTTACAAATTTGCAAAGGGGTACCCCCTTTGCACTTTTTTCACTGAAAAAATTCAAAAAAATAAATCTGTCCAATTCGTGGAGTGTTGTACCATTTATGAATGGTTATTTAATTTTGAATAAAAATCCGTTTAAATTGGGCCAAAACATTGTCCGGTTTGCCTGTAATCGACGATTGAAGTTTAAACATAATCCGTCTAACGCAATTTCATACTCTCCGTGCAAAATATGAAATATCGCACCTCCCATACATAATTTGCATATAATTTCTTAATCCGATTGACAATCGGACTATACGAAACAATACGCAGACTAATTCGGGTACAAAAAAATTTCGATTTATTTTTACAAATTTGCAAAGGGGTACCCCTTTGCACTTTTTTCACTGAAAAAATCCAAAAAAATAAATCGCTCAAATTCGTGGAGTGTTGTACCATTTATGAATGGTTATTTAATTTTGAATAAAAATCCGTTTAAATTGGGTCAAAGCATTGTCCGGTTTGCCTGTAATCGACGATTGAAGTTTAAACATAATCCGTCTAACGCAATTTCATACTCTCCGTGCAAAATATGAAATATCGCACCTCCCATACATAATTTGCATATAATTTCTTAATCCGATTGACAATCGGACTATACGAAACAATACGCAGACTAATTCGGGTACAAAAAAATTTCGATTTATTTTTACAAATTTGCAAAGGGGTACCCCTTTGCACTTTTTTCACTGAAAAAATTCAAAAAAATAAATCGCTCCAATTCGTGGAGTGTTGTACCATTTATGAATGGTTATTTAATTTTGAATAAAAATCCGTTTAAATTGGGCCAAAACATTGTCCGGTTTGCCTGTAATCGACGATTGAAGTTTAAACATAATCCGTCTAACGCAATTTCATACTCTCCGTGCAAAATATGAAATATCGCACCTCCCATACATAATTTGCATATAATTTCTTAATCCGATTGACAATCGGACTATACGAAACAATACGCAGACTAATTCGGGTACAAAAAAATTTCAATTTATTTTTACAAATTTGCAAAGGGGTACCCCCTTTGCACTTTTTTCACTGAAAAAATTCAAAAAAATAAATCGGTCCAATTCGTGGAGTGTTGTACCATTTATGAATGGTTATTTAATTTTGAATAAAAATCCGTTTAAATTGGGCCAAAACATTGTCCGGTTTGCCTGTAATCGACGATTGAAGTTTAAACATAATCCGTCTAACGCAATTTCATACTCTCCGTGCAAAATATGAAATATCGCACCTCCCATACATAATTTGCATATAATTTCTTAATCCGATTGACAATCGGACTATACGAAACAATACGCAGACTAATTCGGGTACAAAAAAATTTCGATTTATTTTTACAAATTTGCAAAGGGGTACCCCTTTGCACTTTTTTCACTGAAAAAATCCAAAAAAATAAATCGCTCCAATTCGTGGAGTGTTGTACCATTTATGAATGGTTATTTGATTTTGAATAAAAATCCGTTTAAATTGGGTCAAAACATTGTCCGGTTTGCCTGTAATCGACGATTGAAGTTTAAACATAATCCGTCTATCGCAATTTCATACTCTCCGTGCAAAATATGAAATATCGCACCTCCCATACATAATTTGCATATAATTTCTTTATCTGATTGACAATCGGACTATACGAAACAATACGCAGACTAATTCGGGTACAAAAAAATTTCGATTTATTTTTACAAATTTGCAAAGGGGTACCCCTTTGCACTTTTTTCACTGAAAAAATCCAAAAAAATAAATCGCTCCAATTCGTGGAGTGTTGTACCATTTATGAATGGTTATTTAATTTTGAATAAAAATCCGTTTAAATTAGGCCAAAACATTGTCCGGTTTGCCTGTAACCGACGATTGAAGTTTAAACATAATCCGTCTAACGCAATTTCATACTCTCCGTGCAAAATATGAAATATCGCACCTCCCATACATAATTTGCATATAATTTCTTTATCTGATTGACAATCGGACTATACGAAACAATACGCAGACTAATTCGGGTACAAAAAAATTTCGATTTATTTTTACAAATTTGCAAAGGGGTACCCCTTTGCACTTTTTTCACTGAAAAAATCCAAAAAAATAAATCGCTCAAATTCGTGGAGTGTTGTACCATTTATGAATGGTTATTTAATTTTGAATAAAAATCCGTTTAAATTTGGTCAAAACATTGTCCGGTTTGCCTGTAATCGACGATTGAAGTTTAAACATAATCCGTCTATCGCAATTTCATACTCTCCGTGCAAAATATGAAATATCGCACCTCCCATACATAATTTGCATATAATTTCTTTATCTGATTGACAATCGGACTATACGAAACAATACGCAGACTAATTCGGGTACAAAAAAATTTCGATTTATTTTTACAAATTTGCAAAGGGGTACCCCTTTGCACTTTTTTCACTGAAAAAATCCAAAAAAATAAATCGCTCAAATTCGTGGAGTGTTGTACCATTTATGAATGGTTATTTAATTTTGAATAAAAATCCGTTTAAATTGGGTCAAAGCATTGTCCGGTTTGCCTGTAATCGACGATTGAAGTTTAAACATAATCCGTCTATCGCAATTTCATACTCTCCGTGCAAAATATGAAATATCGCACCTCCCATACATAATTTGCATATAATTTCTTTATCTGATTGACAATCGGACTATACGAAACAATACGCAGACTAATTCGGGTACAAAAAAATTTCGATTTATTTTTACAAATTTGCAAAGGGGTACCCCTTTGCACTTTTTTCACTGAAAAAATTCAAAAAAATAAATCGCTCCAATTCGTGGAGTGTTGTACCATTTATGAATGGTTATTTAATTTTGAATAAAAATCCGTTTAAATTGGGCCAAAACATTGTCCGGTTTGCCTGTAATCGACGATTGAAGTTTAAACATAATCCGTCTAACGCAATTTCATACTCTCCGTGCAAAATATGAAATATCGCACCTCCCATACATAATTTGCATATAATTTCTTAATCCGATTGACAATCGGACTATACGAAACAATACGCAGACTAATTCGGGTACAAAAAAATTTCGATTTATTTTTACAAATTTGCAAAGGGGTACCCCTTTGCACTTTTTTCACTGAAAAAATCCAAAAAAATAAATCGCTCAAATTCGTGGAGTGTTGTACCATTTATGAATGGTTATTTAATTTTGAATAAAAATCCGTTTAAATTGGGTCAAAGCATTGTCCGGTTTGCCTGTAATCGACGATTGAAGTTTAAACATAATCCGTCTAACGCAATTTCATACTCTCCGTGCAAAATATGAAATATCGCACCTCCCATACATAATTTGCATATAATTTCTTAATCCGATTGACAATCGGACTATACGAAACAATACGCAGACTAATTCGGGTAAAAAAAAATTTCGATTTATTTTTACAAATTTGCAAAGGGGTACCCCTTTGCACTTTTTTCACTGAAAAAATCCAAAAAAATAAATCGCTCCAATTCGTGGAGTGTTGTACCATTTATGAATGGTTATTTGATTTTGAATAAAAATCCGTTTAAATTGGGCCAAAACATTGTCCGGTTTGCCTGTAATCGACGATTGAAGTTTAAACATAATCCGTCTAACGCAATTTCATACTCTCCGTGCAAAATATGAAATATCGCACCTCCCATACATAATTTGCATATAATTTCTTAATCCGATTGACAATCGGACTATACGAAACAATACGCAGACTAATTCGGGTACAAAAAAATTTCGATTTATTTTTACAAATTTGCAAAGGGGTACCCCTTTGCACTTTTTTCACTGAAAAAATCCAAAAAAATAAATCGCTCCAATTCTTGGAGTGTTGTACCATTTATGAATGGTTATTTAATTTTGAATAAAAATCCGTTTAAATTGGGTCAAAACATTGTCCGGTTTGCCTGTAATCGACGATTGAAGTTTAAACATAATCCGTCTAACGCAATTTCATACTCTCCGTGCAAAATATGAAATATCGCACCTCCCATACATAATTTGCATATAATTTCTTTATCTGATTGACAATCGGACTATACGAAACAATACGCAGACTAATTCGGGTTCAAAAAAATTTCGATTTATTTTTACAAATTTGCAAAGGGGTACCCCTTTGCACTTTTTTCACTGAAAAAATCCAAAAAAATAAATCGCTCCAATTCGTGGAGTGTTGTACCATTTATGAATGGTTATTTAATTTTGAATAAAAATCCGTTTAAATTGGGCCAAAACATTGTCCGGTTTGCCTGTAATCGACGATTGAAGTTTAAACATAATCCGTCTAACGCAATTTCATACTCTCCGTGCAAAATATGAAATATCGCACCTCCCATACATAATTTGCATATAATTTCTTTATCTGATTGACAATCGGACTATACGAAACAATACGCAGACTAATTCGGGTTCAAAAAAATTTCGATTTATTTTTACAAATTTGCAAAGGGGTACCCCTTTGCACTTTTTTCACTGAAAAAATCCAAAAAAATAAATCGCCCCAATTCTTGGAGTGTTGTACCATTTATGAATGGTTATTTAATTTTGAATAAAAATCCGTTTAAATTGGGTCAAAACATTGTCCGGTTTGCCTGTAATCGACGATTGAAGTTTAAACATAATCCGTCTAACGCAATTTCATACTCTCCGTGCAAAATATGAAATATCGCACCTCCCATACATAATTTGCATATAATT
This sequence comes from Nephrotoma guestfalica, assembly GCA_963691935.1. Classification (NCBI taxonomy): domain Eukaryota; kingdom Metazoa; phylum Arthropoda; class Insecta; order Diptera; family Tipulidae; genus Nephrotoma; species Nephrotoma guestfalica. The sequence goes on along the minus strand of OY829915.1, from coordinate 43,145,562 downwards.
TCTTAATCTGATTGACAATCGGACTATACGAAACAATACGCAGACTAATTCGGGTTCAAAAAAATTTCGATTTATTTTTACAAATTTGCAAAGGGGTACCCCTTTGCACTTTTTTCACTGAAAAAATCCAAAAAAATAAATCGCTCCAATTCGTGGAGTGTTGTACCATTTATGAATGGTTATTTAATTTTGAATAACAATCCGTTTAAATTGGGTCAAAACATTGTCCGGTTTGCCTGTAATCGACGATTGAAGTTTAAACATAATCCGTCTAACGCAATTTCATACTCTCCGTGCAAAATATGAAATATCGCACCTCCCATACATAATTTGCATATAATTTCTTAATCTGATTGACAATCGGACTATACGAAACAATACGCAGACTAATTCGGGTTCAAAAAAATTTCGATTTATTTTTACAAATTTGCAAAGGGGTACCCCTTTGCACTTTTTTCACTGAAAAAATCCAAAAAAATAAATCGCTCCAATTCGTGGAGTGTTGTACCATTTATGAATGGTTATTTAATTTTGAATAACAATCCGTTTAAATTGGGTCAAAACATTGTCCGGTTTGCCTGTAATCGACGATTGAAGTTTAAACATAATCCGTCTAACGCAATTTCATACTCTCCGTGCAAAATATGAAATATCGCACCTCCCATACATAATTTGCATATAATTTCTTAATCTGATTGACAATCGGACTATACGAAACAATACGCAGACTAATTCGGGTTCAAAAAAATTTCGATTTATTTTTACAAATTTGCAAAGGGGTACCCCTTTGCACTTTTTTCACTGAAAAAATCCAAAAAAATAAATCGCTCCAATTCGTGGAGTGTTGTACCATTTATGAATGGTTATTTAATTTTGAATAACAATCCGTTTAAATTGGGTCAAAACATTGTCCGGTTTGCCTGTAATCGACGATTGAAGTTTAAACATAATCCGTCTAACGCAATTTCATACTCTCCGTGCAAAATATGAAATATCGCACCTCCCATACATAATTTGCATATAATTTCTTAATCTGATTGACAATCGGACTATACGAAACAATACGCAGACTAATTCGGGTTCAAAAAAATTTCGAGTTATTTTTACAAATTTGCAAAGGGGTACCCCTTTGCACTTTTTTCACTGAAAAAGTCCAAAAAAATAAATCGCTCCAATTCTTGGAGTGTTGTACCATTTATGAATGGTTATTTAATTTTGAATAACAATCCGTTTAAATTGGGTCAAAACATTGTCCGGTTTGCCTGTAATCGACGATTGAAGTTTAAACATAATCCGTCTAACGCAATTTCATACTCTCCGTGCAAAATATGAAATATCGCACCTCCCATACATAATTTGCATATAATTTCTTAATCTGATTGACAATCGGACTATACGAAACAATACGCAGACTAATTCGGGTTCAAAAAAATTTCGATTTATTTTTACAAATTTGCAAAGGGGTACCCCTTTGCACTTTTTTCACTGAAAAAATCCAAAAAAATAAATCGCTCCAATTCGTGGAGTGTTGTACCATTTATGAATGGTTATTTAATTTTGAATAAAAATCCGTTTAAATTGGGTCAAAACATTGTCCGGTTTGCCTGTAATCGACGATTGAAGTTTAAACATAATCCGTCTAACGCAATTTCATACTCTCCGTGCAAAATATGAAATATCGCACCTCCCATACATAATTTGCATATAATTTCTTAATCTGATTGACAATCGGACTATACGAAACAATACGCAGACTAATTCGGGTTCAAAAAAATTTCGATTTATTTTTACAAATTTGCAAAGGGGTACCCCTTTGCACTTTTTTCACTGAAAAAATCCAAAAAAATAAATCGCTCCAATTCGTGGAGTGTTGTACCATTTATGAATGGTTATTTAATTTTGAATAAAAATCCGTTTAAATTGGGTCAAAACATTGTCCGGTTTGCCTGTAATCGACGACGCAGACTAATTCGGGGTACCCCTTTGCACTTTTTTCACTGAAAAAATCCAAAAAAATAAATCGCTCCAATTCGTGGAGTGTTGTACCATTTATGAATGGTTATTTAATTTTGAATAACAATCCGTTTAAATTGGGTCAAAACATTGTCCGGTTTGCCTGTAATCGACGATTGAAGTTTAAACATAATCCGTCTAACGCAATTTCATACTCTCCGTGCAAAATATGAAATATCGCACCTCCCATACATAATTTGCATATAATTTCTTAATCTGATTGACAATCGGACTATACGAAACAATACGCAGACTAATTCGGGTTCAAAAAAATTTCGATTTATTTTTACAAATTTGCAAAGGGGTACCCCTTTGCACTTTTTTCACTGAAAAAATCCAAAAAAATAAATCGCTCCAATTCGTGGAGTGTTGTACCATTTATGAATGGTTATTTAATTTTGAATAACAATCCGTTTAAATTGGGTCAAAACATTGTCCGGTTTGCCTGTAATCGACGATTGAAGTTTAAACATAATCCGTCTAACGCAATTTCATACTCTCCGTGCAAAATATGAAATATCGCACCTCCCATACATAATTTGCATATAATTTCTTTATCTGATTGACAATCGGACTATACGAAACAATACGCAGACTAATTCGGGTTCAAAAAAATTTCGATTTATTTGTACAAATTTGCAAAGGGGTACCCCTTTGCACTTTTTTCACTGAAAAAATCCAAAAAAATAAATCGCCCCAATTCTTGGAGTGTTGTACCATTTATGAATGGTTATTTAATTTTGAATAACAATCCGTTTAAATTGGGTCAAAACATTGTCCGGTTTGCCTGTAATCGACGATTGAAGTTTAAACATAATCCGTCTAACGCAATTTCATACTCTCCGTGCAAAATATGAAATATCGCACCTCCCATACATAATTTGCATATAATTTCTTAATCTGATTGACAATCGGACTATACGAAACAATACGCAGACTAATTCGGGTTCAAAAAAATTTCGATTTATTTTTACAAATTTGCAAAGGGGTACCCCTTTGCACTTTTTTCACTGAAAAAATCCAAAAAAATAAATCGCTCCAATTCGTGGAGTGTTGTACCATTTATGAATGGTTATTTAATTTTGAATAACAATCCGTTTAAATTGGGTCAAAACATTGTCCGGTTTGCCTGTAATCGACGATTGAAGTTTAAACATAATCCGTCTAACGCAATTTCATACTCTCCGTGCAAAATATGAAATATCGCACCTCCCATACATAATTTGCATATAATTTCTTTATCTGATTGACAATCGGACTATACGAAACAATACGCAGACTAATTCGGGTTCAAAAAAATTTCGATTTATTTTTACAAATTTGCAAAGGGGTACCCCTTTGCACTTTTTTCACTGAAAAAATCCAAAAAAATAAATCGCTCCAATTCTTGGAGTGTTGTACCATTTATGAATGGTTATTTAATTTTGAATAACAATCCGTTTAAATTGGGTCAAAACATTGTCCGGTTTGCCTGTAATCGACGATTGAAGTTTAAACATAATCCGTCTAACGCAATTTCATACTCTCCGTGCAAAATATGAAATATCGCACCTCCCATACATAATTTGCATATAATTTCTTAATCTGATTGACAATCGGACTATACGAAACAATACGCAGACTAATTCGGGTTCAAAAAAATTTCGATTTATTTTTACAAATTTGCAAAGGGGTACCCCTTTGCACTTTTTTCACTGAAAAAATCCAAAAAAATAAATCGCTCCAATTCGTGGAGTGTTGTACCATTTATGAATGGTTATTTAATTTTGAATAACAATCCGTTTAAATTGGGTCAAAACATTGTCCGGTTTGCCTGTAATCGACGATTGAAGTTTAAACATAATCCGTCTAACGCAATTTCATACTCTCCGTGCAAAATATGAAATATCGCACCTCCCATACATAATTTGCATATAATTTCTTAATCTGATTGACAATCGGACTATACGAAACAATACGCAGACTAATTCGGGTTCAAAAAAATTTCGATTTATTTTTACAAATTTGCAAAGGGGTACCCCTTTGCACTTTTTTCACTGAAAAAATCCAAAAAAATAAATCGCTCCAATTCGTGGAGTGTTGTACCATTTATGAATGGTTATTTAATTTTGAATAACAATCCGTTTAAATTGGGTCAAAACATTGTCCGGTTTGCCTGTAATCGACGATTGAAGTTTAAACATAATCCGTCTAACGCAATTTCATACTCTCCGTGCAAAATATGAAATATCGCACCTCCCATACATAATTTGCATATAATTTCTTAATCTGATTGACAATCGGACTATACGAAACAATACGCAGACTAATTCGGGTTCAAAAAAATTTCGATTTATTTTTACAAATTTGCAAAGGGGTACCCCTTTGCACTTTTTTCACTGAAAAAATCCAAAAAAATAAATCGCTCCAATTCGTGGAGTGTTGTACCATTTATGAATGGTTATTTAATTTTGAATAACAATCCGTTTAAATTGGGTCAAAACATTGTCCGGTTTGCCTGTAATCGACGATTGAAGTTTAAACATAATCCGTCTAACGCAATTTCATACTCTCCGTGCAAAATATGAAATATCGCACCTCCCATACATAATTTGCATATAATTTCTTAATCTGATTGACAATCGGACTATACGAAACAATACGCAGACTAATTCGGGTTCAAAAAAATTTCGATTTATTTTTACAAATTTGCAAAGGGGTACCCCTTTGCACTTTTTTCACTGAAAAAATCCAAAAAAATAAATCGCTCCAATTCGTGGAGTGTTGTACCATTTATGAATGGTTATTTAATTTTGAATAACAATCCGTTTAAATTGGGTCAAAACATTGTCCGGTTTGCCTGTAATCGACGATTGAAGTTTAAACATAATCCGTCTAACGCAATTTCATACTCTCCGTGCAAAATATGAAATATCGCACCTCCCATACATAATTTGCATATAATTTCTTAATCTGATTGCCAATCGGACTATACGAAACAATACGCAGACTAATTCGGGTTCAAAAAAATTTCGATTTATTTTTACAAATTTGCAAAGGGGTACCCCTTTGCACTTTTTTCACTGAAAAAATCCAAAAAAATAAATCGCTCCAATTCTTGGAGTGTTGTACCATTTATGAATGGTTATTTAATTTTGAATAACAATCCGTTTAAATTGGGTCAAAACATTGTCGGGTTTGCCTGTAATCGACGATTGAAGTTTAAACATAATCCGTCTAACGCAATTTCATACTCTCCGTGCAAAATATGAAATATCGCACCTCCCATACATAATTTGCATATAATTTCTTAATCTGATTGACAATCGGACTATACGAAACAATACGCAGACTAATTCGGGTTCAAAAAAATTTCGATTTATTTTTACAAATTTGCAAAGGGGTACCCCTTTGCACTTTTTTCACTGAAAAAATCCAAAAAAATAAATCGCCCCAATTCTTGGAGTGTTGTACCATTTATGAATGGTTATTTAATTTTGAATAAAAATCCGTTTAAATTGGGTCAAAACATTGTCCGGTTTGCCTGTAATCGACGATTGAAGTTTAAACATAATCCGTCTAACGCAATTTCATACTCTCCGTGCAAAATATGAAATATCGCACCTCCCATACATAATTTGCATATAATTTCTTAATCTGATTGACAATCGGACTATACGAAACAATACGCAGACTAATTCGGGTTCAAAAAAATTTCGATTTATTTTTACAAATTTGCAAAGGGGTACCCCTTTGCACTTTTTTCACTGAAAAAATCCAAAAAAATAAATCGCTCCAATTCGTGGAGTGTTGTACCATTTATGAATGGTTATTTAATTTTGAATAAAAATCCGTTTAAATTGGGTCAAAACATTGTCCGGTTTGCCTGTAATCGACGATTGAAGTTTAAACATAATCCGTCTAACGCAATTTCATACTCTCCGTGCAAAATATGAAATATCGCACCTCCCATACATAATTTGCATATAATTTCTTAATCTGATTGACAATCGGACTATACGAAACAATACGCAGACTAATTCGGGTTCAAAAAAATTTCGATTTATTTTTACAAATTTGCAAAGGGGTACCCCTTTGCACTTTTTTCACTGAAAAAATCCAAAAAAATAAATCGCTCCAATTCGTGGAGTGTTGTACCATTTATGAATGGTTATTTAATTTTGAATAAAAATCCGTTTAAATTGGGTCAAAACATTGTCCGGTTTGCCTGTAATCGACGATTGAAGTTTAAACATAATCCGTCTAACGCAATTTCATACTCTCCGTGCAAAATATGAAATATCGCACCTCCCATACATAATTTGCATATAATTTCTTAATCTGATTGACAATCGGACTATACGAAACAATACGCAGACTAATTCGGGTTCAAAAAAATTTCGATTTATTTTTACAAATTTGCAAAGGGGTACTTTTTTCACTGAAAAAATCCAAAAAAATAAATCGCTCCAATTCGTGGAGTGTTGTACCATTTATGAATGGTTATTTAATTTTGAATAAAAATCCGTTTAAATTGGGTCAAAACATTGTCCGGTTTGCCTGTAATCGACGACGCAGACTAATTCGGGGTACCCCTTTGCACTTTTTTCACTGAAAAAATCCAAAAAAATAAATCGCTCCAATTCGTGGAGTGTTGTACCATTTATGAATGGTTATTTAATTTTGAATAACAATCCGTTTAAATTGGGTCAAAACATTGTCCGGTTTGCCTGTAATCGACGATTGAAGTTTAAACATAATCCGTCTAACGCAATTTCATACTCTCCGTGCAAAATATGAAATATCGCACCTCCCATACATAATTTGCATATAATTTCTTAATCTGATTGACAATCGGACTATACGAAACAATACGCAGACTAATTCGGGTTCAAAAAAATTTCGATTTATTTTTACAAATTTGCAAAGGGGTACCCCTTTGCACTTTTTTCACTGAAAAAATCCAAAAAAATAAATCGCTCCAATTCGTGGAGTGTTGTACCATTTATGAATGGTTATTTAATTTTGAATAACAATCCGTTTAAATTGGGTCAAAACATTGTCCGGTTTGCCTGTAATCGACGATTGAAGTTTAAACATAATCCGTCTAACGCAATTTCATACTCTCCGTGCAAAATATGAAATATCGCACCTCCCATACATAATTTGCATATAATTTCTTTATCTGATTGACAATCGGACTATACGAAACAATACGCAGACTAATTCGGGTTCAAAAAAATTTCGATTTATTTGTACAAATTTGCAAAGGGGTACCCCTTTGCACTTTTTTCACTGAAAAAATCCAAAAAAATAAATCGCCCCAATTCTTGGAGTGTTGTACCATTTATGAATGGTTATTTAATTTTGAATAACAATCCGTTTAAATTGGGTCAAAACATTGTCCGGTTTGCCTGTAATCGACGATTGAAGTTTAAACATAATCCGTCTAACGCAATTTCATACTCTCCGTGCAAAATATGAAATATCGCACCTCCCATACATAATTTGCATATAATTTCTTAATCTGATTGACAATCGGACTATACGAAACAATACGCAGACTAATTCGGGTTCAAAAAAATTTCGATTTATTTTTACAAATTTGCAAAGGGGTACGTACCCCTTTGCACTTTTTTCACTGAAAAAATCCAAAAAAATAAATCGCTCCAATTCGTGGAGTGTTGTACCATTTATGAATGGTTATTTAATTTTGAATAACAATCCGTTTAAATTGGGTCAAAACATTGTCCGGTTTGCCTGTAATCGACGATTGAAGTTTAAACATAATCCGTCTAACGCAATTTCATACTCTCCGTGCAAAATATGAAATATCGCACCTCCCATACATAATTTGCATATAATTTCTTTATCTGATTGACAATCGGACTATACGAAACAATACGCAGACTAATTCGGGTTCAAAAAAATTTCGATTTATTTGTACAAATTTGCAAAGGGGTACCCCTTTGCACTTTTTTCACTGAAAAAATCCAAAAAAATAAATCGCCCCAATTCTTGGAGTGTTGTACCATTTATGAATGGTTATTTAATTTTGAATAACAATCCGTTTAAATTGGGTCAAAACATTGTCCGGTTTGCCTGTAATCGACGATTGAAGTTTAAACATAATCCGTCTAACGCAATTTCATACTCTCCGTGCAAAATATGAAATATCGCACCTCCCATACATAATTTGCATATAATTTCTTAATCTGATTGACAATCGGACTATACGAAACAATACGCAGACTAATTCGGGTTCAAAAAAATTTCGATTTATTTTTACAAATTTGCAAAGGGGTACGTACCCCTTTGCACTTTTTTCACTGAAAAAATCCAAAAAAATAAATCGCTCCAATTCGTGGAGTGTTGTACCATTTATGAATGGTTATTTAATTTTGAATAACAATCCGTTTAAATTGGGTCAAAACATTGTCCGGTTTGCCTGTAATCGACGATTGAAGTTTAAACATAATCCGTCTAACGCAATTTCATACTCTCCGTGCAAAATATGAAATATCGCACCTCCCATACATAATTTGCATATAATTTCTTTATCTGATTGACAATCGGACTATACGACGCAACACGCAGACTAATTCGGGTACAAAAAAATTTCGATTTATTTTTACAAATTTGCAAAGGGGTACCCCTTTGCACTTTTTTCACTGAAAAAATCCAAAAAAATAAATCGCTCCAATTCGTGGAGTGTTGTACCATTTATGAATGGTTATTTAATTTTGAATAACAATCCGTTTAAATTGGGTCAAAACATTGTCCGGTTTGCCTGTAATCGACGATTGAAGTTTAAACATAATCCGTCTAACGCAATTTCATACTCTCCGTGCAAAATATGAAATATCGCACCTCCCATACATAATTTGCATATAATTTCTTAATCTGATTGACAATCGGACTATACGAAACAATACGCAGACTAATTCGGGTTCAAAAAAATTTCGATTTATTTTTACAAATTTGCAAAGGGGTACTTACTACCTTTGCACTTTTTTCACTGAAAAAATCCAAAAAAATAAATCGCTCCAATTCGTGGAGTGTTGTACCATTTATGAATGGTTATTTAATTTTGAATAACAATCCGTTTAAATTGGGTCAGAACATTGTCCGGTTTGCCTGTAATCGACGATTGAAGTTTAAACATAATCCGTCTAACGCAATTTCATACTCTCCGTGCAAAATATGAAATATCGCACCTCCCATACATAATTTGCATATAATTTCTTAATCTGATTGACAATCGGACTATACGAAACAATACGCAGACTAATTCGGGTTCAAAAAAATTTCGATTTATTTTTACAAATTTGCAAAGGGGTACCCCTTTGCACTTTTTTCACTGAAAAAATCCAAAAAAATAAATCGCTCCAATTCGTGGAGTGTTGTACCATTTATGAATGGTTATTTAATTTTGAATAACAATCCGTTTAAATTGGGTCAAAACATTGTCCGGTTTGCCTGTAATCGACGATTGAAGTTTAAACATAATCCGTCTAACGCAATTTCATACTCTCCGTGCAAAATATGAAATATCGCACCTCCCATACATAATTTGCATATAATTACTTTATCTGATTGACAATCGGACTATACGAAACAACACGCAGACTAATTCGGGTACAAAAAAATTTCGATTTATTTTTACAAATTTGCAAAGGGGTACCCCTTTGCACTTTTTTCACTGAAAAAATCCAAAAAAATAAATCGCTCCAATTCGTGGAGTGTTGTACCATTTATGAATGGTTATTTAATTTTGAATAACAATCCGTTTAAATTGGGTCAAAACATTGTCGGGTTTGCCTGTAATCGACGATTGAAGTTTAAACATAATCCGTCTAACGCAATTTCATACTCTCCGTGCAAAATATGAAATATCGCACCTCCCATACATAATTTGCATATAATTTCTTAATCTGATTGACAATCGGACTATACGAAACAATACGCAGACTAATTCGGGTTCAAAAAAATTTCGATTTATTTTTACAAATTTGCAAAGGGGTACCCCTTTGCACTTTTTTCACTGAAAAAATCCAAAAAAATAAATCGCTCCAATTCGTGGAGTGTTGTACCATTTATGAATGGTTATTTAATTTTGAATAACAATCCGTTTAAATTGGGTCAAAACATTGTCCGGTTTGCCTGTAATCGACGATTGAAGTTTAAACATAATCCGTCTAACGCAATTTCATACTCTCCGTGCAAAATATGAAATATCGCACCTCCCATACATAATTTGCATATAATTTCTTAATCTGATTGCCAATCGGACTATACGAAACAATACGCAGACTAATTCGGGTTCAAAAAAATTTCGATTTATTTTTACAAATTTGCAAAGGGGTACCCCTTTGCACTTTTTTCACTGAAAAAATCCAAAAAAATAAATCGCCCCAATTCTTGGAGTGTTGTACCATTTATGAATGGTTATTTAATTTTGAATAAAAATCCGTTTAAATTGGGTCAAAACATTGTCCGGTTTGCCTGTAATCGACGATTGAAGTTTAAACATAATCCGTCTAACGCAATTTCATACTCTCCGTGCAAAATATGAAATATCGCACCTCCCATACATAATTTGCATATAATTTCTTAATCTGATTGACAATCGGACTATACGAAACAATACGCAGACTAATTCGGGTTCAAAAAAATTTCGATTTATTTTTACAAATTTGCAAAGGGGTACCCCTTTGCACTTTTTTCACTGAAAAAATCCAAAAAAATAAATCGCTCCAATTCGTGGAGTGTTGTACCATTTATGAATGGTTATTTAATTTTGAATAAAAATCCGTTTAAATTGGGTCAAAACATTGTCCGGTTTGCCTGTAATCGACGATTGAAGTTTAAACATAATCCGTCTAACGCAATTTCATACTCTCCGTGCAAAATATGAAATATCGCACCTCCCATACATAATTTGCATATAATTTCTTAATCTGATTGACAATCGGACTATACGAAACAATACGCAGACTAATTCGGGTTCAAAAAAATTTCGATTTATTTTTACAAATTTGCAAAGGGGTACTCCTTTGCACTTTTTTCACTGAAAAAATCCAAAAAAATAAATCGCTCCAATTCGTGGAGTGTTGTACCATTTATGAATGGTTATTTAATTTTGAATAACAATCCGTTTAAATTGGGTCAAAACATTGTCCGGTTTGCCTGTAATCGACGATTAAAGTTTAAACATAATCCGTCTAACGCAATTTCATACTCTCCGTGCAAAATATGAAATATCGCACCTCCCATACATAATTTGCATATAATTTCTTTATCTGATTGACAATCGGACTATACGAAACAATACGCAGACTAATTCGGGTTCAAAAAAATTTCGATTTATTTTTACAAATTTGCAAAGGGGTACCCCTTTGCACTTTTTTCACTGAAAAAATCCAAAAAAATAAATCGCCCCAATTCTTGGAGTGTTGTACCATTTATGAATGGTTATTTAATTTTGAATAAAAATCCGTTTAAATTGGGTCAAAACATTGTCCGGTTTGCCTGTAATCGACGATTGAAGTTTAAACATAATCCGTCTAACGCAATTTCATACTCTCCGTGCAAAATATGAAATATCGCACCTCCCATACATAATTTGCATATAATTTCTTAATCTGATTGACAATCGGACTATACGAAACAATACGCAGACTAATTCGGGTTCAAAAAAATTTCGATTTATTTTTACAAATTTGCAAAGGGGTACGTACCCCTTTGCACTTTTTTCACTGAAAAAATCCAAAAAAATAAATCGCTCCAATTCGTGGAGTGTTGTACCATTTATGAATGGTTATTTAATTTTGAATAAAAATCCGTTTAAATTGGGTCAAAACATTGTCCGGTTTGCCTGTTAATCGACGATTGAAGTTTAAACATAATCCGTCTAACGCAATTTCATACTCTCCGTGCAAAATATGAAATATCGCACCTCCCATACATAATTTGCATATAATTTCTTAATCTGATTGACAATCGGACTATACGAAACAATACGCAGACTAATTCGGGTTCAAAAAAATTTCGATTTATTTTTACAAATTTGCAAAGGGGTACTCCTTTGCACTTTTTTCACTGAAAAAATCCAAAAAAATAAATCGCTCCAATTCGTGGAGTGTTGTACCATTTATGAATGGTTATTTAATTTTGAATAAAAATCCGTTTAAATTGGGTCAAAACATTGTCCGGTTTGCCTGTAATCGACGATTGAAGTTTAAACATAATCCGTCTAACGCAATTTCATACTCTCCGTGCAAAATATGAAATATCGCACCTCCCATACATAATTTGCATATGATTTCTTAATCTGATTGACAATCGGACTATACGAAACAATACGCAGACTAATTCGGGTTCAAAAAAATTTCGATTTATTTTTACAAATTTGCAAAGGGGTACTTTTTTCACTGAAAAAATCCAAAAAAATAAATCGCTCCAATTCGTGGAGTGTTGTACCATTTATGAATGGTTATTTAATTTTGAATAAAAATCCGTTTAAATTGGGTCAAAACATTGTCCGGTTTGCCTGTAATCGACGACGCAGACTAATTCGGGGTACCCCTTTGCACTTTTTTCACTGAAAAAATCCAAAAAAATAAATCGCTCCAATTCGTGGAGTGTTGTACCATTTATGAATGGTTATTTAATTTTGAATAAAAATCCGTTTAAATTGGGTCAAAACATTGTCCGGTTTGCCTGTAATCGACGACGCAGACTAATTCGGGGTACCCCTTTGCACTTTTTTCACTGAAAAAATCCAAAAAAATAAATCGCTCCAATTCGTGGAGTGTTGTACCATTTATGAATGGTTATTTAATTTTGAATAACAATCCGTTTAAATTGGGTCAAAACATTGTCCGGTTTGCCTGTAATCGACGATTGAAGTTTAAACATAATCCGTCTAACGCAATTTCATACTCTCCGTGCAAAATATGAAATATCGCACCTCCCATACATAATTTGCATATAATTTCTTAATCTGATTGACAATCGGACTATACGAAACAATACGCAGACTAATTCGGGTTCAAAAAAATTTCGATTTATTTTTCCAAATTTGCAAAGGGGTACTTTTTTCACTGAAAAAATCCAAAAAAATAAATCGCTCCAATTCGTGGAGTGTTGTACCATTTATGAATGGTTATTTAATTTTGAATAAAAATCCGTTTAAATTGGGTCAAAACATTGTCCGGTTTGCCTGTAATCGACGACGCAGACTAATTCGGGGTACCCCTTTGCACTTTTTTCACTGAAAAAATCCAAAAAAATAAATCGCTCCAATTCGTGGAGTGTTGTACCATTTATTAATGGTTATTTAATTTTGAATAACAATCCGTTTAAATTGGGTCAAAACATTGTCCGGTTTGCCTGTAATCGACGATTGAAGTTTAAACATAATCCGTCTAACGCAATTTCATACTCTCCGTGCAAAATATGAAATATCGCACCTCCCATACATAATTTGCATATAATTTCTTAATCTGATTGACAATCGGACTATACGAAACAATACGCAGACTAATTCGGGTTCAAAAAAATTTCGATTTATTTTTACAAATTTGCAAAGGGGTACTCCTTTGCACTTTTTTCACTGAAAAAATCCAAAAAAATAAATCGCTCCAATTCGTGGAGTGTTGTACCATTTATGAATGGTTATTTAATTTTGAATAAAAATCCGTTTAAATTGGGTCAAAACATTGTCCGGTTTGCCTGTAATCGACGATTGAAGTTTAAACATAATCCGTCTAACGCAATTTCATACTCTCCGTGCAAAATATGAAATATCGCACCTCCCATACATAATTTGCATATAATTTCTTAATCTGATTGACAATCGGACTATACGAAACAATACGCAGACTAATTCGGGTTCAAAAAAATTTCGATTTATTTTTACAAATTTGCAAAGGGGTACTTTTTTCACTGAAAAAATCCAAAAAAATAAATCGCTCCAATTCGTGGAGTGTTGTACCATTTATGAATGGTTATTTAATTTTGAATAAAAATCCGTTTAAATTGGGTCAAAACATTGTCCGGTTTGCCTGTAATCGACGACGCAGACTAATTCGGGGTACCCCTTTGCACTTTTTTCACTGAAAAAATCCAAAAAAATAAATCGCTCCAATTCGTGGAGTGTTGTACCATTTATGAATGGTTATTTAATTTTGAATAAAAATCCGTTTAAATTGGGTCAAAACATTGTCCGGTTTGCCTGTAATCGACGACGCAGACTAATTCGGGGTACCCCTTTGCACTTTTTTCACTGAAAAAATCCAAAAAAATAAATCGCTCCAATTCGTGGAGTGTTGTACCATTTATGAATGGTTATTTAATTTTGAATAACAATCCGTTTAAATTGGGTCAAAACATTGTCCGGTTTGCCTGTAATCGACGATTGAAGTTTAAACATAATCCGTCTAACGCAATTTCATACTCTCCGTGCAAAATATGAAATATCGCACCTCCCATACATAATTTGCATATAATTTCTTAATCTGATTGACAATCGGACTATACGAAACAATACGCAGACTAATTCGGGTTCAAAAAAATTTCGATTTATTTTTACAAATTTGCAAAGGGGTACTTTTTTCACTGAAAAAATCCAAAAAAATAAATCGCTCCAATTCGTGGAGTGTTGTACCATTTATGAATGGTTATTTAATTTTGAATAAAAATCCGTTTAAATTGGGTCAAAACATTGTCCGGTTTGCCTGTAATCGACGATTGAAGTTTAAACATAATCCGTCTAACGCAATTTCATACTCTCCGTGCAAAATATGAAATATCGCACCTCCCATACATAATTTGCATATAATTTCTTAATCTGATTGACAATCGGACTATACGAAACAATACGCAGACTAATTCGGGTTCAAAAAAATTTCGATTTATTTTTACAAATTTGCAAAGGGGTACTTTTTTCACTGAAAAAATCCAAAAAAATAAATCGCTCCAATTCGTGGAGTGTTGTACCATTTATGAATGGTTATTTAATTTTGAATAAAAATCCGTTTAAATTGGGTCAAAACATTGTCCGGTTTGCCTGTAATCGACGATTGAAGTTTAAACATAATCCGTCTAACGCAATTTCATACTCTCCGTGCAAAATATGAAATATCGCACCTCCCATACATAATTTGCATATAATTTCTTAATCTGATTGACAATCGGACTATACGAAACAATACGCAGACTAATTCGGGTTCAAAAAAATTTCGATTTATTTTTACAAATTTGCAAAGGGGTACCCCTTTGCACTTTTTTCACTGAAAAAATCCAAAAAAATAAATCGCTCCAATTCGTGGAGTGTTGTACCATTTATGAATGGTTATTTAATTTTGAATAACAATCCGTTTAAATTGGGTCAAAACATTGTCCGGTTTGCCTGTAATCGACGATTGAAGTTTAAACATAATCCGTCTAACGCAATTTCATACTCTCCGTGCAAAATATGAAATATCGCACCTCCCATACATAATTTGCATATAATTTCTTAATCTGATTGACAATCGGACTATACGAAACAATACGCAGACTAATTCGGGTTCAAAAAAATTTCGAGTTATTTTTACAAATTTGCAAAGGGGTACCCCTTTGCACTTTTTTCACTGAAAAAGTCCAAAAAAATAAATCGCTCCAATTCTTGGAGTGTTGTACCATTTATGAATGGTTATTTAATTTTGAATAACAATCCGTTTAAATTGGGTCAAAACATTGTCCGGTTTGCCTGTAATCGACGATTGAAGTTTAAACATAATCCGTCTAACGCAATTTCATACTCTCCGTGCAAAATATGAAATATCGCACCTCCCATACATAATTTGCATATAATTTCTTTATCTGATTGACAATCGGACTATACGAAACAATACGCAGACTAATTCGGGTTCAAAAAAATTTCGATTTATTTTCACAAATTTGCAAGGGGGTACCCCTTTGCACTTTTTTCACTGAAAAAATCCAAAAAAATAAATCGCTCCAATTCTTGGAGTGTTGTACCATTTATGAATGGTTATTTAATTTTGAATAACAATCCGTTTAAATTGGGTCAAAACATTGTCCGGTTTGCCTGTAATCGACGATTGAAGTTTAAACATAATCCGTCTAACGCAATTTCATACTCTCCGTGCAAAATATGAAATATCGCACCTCCCATACATAATTTGCATATAATTTCTTAATCTGATTGACAATCGGACTATACGAAACAATACGCAGACTAATTCGGGTTCAAAAAAATTTCGATTTATTTTTACAAATTTGCAAAGGGGTACCCCTTTGCACTTTTTTCACTGAAAAAATCCAAAAAAATAAATCGCTCCAATTCGTGGAGTGTTGTACCATTTATGAATGGTTATTTAATTTTGAATAAAAATCCGTTTAAATTGGGTCAAAACATTGTCCGGTTTGCCTGTAATCGACGATTGAAGTTTAAACATAATCCGTCTAACGCAATTTCATACTCTCCGTGCAAAATATGAAATATCGCACCTCCCATACATAATTTGCATATAATTTCTTAATCTGATTGACAATCGGACTATACGAAACAATACGCAGACTAATTCGGGTTCAAAAAAATTTCGATTTATTTTTACAAATTTGCAAAGGGGTACCCCTTTGCACTTTTTTCACTGAAAAAATCCAAAAAAATAAATCGCTCCAATTCGTGGAGTGTTGTACCATTTATGAATGGTTATTTAATTTTGAATAAAAATCCGTTTAAATTGGGTCAAAACATTGTCCGGTTTGCCTGTAATCGACGATTGAAGTTTAAACATAATCCGTCTAACGCAATTTCATACTCTCCGTGCAAAATATGAAATATCGCACCTCCCATACATAATTTGCATATAATTTCTTAATCTGATTGACAATCGGACTATACGAAACAATACGCAGACTAATTCGGGTTCAAAAAAATTTCGATTTATTTTTACAAATTTGCAAAGGGGTACTTTTTTCACTGAAAAAATCCAAAAAAATAAATCGCTCCAATTCGTGGAGTGTTGTACCATTTATGAATGGTTATTTAATTTTGAATAAAAATCCGTTTAAATTGGGTCAAAACATTGTCCGGTTTGCCTGTAATCGACGACGCAGACTAATTCGGGGTACCCCTTTGCACTTTTTTCACTGAAAAAATCCAAAAAAATAAATCGCTCCAATTCGTGGAGTGTTGTACCATTTATGAATGGTTATTTAATTTTGAATAACAATCCGTTTAAATTGGGTCAAAACATTGTCCGGTTTGCCTGTAATCGACGATTGAAGTTTAAACATAATCCGTCTAACGCAATTTCATACTCTCCGTGCAAAATATGAAATATCGCACCTCCCATACATAATTTGCATATAATTTCTTTATCTGATTGACAATCGGACTATACGAAACAATACGCAGACTAATTCGGGTTCAAAAAAATTTCGATTTATTTGTACAAATTTGCAAAGGGGTACCCCTTTGCACTTTTTTCACTGAAAAAATCCAAAAAAATAAATCGCCCCAATTCTTGGAGTGTTGTACCATTTATGAATGGTTATTTAATTTTGAATAACAATCCGTTTAAATTGGGTCAAAACATTGTCCGGTTTGCCTGTAATCGACGATTGAAGTTTAAACATAATCCGTCTAACGCAATTTCATACTCTCCGTGCAAAATATGAAATATCGCACCTCCCATACATAATTTGCATATAATTTCTTAATCTGATTGACAATCGGACTATACGAAACAATACGCAGACTAATTCGGGTTCAAAAAAATTTCGATTTATTTTTACAAATTTGCAAAGGGGTACGTACCCCTTTGCACTTTTTTCACTGAAAAAATCCAAAAAAATAAATCGCTCCAATTCGTGGAGTGTTGTACCATTTATGAATGGTTATTTAATTTTGAATAACAATCCGTTTAAATTGGGTCAAAACATTGTCCGGTTTGCCTGTAATCGACGATTGAAGTTTAAACATAATCCGTCTAACGCAATTTCATACTCTCCGTGCAAAATATGAAATATCGCACCTCCCATACATAATTTGCATATAATTTCTTAATCTGATTGACAATCGGACTATACGAAACAATACGCAGACTAATTCGGGTTCAAAAAAATTTCGATTTATTTTTACAAATTTGCAAAGGGGTACGTACCCCTTTGCACTTTTTTCACTGAAAAAATCCAAAAAAATAAATCGCTCCAATTCGTGGAGTGTTGTACCATTTATGAATGGTTATTTAATTTTGAATAACAATCCGTTTAAATTGGGTCAAAACATTGTCCGGTTTGCCTGTAATCGACGATTGAAGTTTAAACATAATCCGTCTAACGCAATTTCATACTCTCCGTGCAAAATATGAAATATCGCACCTCCCATACATAATTTGCATATAATTTCTTTATCTGATTGACAATCGGACTATACGACGCAACACGCAGACTAATTCGGGTACAAAAAAATTTCGATTTATTTTTACAAATTTGCAAAGGGGTACCCCTTTGCACATTTTTCACTGAAAAAATCCAAAAAAATAAATCGCTCCAATTCGTGGAGTGTTGTACCATTTATGAATGGTTATTTAATTTTGAATAACAATCCGTTTAAATTGGGTCAAAACATTGTCCGGTTTGCCTGTAATCGACGATTGAAGTTTAAACATAATCCGTCTAACGCAATTTCATACTCTCCGTGCAAAATATGAAATATCGCACCTCCCATACATAATTTGCATATAATTTCTTAATCTGATTGACAATCGGACTATACGAAACAACACGCAGACTAATTCGGGTACAAAAAAATTTCGATTTATTTTTACAAATTTGCAAAGGGGTACCCCTTTGCACTTTTTTCACTGAAAAAATCCAAAAAAATAAATCGCTCCAATTCGTGGAGTGTTGTACCATTTATGAATGGTTATTTAATTTTGAATAACAATCCGTTTAAATTGGGTCAAAACATTGTCGGGTTTGCCTGTAATCGACGATTGAAGTTTAAACATAATCCGTCTAACGCAATTTCATACTCTCCGTGCAAAATATGAAATATCGCACCTCCCATACATAATTTGCATATAATTTCTTAATCTGATTGACAATCGGACTATACGAAACAATACGCAGACTAATTCGGGTTCAAAAAAATTTCGATTTATTTTTACAAATTTGCAAAGGGGTACCCCTTTGCACTTTTTCACTGAAAAAATCCAAAAAAATAAATCGCTCCAATTCTTGGAGTGTTGTACCATTTATGAATGGTTATTTAATTTTGAATAACAATCCGTTTAAATTGGGTCAAAACATTGTCCGGTTTGCCTGTAATCGACGATTGAGTTTAAACATAATCCGTCTAACGCAATTTCATACTCTCCGTGCAAAATATGAAATATCGCACCTCCCATACATAATTTGCATATAATTTCTTTATCTGATTGACAATCGGACTATACGAAACAATACGCAGACTAATTCGGGTTCAAAAAAATTTCGATTTATTTTTACAAATTTGCAAAGGGGTACGTACCCCTTTGCACTTTTTTCACTGAAAAAATCCAAAAAAATAAATCGCTCCAATTCGTGGAGTGTTGTACCATTTATGAATGGTTATTTAATTTTGAATAACAATCCGTTTAAATTGGGTCAAAACATTGTCGGGTTTGCCTGTAATCGACGATTGAAGTTTAAACATAATCCGTCTAACGCAATTTCATACTCTCCGTGCAAAATATGAAATATCGCACCTCCCATACATAATTTGCATATAATTTCTTAATCTGATTGACAATCGGACTATACGAAACAATACGCAGACTAATTCGGGTTCAAAAAAATTTCGATTTATTTTTACAAATTTGCAAAGGGGTACCCCTTTGCACTTTTTTCACTGAAAAAATCCAAAAAAATAAATCGCTCCAATTCTTGGAGTGTTGTACCATTTATGAATGGTTATTTAATTTTGAATAACAATCCGTTTAAATTGGGTCAAAACATTGTCGGGTTTGCCTGTAATCGACGATTGAAGTATAAACATAATCCGTCTAACGCAATTTCATACTCTCCGTGCAAAATATGAAATATCGCACCTCCCATACATAATTTGCATATAATTTCTTAATCTGATTGACAATCGGACTATACGAAACAATACGCAGACTAATTCGGGTTCAAAAAAATTTCGATTTATTTTTACAAATTTGCAAAGGGGTACCCCTTTGCACTTTTTTCACTGAAAAAATCCAAAAAAATAAATCGCTCCAATTCTTGGAGTGTTGTACCATTTATGAATGGTTATTTAATTTTGAATAACAATCCGTTTAAATTGGGTCAAAACATTGTCCGGTTTGCCTGTAATCGACGATTGAAGTTTAAACATAATCCGTCTAACGCAATTTCATACTCTCCGTGCAAAATATGAAATATCGCACCTCCCATACATAATTTGCATATAATTTCTTAATCTGATTGACAATCGGACTATACGAAACAATACGCAGACTAATTCGGGTTCAAAAAAATTTCGATTTATTTTTACAAATTTGCAAAGGGGTACCCCTTTGCACTTTTTTCACTGAAAAAATCCAAAAAAATAAATCGCTCCAATTCTTGGAGTGTTGTACCATTTATGAATGGTTATTTAATTTTGAATAACAATCCGTTTAAATTGGGTCAAAACATTGTCCGGTTTGCCTGTAATCGACGATTGAAGTTTAAACATAATCCGTCTAACGCAATTTCATACTCTCCGTGCAAAATATGAAATATCGCACCTCCCATACATAATTTGCATATAATTTCTTAATCTGATTGACAATCGGACTATACGAAACAATACGCAGACTAATTCGGGTTCAAAAAAATTTCGATTTATTTTTACAAATTTGCAAAGGGGTACCCCTTTGCACTTTTTTCACTGAAAAAATCCAAAAAAATAAATCGCTCCAATTCTTGGAGTGTTGTACCATTTATGAATGGTTATTTAATTTTGAATAACAATCCGTTTAAATTGGGTCAAAACATTGTCGGGTTTGCCTGTAATCAACGATTGAAGTATAAACATAATCCGTCTAACGCAATTTCATACTCTCCGTGCAAAATATGAAATATCGCACCTCCCATACATAATTTGCATATAATTTCTTAATCTGATTGACAATCGGACTATACGAAACAATACGCAGACTAATTCGGGTTCAAAAAAATTTCGATTTATTTTTACAAATTTGCAAAGGGGTACCCCTTTGCACTTTTTTCACTGAAAAAATCCAAAAAAATAAATCGCTCCAATTCGTGGAGTGTTGTACCATTTATGAATGGTTATTTAATTTTGAATAACAATCCGTTTAAATTGGGTCAAAACATTGTCCGGTTTGCCTGTAATCGACGATTGAAGTTTAAACATAATCCGTCTAACGCAATTTCATACTCTGTGCAAAATATGAAATATCGCACCTCCCATACATAATTTGCATATAATTTCTTTATCTGATTGACAATCGGACTATACGAAACAATACGCAGACTAATTCGGGTTCAAAAAAATTTCGATTTATTTTTACAAATTTGCAAAGGGGTAGTACCCCTTTGCACTTTTTTCACTGAAAAAATCCAAAAAAATAAATCGCTCCAATTCGTGGAGTGTTGTACCATTTATGAATGGTTATTTAATTTTGAATAACAATCCGTTTAAATTGGGTCAAAACATTGTCGGGTTTGCCTGTAATCGACGATTGAAGTTTAAACATAATCCGTCTAACGCAATTTCATACTCTCCGTGCAAAATATGAAATATCGCACCTCCCATACATAATTTGCATATAATTTCTTTATCTGATTGACAATCGGACTATACGAAACAATACGCAGACTAATTCGGGTTCAAAAAAATTTCGATTTATTTTTACAAATTTGCAAAGGGGTACCCCTTTGCACTTTTTTCACTGAATAAATCCAAAAAAATAAATCGCCCCAATTCTTGGAGTGTTGTACGATTTATGAATGGTTATTTAATTTTGAATAAAAATCCGTTTAAATTGGGCCAAAACATTGTCCGGTTTGCCTGTAATCGACGATTGAGTTTAAACATAATCCGTCTAACGCAATTTCATACTCTCCGTGCAAAATATGAAATATCGCACCTCCCATACATAATTTGCATATAATTTCTTAATCTGATTGACAATCGGACTATACGAAACAATACGCAGACTAATTCGGGTTCAAAAAAATTTCGATTTATTTTTACAAATTTGCAAAGGGGTACCCCTTTGCACTTTTTTCACTGAATAAATCCAAAAAAATAAATCGCCCCAATTCTTGGAGTGTTGTACCATTTATGAATGGTTATTTAATTTTGAATAAAAATCCGTTTAAATTGGGCCAAAACATTGTCCGGTTTGCCTGTAATCGACGATTGAGTTTAAACATAATCCGTCTAACGCAATTTCATACTCTCCGTGCAAAATATGAAATATCGCACCTCCCATACATAATTTGCATATAATTTCTTAATCTGATTGACAATCGGACTATACGAAACAATACGCAGACTAATTCGGGTTCAAAAAAATTTCGATTTATTTTTACAAATTTGCAAAGGGGTACCCCTTTGCACTTTTTCACTGAAAAAATCCAAAAAAATAAATCGCTCCAATTCTTGGAGTGTTGTACCATTTATGAATGGTTATTTAATTTTGAATAACAATCCGTTTAAATTGGGTCAAAACATTGTCCGGTTTGCCTGTAATCGACGATTGAGTTTAAACATAATCCGTCTAACGCAATTTCATACTCTCCGTGCAAAATATGAAATATCGCACCTCCCATACATAATTTGCATATAATTTCTTTATCTGATTGACAATCGGACTATACGAAACAATACGCAGACTAATTCGGGTTCAAAAAAATTTCGATTTATTTTTACAAATTTGCAAAGGGGTACCCCTTTGCACTTTTTCACTGAAAAAATCCAAAAAAATAAATCGCTCCAATTCTTGGAGTGTTGTACCATTTATGAATGGTTATTTAATTTTGAATAACAATCCGTTTAAATTGGGTCAAAACATTGTCCGGTTTGCCTGTAATCGACGATTGAAGTTTAAACATAATCCGTCTAACGCAATTTCATACTCTCCGTGCAAAATATGAAATATCGCACCTCCCATACATAATTTGCATATAATTTCTTAATCTGATTGACAATCGGACTATACGAAACAATACGCAGACTAATTCGGGTTCAAAAAAATTTCGATTTATTTTTACAAATTTGCAAAGGGGTACCCCTTTGCACTTTTTTCACTGAAAAAATCCAAAAAAATAAATCGCTCCAATTCGTGGAGTGTTGTACCATTTATGAATGGTTATTTAATTTTGAATAACAATCCGTTTAAATTGGGTCAAAACATTGTCGGGTTTGCCTGTAATCGACGATTGAAGTATAAACATAATCCGTCTAACGCAATTTCATACTCTCCGTGCAAAATATGAAATATCGCACCTCCCATACATAATTTGCATATAATTTCTTAATCTGATTGACAATCGGACTATACGAAACAATACGCAGACTAATTCGGGTTCAAAAAAATTTCGATTTATTTTTACAAATTTGCAAAGGGGTACCCCTTTGCACTTTTTTCACTGAAAAAATCCAAAAAAATAAATCGCTCCAATTCTTGGAGTGTTGTACCATTTATGAATGGTTATTTAATTTTGAATAACAATCCGTTTAAATTGGGTCAAAACATTGTCCGGTTTGCCTGTAATCGACGATTGAAGTTTAAACATAATCCGTCTAACGCAATTTCATACTCTCCGTGCAAAATATGAAATATCGCACCTCCCATACATAATTTGCATATAATTTCTTAATCTGATTGACAATCGGACTATACGAAACAATACGCAGACTAATTCGGGTTCAAAAAAATTTCGATTTATTTTTACAAATTTGCAAAGGGGTACCCCTTTGCACTTTTTTCACTGAAAAAATCCAAAAAAATAAATCGCTCCAATTCTTGGAGTGTTGTACCATTTATGAATGGTTATTTAATTTTGAATAACAATCCGTTTAAATTGGGTCAAAACATTGTCGGGTTTGCCTGTAATCGACGATTGAAGTATAAACATAATCCGTCTAACGCAATTTCATACTCTCCGTGCAAAATATGAAATATCGCACCTCCCATACATAATTTGCATATAATTTCTTAATCTGATTGACAATCGGACTATACGAAACAATACGCAGACTAATTCGGGTTCAAAAAAATTTCGATTTATTTTTACAAATTTGCAAAGGGGTACCACCCCTTTGCACTTTTTTCACTGAAAAAATCCAAAAAAATAAATCGCTCCAATTCGTGGAGTGTTGTACCATTTATGAATGGTTATTTAATTTTGAATAACAATCCGTTTAAATTGGGTCAAAACATTGTCGGGTTTGCCTGTAATCGACGATTGAAGTATAAACATAATCCGTCTAACGCAATTTCATACTCTCCGTGCAAAATATGAAATATCGCACCTCCCATACATAATTTGCATATAATTTCTTAATCTGATTGACAATCGGACTATACGAAACAATACGCAGACTAATTCGGGTTCAAAAAAATTTCGATTTATTTTTACAAATTTGCAAAGGGGTACCCCTTTGCACTTTTTTCACTGAAAAAATCCAAAAAAATAAATCGCTCCAATTCTTGGAGTGTTGTACCATTTATGAATGGTTATTTAATTTTGAATAACAATCCGTTTAAATTGGGTCAAAACATTGTCCGGTTTGCCTGTAATCGACGATTGAAGTTTAAACATAATCCGTCTAACGCAATTTCATACTCTCCGTGCAAAATATGAAATATCGCACCTCCCATACATAATTTGCATATAATTTCTTAATCTGATTGACAATCGGACTATACGAAACAATACGCAGACTAATTCGGGTTCAAAAAAATTTCGATTTATTTTTACAAATTTGCAAAGGGGTACCCCTTTGCACTTTTTTCACTGAAAAAATCCAAAAAAATAAATCGCTCCAATTCTTGGAGTGTTGTACCATTTATGAATGGTTATTTAATTTTGAATAACAATCCGTTTAAATTGGGTCAAAACATTGTCCGGTTTGCCTGTAATCGACGATTGAAGTTTAAACATAATCCGTCTAACGCAATTTCATACTCTCCGTGCAAAATATGAAATATCGCACCTCCCATACATAATTTGCATATAATTTCTTAATCTGATTGACAATCGGACTATACGAAACAATACGCAGACTAATTCGGGTTCAAAAAAATTTCGATTTATTTTTACAAATTTGCAAAGGGGTACCCCTTTGCACTTTTTTCACTGAAAAAATCCAAAAAAATAAATCGCTCCAATTCTTGGAGTGTTGTACCATTTATGAATGGTTATTTAATTTTGAATAACAATCCGTTTAAATTGGGTCAAAACATTGTCGGGTTTGCCTGTAATCAACGATTGAAGTATAAACATAATCCGTCTAACGCAATTTCATACTCTCCGTGCAAAATATGAAATATCGCACCTCCCATACATAATTTGCATATAATTTCTTAATCTGATTGACAATCGGACTATACGAAACAATACGCAGACTAATTCGGGTTCAAAAAAATTTCGATTTATTTTTACAAATTTGCAAAGGGGTACCCCTTTGCACTTTTTTCACTGAAAAAATCCAAAAAAATAAATCGCTCCAATTCGTGGAGTGTTGTACCATTTATGAATGGTTATTTAATTTTGAATAACAATCCGTTTAAATTGGGTCAAAACAT
Organism: Nephrotoma guestfalica; assembly: GCA_963691935.1. Lineage (NCBI taxonomy): Eukaryota > Metazoa > Arthropoda > Insecta > Diptera > Tipulidae > Nephrotoma > Nephrotoma guestfalica. Next base: position 43,119,739 of record OY829915.1, on the reverse strand, counting down.
TGTCCGGTTTGCCTGTAATCGACGATTGAAGTTTAAACATAATCCGTCTAACGCAATTTCATACTCTGTGCAAAATATGAAATATCGCACCTCCCATACATAATTTGCATATAATTTCTTTATCTGATTGACAATCGGACTATACGAAACAATACGCAGACTAATTCGGGTTCAAAAAAATTTCGATTTATTTTTACAAATTTGCAAAGGGGTAGTACCCCTTTGCACTTTTTTCACTGAAAAAATCCAAAAAAATAAATCGCTCCAATTCGTGGAGTGTTGTACCATTTATGAATGGTTATTTAATTTTGAATAACAATCCGTTTAAATTGGGTCAAAACATTGTCGGGTTTGCCTGTAATCGACGATTGAAGTTTAAACATAATCCGTCTAACGCAATTTCATACTCTCCGTGCAAAATATGAAATATCGCACCTCCCATACATAATTTGCATATAATTTCTTTATCTGATTGACAATCGGACTATACGAAACAATACGCAGACTAATTCGGGTTCAAAAAAATTTCGATTTATTTTTACAAATTTGCAAAGGGGTACCCCTTTGCACTTTTTTCACTGAATAAATCCAAAAAAATAAATCGCCCCAATTCTTGGAGTGTTGTACGATTTATGAATGGTTATTTAATTTTGAATAAAAATCCGTTTAAATTGGGCCAAAACATTGTCCGGTTTGCCTGTAATCGACGATTGAGTTTAAACATAATCCGTCTAACGCAATTTCATACTCTCCGTGCAAAATATGAAATATCGCACCTCCCATACATAATTTGCATATAATTTCTTAATCTGATTGACAATCGGACTATACGAAACAATACGCAGACTAATTCGGGTTCAAAAAAATTTCGATTTATTTTTACAAATTTGCAAAGGGGTACCCCTTTGCACTTTTTTCACTGAATAAATCCAAAAAAATAAATCGCCCCAATTCTTGGAGTGTTGTACCATTTATGAATGGTTATTTAATTTTGAATAAAAATCCGTTTAAATTGGGCCAAAACATTGTCCGGTTTGCCTGTAATCGACGATTGAGTTTAAACATAATCCGTCTAACGCAATTTCATACTCTCCGTGCAAAATATGAAATATCGCACCTCCCATACATAATTTGCATATAATTTCTTAATCTGATTGACAATCGGACTATACGAAACAATACGCAGACTAATTCGGGTTCAAAAAAATTTCGATTTATTTTTACAAATTTGCAAAGGGGTACCCCTTTGCACTTTTTCACTGAAAAAATCCAAAAAAATAAATCGCTCCAATTCTTGGAGTGTTGTACCATTTATGAATGGTTATTTAATTTTGAATAACAATCCGTTTAAATTGGGTCAAAACATTGTCCGGTTTGCCTGTAATCGACGATTGAGTTTAAACATAATCCGTCTAACGCAATTTCATACTCTCCGTGCAAAATATGAAATATCGCACCTCCCATACATAATTTGCATATAATTTCTTTATCTGATTGACAATCGGACTATACGAAACAATACGCAGACTAATTCGGGTTCAAAAAAATTTCGATTTATTTTTACAAATTTGCAAAGGGGTACCCCTTTGCACTTTTTCACTGAAAAAATCCAAAAAAATAATCGCTCCAATTCTTGGAGTGTTGTACCATTTATGAATGGTTATTTAATTTTGAATAACAATCCGTTTAAATTGGGTCAAAACATTGTCCGGTTTGCCTGTAATCGACGATTGAAGTTTAAACATAATCCGTCTAACGCAATTTCATACTCTCCGTGCAAAATATGAAATATCGCACCTCCCATACATAATTTGCATATAATTTCTTAATCTGATTGACAATCGGACTATACGAAACAATACGCAGACTAATTCGGGTTCAAAAAAATTTCGATTTATTTTTACAAATTTGCAAAGGGGTACCCCTTTGCACTTTTTTCACTGAAAAAATCCAAAAAATAAATCGCTCCAATTCTTGGAGTGTTGTACCATTTATGAATGGTTATTTAATTTTGAATAACAATCCGTTTAAATTGGGTCAAAACATTGTCGGGTTTGCCTGTAATCGACGATTGAAGTATAAACATAATCCGTCTAACGCAATTTCATACTCTCCGTGCAAAATATGAAATATCGCACCTCCCATACATAATTTGCATATAATTTCTTAATCTGATTGACAATCGGACTATACGAAACAATACGCAGACTAATTCGGGTTCAAAAAAATTTCGATTTATTTTTACAAATTTGCAAAGGGGTACCCCTTTGCACTTTTTTCACTGAAAAAATCCAAAAAAATAAATCGCTCCAATTCGTGGAGTGTTGTACCATTTATGAATGGTTATTTAATTTTGAATAACAATCCGTTTAAATTGGGTCAAAACATTGTCGGGTTTGCCTGTAATCGACGATTGAAGTATAAACATAATCCGTCTAACGCAATTTCATACTCTCCGTGCAAAATATGAAATATCGCACCTCCCATACATAATTTGCATATAATTTCTTAATCTGATTGACAATCGGACTATACGAAACAATACGCAGACTAATTCGGGTTCAAAAAAATTTCGATTTATTTTTACAAATTTGCAAAGGGGTACCCCTTTGCACTTTTTTCACTGAAAAAATCCAAAAAAATAAATCGCTCCAATTCTTGGAGTGTTGTACCATTTATGAATGGTTATTTAATTTTGAATAACAATCCGTTTAAATTGGGTCAAAACATTGTCCGGTTTGCCTGTAATCGACGATTGAAGTTTAAACATAATCCGTCTAACGCAATTTCATACTCTCCGTGCAAAATATGAAATATCGCACCTCCCATACATAATTTGCATATAATTTCTTAATCTGATTGACAATCGGACTATACGAAACAATACGCAGACTAATTCGGGTTCAAAAAAATTTCGATTTATTTTACAAATTTGCAAAGGGGTACCCCTTTGCACTTTTTTCACTGAAAAAATCCAAAAAAATAAATCGCTCCAATTCTTGGAGTGTTGTACCATTTATGAATGGTTATTTAATTTTGAATAACAATCCGTTTAAATTGGGTCAAAACATTGTCGGGTTTGCCTGTAATCGACGATTGAAGTATAAACATAATCCGTCTAACGCAATTTCATACTCTCCGTGCAAAATATGAAATATCGCACCTCCCATACATAATTTGCATATAATTTCTTAATCTGATTGACAATCGGACTATACGAAACAATACGCAGACTAATTCGGGTTCAAAAAAATTTCGATTTATTTTTACAAATTTGCAAAGGGGTACCACCCTTTGCACTTTTTTCACTGAAAAAATCCAAAAAAATAAATCGCTCCAATTCGTGGAGTGTTGTACCATTTATGAATGGTTATTTAATTTTGAATAACAATCCGTTTAAATTGGGTCAAAACATTGTCCGGTTTGCCTGTAATCGACGATTGAAGTTTAAACATAATCCGTCTAACGCAATTTCATACTCTCCGTGCAAAATATGAAATATCGCACCTCCCATACATAATTTGCATATAATTTCTTAATCTGATTGACAATCGGACTATACGAAACAATACGCAGACTAATTCGGGTTCAAAAAAATTTCGATTTATTTTTACAAATTTGCAAAGGGGTACCCCTTTGCACTTTTTTCACTGAAAAAATCCAAAAAAATAAATCGCTCCAATTCTTGGAGTGTTGTACCATTTATGAATGGTTATTTAATTTTGAATAACAATCCGTTTAAATTGGGTCAAAACATTGTCGGGTTTGCCTGTAATCGACGATTGAAGTATAAACATAATCCGTCTAACGCAATTTCATACTCTCCGTGCAAAATATGAAATATCGCACCTCCCATACATAATTTGCATATAATTTCTTAATCTGATTGACAATCGGACTATACGAAACAATACGCAGACTAATTCGGGTTCAAAAAAATTTCGATTTATTTTTACAAATTTGCAAAGGGGTACCCCTTTGCACTTTTTTCACTGAAAAAATCCAAAAAAATAAATCGCTCCAATTCTTGGAGTGTTGTACCATTTATGAATGGTTATTTAATTTTGAATAACAATCCGTTTAAATTGGGTCAAAACATTGTCCGGTTTGCCTGTAATCGACGATTGAAGTTTAAACATAATCCGTCTAACGCAATTTCATACTCTCCGTGCAAAATATGAAATATCGCACCTCCCATACATAATTTGCATATAATTTCTTAATCTGATTGACAATCGGACTATACGAAACAATACGCAGACTAATTCGGGTTCAAAAAAAATTCGATTTATTTTTACAAATTTGCAAAGGGGTACCCCTTTGCACTTTTTTCACTGAAAAAATCCAAAAAAATAAATCGCTCCAATTCTTGGAGTGTTGTACCATTTATGAATGGTTATTTAATTTTGAATAACAATCCGTTTAAATTGGGTCAAAACATTGTCCGGTTTGCCTGTAATCGACGATTGAAGTTTAAACATAATCCGTCTAACGCAATTTCATACTCTCCGTGCAAAATATGAAATATCGCACCTCCCATACATAATTTGCATATAATTTCTTAATCTGATTGACAATCGGACTATACGAAACAATACGCAGACTAATTCGGGTTCAAAAAAATTTCGATTTAGTTTTACAAATTTGCAAAGGGGTACCCCTTTGCACTTTTTCACTGAAAAAATCCAAAAAAATAAATCGCTCCAATTCTCGGAGTGTTGTACCATTTATGAATGGTTATTTAATTTTGAATAACAATCCGTTTAAATTGGGTCAAAACATTGTCCGGTTTGCCTGTAATCGACGATTGAGTTTAAACATAATCCGTCTAACGCAATTTCATACTCTCCGTGCAAAATATGAAATATCGCACCTCCCATACATAATTTGCATATAATTTCTTTATCTGATTGACAATCGGACTATACGAAACAATACGCAGACTAATTCGGGTTCAAAAAAATTTCGATTTATTTTTACAAATTTGCAAAGGGGTACGTACCCCTTTGCACTTTTTTCACTGAAAAAATCCAAAAAAATAAATCGCTCCAATTCGTGGAGTGTTGTACCATTTATGAATGGTTATTTAATTTTGAATAAAAATCCGTTTAAATTGGGCCAAAACATTGTCCGGTTTGCCTGTAATCGTCGATTAAAGTTTAACCATAATCCGTCTAACGCAATTTCATACTCTCCGTGCAAAATATGAAATATCGCACCTCCCATACATAATTTGCATATAATTTCTTAATCTGATTGACAATCGGACTATACGAAACAATACGCAGACTAATTCGGGTTCAAAAAAATTTCGATTTAGTTTTACAAATTTGCAAAGGGGTACCCCTTTGCACTTTTTCACTGAAAAAATCCAAAAAAATAAATCGCTCCAATTCTTGGAGTGTTGTACCATTTATGAATGGTTATTTAATTTTGAATAACAATCCGTTTAAATTGGGTCAAAACATTGTCCGGTTTGCCTGTAATCGACGATTGAGTTTAAACATAATCCGTCTAACGCAATTTCATACTCTCCGTGCAAAATATGAAATATCGCACCTCCCATACATAATTTGCATATAATTTCTTTATCTGATTGACAATCGGACTATACGAAACAATACGCAGACTAATTCGGGTTCAAAAAAATTTCGATTTATTTTTACAAATTTGCAAAGGGGTACCCCTTTGCACTTTTTTCACTGAAAAAATCCAAAAAAATAAATCGCCCCAATTCGTGGAGTGTTGTACCATTTATGAATGGTTATTTAATTTTGAATAAAAATCCGTTTAAATTGGGCCAAAACATTGTCCGGTTTGCCTGTAATCGTCGATTAAAGTTTAACCATAATCCGTCTAACGCAATTTCATACTCTCCGTGCAAAATATGAAATATCGCACCTCCCATACATAATTTGCATATAATTTCTTTATCTGATTGACAATCGGACTATACGAAACAATACGCAGACTAGTTCGGGTACAAAAAAATTTCGATTTATTTTTACAAATTTGCAAAGGGGTACCCCTTTGCACTTTTTTCACTGAAAAAATCCAAAAAAATAAATCGCCCCAATTCGTGGAGTGTTGTACCATTTATGAATGGTTATTTAATTTTGAATAAAAATCCGTTTAAATTGGGTCAAAACATTGTCCGGTTTGCCTGTAATCGACGATTGAAGTTTAAACATAATCCGTCTAACGCAATTTCATACTCTCCGTGCAAAATATGAAATATCGCACCTCCCATACATAATTTGCATATAATTTCTTAATCTGATTGACAATCGGACTATACGAAACAATACGCAGACTAGTTCGGGTACAAAAAAATTTCGATTTATTTTTACAAATTTGCAAAGGGGTACCCCTTTGCACTTTTTTCACTGAAAAAATCCAAAAAAATAAATCGCTCCAATTCTTGGAGTGTTGTACCATTTATGAATGGTTATTTAATTTTGAATAAAAATCCGTTTAAATTGGGTCAAAACATTGTCCGGTTTGCCTGTAATCGACGATTGAAGTTTAAACATAATCCGTCTAACGCAATTTCATACTCTCCGTGCAAAATATGAAATATCGCACCTCCCATACATAATTTGCATATAATTTCTTAATCTGATTGACAATCGGACTATACGAAACAATACGCAGACTAATTCGGGTTCAAAAAAATTTCGATTTATTTTTACAAATTTGCAAAGGGGTACCCCTTTGCACTTTTTTCACTGAAAAAATCCAAAAAAATAAATCGCTCCAATTCGTGGAGTGTTGTACCATTTATGAATGGTTATTTAATTTTGAATAACAATCCGTTTAAATTGGGTCAAAACATTGTCCGGTTTGCCTGTAATCGACGATTGAAGTTTAAACATAATCCGTCTAACGCAATTTCATACTCTCCGTGCAAAATATGAAATATCGCACCTCCCATACATAATTTGCATATAATTTCTTTATCTGATTGACAATCGGACTATACGAAACAATACGCAGACTAATTCGGGTTCAAAAAAATTTCGATTTATTTGTACAAATTTGCAAAGGGGTACCCCTTTGCACTTTTTTCACTGAAAAAATCCAAAAAAATAAATCGCCCCAATTCTTGGAGTGTTGTACCATTTATGAATGGTTATTTAATTTTGAATAACAATCCGTTTAAATTGGGTCAAAACATTGTCCGGTTTGCCTGTAATCGACGATTGAAGTTTAAACATAATCCGTCTAACGCAATTTCATACTCTCCGTGCAAAATATGAAATATCGCACCTCCCATACATAATTTGCATATAATTTCTTAATCTGATTGACAATCGGACTATACGAAACAATACGCAGACTAATTCGGGTTCAAAAAAATTTCGATTTATTTTTACAAATTTGCAAAGGGGTACCCCTTTGCACTTTTTTCACTGAAAAAATCCAAAAAAATAAATCGCTCCAATTCGTGGAGTGTTGTACCATTTATGAATGGTTATTTAATTTTGAATAACAATCCGTTTAAATTGGGTCAAAACATTGTCCGGTTTGCCTGTAATCGACGATTGAAGTTTAAACATAATCCGTCTAACGCAATTTCATACTCTCCGTGCAAAATATGAAATATCGCACCTCCCATACATAATTTGCATATAATTTCTTAATCTGATTGACAATCGGACTATACGAAACAATACGCAGACTAATTCGGGTTCAAAAAAATTTCGATTTATTTTTACAAATTTGCAAAGGGGTACCCCTTTGCACTTTTTTCACTGAAAAAATCCAAAAAAATAAATCGCTCCAATTCGTGGAGTGTTGTACCATTTATGAATGGTTATTTAATTTTGAATAACAATCCGTTTAAATTGGGTCAAAACATTGTCCGGTTTGCCTGTAATCGACGATTGAAGTTTAAACATAATCCGTCTAACGCAATTTCATACTCTCCGTGCAAAATATGAAATATCGCACCTCCCATACATAATTTGCATATAATTTCTTAATCTGATTGACAATCGGACTATACGAAACAATACGCAGACTAATTCGGGTTCAAAAAAATTTCGATTTATTTTTACAAATTTGCAAAGGGGTACCCCTTTGCACTTTTTTCACTGAAAAAATCCAAAAAAATAAATCGCTCCAATTCTTGGAGTGTTGTACCATTTATGAATGGTTATTTAATTTTGAATAAAAATCCGTTTAAATTGGGTCAAAACATTGTCCGGTTTGCCTGTAATCGACGATTGAAGTTTAAACATAATCCGTCTAACGCAATTTCATACTCTCCGTGCAAAATATGAAATATCGCACCTCCCATACATAATTTGCATATAATTTCTTAATCTGATTGACAATCGGACTATACGAAACAATACGCAGACTAATTCGGGTTCAAAAAAATTTCGATTTATTTTTACAAATTTGCAAAGGGGTACCCCTTTGCACTTTTTTCACTGAAAAAATCCAAAAAAATAAATCGCCCCAATTCTTGGAGTGTTGTACCATTTATGAATGGTTATTTAATTTTGAATAAAAATCCGTTTAAATTGGGCCAAAACATTGTCCGGTTTGCCTGTAATCGACGATTGAAGTTTAAACATAATCCGTCTAACGCAATTTCATACTCTCCGTGCAAAATATGAAATATCGCACCTCCCATACATAATTTGCATATAATTTCTTAATCTGATTGACAATCGGACTATACGAAACAATACGCAGACTAGTTCGGGTACAAAAAAATTTCGATTTATTTTTACAAATTTGCAAAGGGGTACCCCTTTGCACTTTTTTCACTGAAAAAATCCAAAAAAATAAATCGCCCCAATTCGTGGAGTGTTGTACCATTTATGAATGGTTATTTAATTTTGAATAAAAATCCGTTTAAATTGGGCCAAAACATTGTCCGGTTTGCCTGTAATCGACGATTGAAGTTTAAACATAATCCGTCTAACGCAATTTCATACTCTCTGTGCAAAATATGAAATATCGCACCTCCCATACATAATTTGCATATAATTTCTTAATCTGATTGACAATCGGACTATACGAAACAATACGCAGACTAATTCGGGTTCAAAAAAATTTCGATTTATTTTTACAAATTTGCAAAGGGGTACCCCTTTGCACTTTTTTCACTGAAAAAATCCAAAAAAATAAATCGCTCCAATTCTTGGAGTGTTGTACCATTTATGAATGGTTATTTAATTTTGAATAAAAATCCGTTTAAATTGGGTCAAAACATTGTCCGGTTTGCCTGTAATCGACGATTGAAGTTTAAACATAATCCGTCTAACGCAATTTCATACTCTCCGTGCAAAATATGAAATATCGCACCTCCCATACATAATTTGCATATAATTTCTTAATCTGATTGACAATCGGACTATACGAAACAATACGCAGACTAATTCGGGTTCAAAAAAATTTCGATTTATTTTTACAAATTTGCAAAGGGGTACCCCTTTGCACTTTTTTCACTGAAAAAATCCAAAAAAATAAATCGCTCCAATTCTTGGAGTGTTGTACCATTTATGAATGGTTATTTAATTTTGAATAACAATCCGTTTAAATTGGGTCAAAACATTGTCGGGTTTGCCTGTAATCGACGATTGAAGTATAAACATAATCCGTCTAACGCAATTTCATACTTTCCGTGCAAAATATGAAATATCGCACCTCCCATACATAATTTGCATATAATTTCTTTATCTGATTGACAATCGGACTATACGAAACAATACGCAGACTAATTCGGGTTCAAAAAAATTTCGATTTATTTTTACAAATTTGCAAAGGGGTACCCCTTTGCACTTTTTTCACTGAAAAAATCCAAAAAAATAAATCGCCCCAATTCTTGGAGTGTTGTACCATTTATGAATGGTTATTTAATTTTGAATAACAATCCGTTTAAATTGGGTCAAAACATTGTCCGGTTTGCCTGTAATCGACGATTGAAGTTTAAACATAATCCGTCTAACGCAATTTCATACTCTCCGTGCAAAATATGAAATATCGCACCTCCCATACATAATTTGCATATAATTTCTTAATCTGATTGACAATCGGACTATACGAAACAATACGCAGACTAATTCGGGTTCAAAAAAATTTCGATTTATTTTTACAAATTTGCAAAGGGGTACCCCTTTGCACTTTTTTCACTGAAAAAATCCAAAAAAATAAATCGCTCCAATTCGTGGAGTGTTGTACCATTTATGAATGGTTATTTAATTTTGAATAACAATCCGTTTAAATTGGGTCAAAACATTGTCCGGTTTGCCTGTAATCGACGATTGAAGTTTAAACATAATCCGTCTAACGCAATTTCATACTCTCCGTGCAAAATATGAAATATCGCACCTCCCATACATAATTTGCATATAATTTCTTAATCTGATTGACAATCGGACTATACGAAACAATACGCAGACTAATTCGGGTTCAAAAAAATTTCGATTTATTTTTACAAATTTGCAAAGGGGTACCCCTTTGCACTTTTTTCACTGAAAAAATCCAAAAAAATAAATCGCCCCAATTCTTGGAGTGTTGTACCATTTATGAATGGTTATTTAATTTTGAATAACAATCCGTTTAAATTGGGTCAAAACATTGTCGGGTTTGCCTGTAATCGACGATTGAAGTATAAACATAATCCGTCTAACGCAATTTCATACTCTCCGTGCAAAATATGAAATATCGCACCTCCCATACATAATTTGCATATAATTTCTTAATCTGATTGACAATCGGACTATACGAAACAATACGCAGACTAATTCGGGTTCAAAAAAATTTCGATTTATTTTTACAAATTTGCAAAGGGGTACCCCTTTGCACTTTTTTCACTGAAAAAATCCAAAAAAATAAATCGCTCCAATTCTTGGAGTGTTGTACTATTTATGAATGGTTATTTAATTTTGAATAACAATCCGTTTAAATTGGGTCAAAACATTGTCCGGTTTGCCTGTAATCGACGATTGAAGTATAAACATAATCCGTCTAACGCAATTTCATACTCTCCGTGCAAAATATGAAATATCGCACCTCCCATACATAATTTGCATATAATTTCTTAATCTGATTGACAATCGGACTATACGAAACAATACGCAGACTAATTCGGGTTCAAAAAAATTTCGATTTATTTTTACAAATTTGCAAAGGGGTACGTACCCCTTTGCACTTTTTTCACTGAAAAAATCCAAAAAAATAAATCGCCCCAATTCTTGGAGTGTTGTACCATTTATAAATGGTTATTTAATTTTGAATAACAATCCGTTTAAATTGGGTCAAAACATTGTCCGGTTTGCCTGTAATCGACGATTGAAGTTTAAACATAATCCGTCTAACGCAATTTCATACTCTCCGTGCAAAATATGAAATATCGCACCTCCCATACATAATTTGCATATAATTTCTTAATCTGATTGACAATCGGACTATACGAAACAATACGCAGACTAATTCGGGTTCAAAAAAATTTCGATTTATTTTTACAAATTTGCAAAGGGGTACCCCTTTGCACTTTTTTCACTGAAAAAATCCAAAAAAATAAATCGCCCCAATTCTTGGAGTGTTGTACCATTTATAAATGGTTATTTAATTTTGAATAACAATCCGTTTAAATTGGGTCAAAACATTGTCCGGTTTGCCTGTAATCGACGATTGAAGTTTAAACATAATCCGTCTAACGCAATTTCATACTCTCCGTGCAAAATATGAAATATCGCACCTCCCATACATAATTTGCATATAATTTCTTAATCTGATTGACAATCGGACTATACGAAACAATACGCAGACTAATTCGGGTTCAAAAAAATTTCGATTTATTTTTACAAATTTGCAAAGGGGTACCCCTTTGCACTTTTTTCACTGAAAAAATCCAAAAAAATAAATCGCTCCAATTCGTGGAGTGTTGTACCATTTATGAATGGTTATTTAATTTTGAATAACAATCCGTTTAAATTGGGTCAAAACATTGTCCGGTTTGCCTGTAATCGACGATTGAAGTTTAAACATAATCCGTCTAACGCAATTTCATACTCTCCGTGCAAAATATGAAATATCGCACCTCCCATACATAATTTGCATATAATTTCTTAATCTGATTGACAATCGGACTATACGAAACAATACGCAGACTAATTCGGGTTCAAAAAAATTTCGATTTATTTTTACAAATTTGCAAAGGGGTACCCCTTTGCACTTTTTTCACTGAAAAAATCCAAAAAAATAAATCGCTCCAATTCTTGGAGTGTTGTACCATTTATGAATGGTTATTTAATTTTGAATAACAATCCGTTTAAATTGGGTCAAAACATTGTCGGGTTTGCCTGTAATCGACGATTGAAGTATAAACATAATCCGTCTAACGCAATTTCATACTCTCCGTGCAAAATATGAAATATCGCACCTCCCATACATAATTTGCATATAATTTCTTAATCTGATTGACAATCGGACTATACGAAACAATACGCAGACTAATTCGGGTTCAAAAAAATTTCGATTTATTTTTACAAATTTGCAAAGGGGTACCCCTTTGCACTTTTTTCACTGAAAAAATCCAAAAAAATAAATCGCTCCAATTCTTGGAGTGTTGTACCATTTATGAATGGTTATTTAATTTTGAATAACAATCCGTTTAAATTGGGTCAAAACATTGTCCGGTTTGCCTGTAATCGACGATTGAAGTTTAAACATAATCCGTCTAACGCAATTTCATACTCTCCGTGCAAAATATGAAATATCGCACCTCCCATACATAATTTGCATATAATTTCTTAATCTGATTGACAATCGGACTATACGAAACAATACGCAGACTAATTCGGGTTCAAAAAAATTTCGATTTATTTTTACAAATTTGCAAAGGGGTACCCCTTTGCACTTTTTTCACTGAAAAAATCCAAAAAAATAAATCGCTCCAATTCTTGGAGTGTTGTACCATTTATGAATGGTTATTTAATTTTGAATAACAATCCGTTTAAATTGGGTCAAAACATTGTCGGGTTTGCCTGTAATCGACGATTGAAGTATAAACATAATCCGTCTAACGCAATTTCATACTCTCCGTGCAAAATATGAAATATCGCACCTCCCATACATAATTTGCATATAATTTCTTAATCTGATTGACAATCGGACTATACGAAACAATACGCAGACTAATTCGGGTTCAAAAAAATTTCGATTTATTTTTACAAATTTGCAAAGGGGTACCCCTTTGCACTTTTTTCACTGAAAAAATCCAAAAAAATAAATCGCTCCAATTCTTGGAGTGTTGTACCATTTATGAATGGTTATTTAATTTTGAATAACAATCCGTTTAAATTGGGTCAAAACATTGTCGGGTTTGCCTGTAATCGACGATTGAAGTATAAACATAATCCGTCTAACGCAATTTCATACTCTCCGTGCAAAATATGAAATATCGCACCTCCCATACATAATTTGCATATAATTTCTTAATCTGATTGACAATCGGACTATACGAAACAATACGCAGACTAATTCGGGTTCAAAAAAATTTCGATTTATTTTTACAAATTTGCAAAGGGGTACCCCTTTGCACTTTTTTCACTGAAAAAATCCAAAAAAATAAATCGCTCCAATTCTTGGAGTGTTGTACCATTTATGAATGGTTATTTAATTTTGAATAACAATCCGTTTAAATTGGGTCAAAACATTGTCCGGTTTGCCTGTAATCGACGATTGAAGTTTAAACATAATCCGTCTAACGCAATTTCATACTCTCCGTGCAAAATATGAAATATCGCACCTCCCATACATAATTTGCATATAATTTCTTTATCTGATTGACAATCGGACTATACGAAACAATACGCAGACTAATTCGGGTTCAAAAAAATTTCGATTTATTTTTACAAATTTGCAAAGGGGTACCCCTTTGCACTTTTTTTCACTGAAAAAATCCAAAAAATAAATCGCTCCAATTCTTGGAGTGTTGTACCATTTATGAATGGTTATTTAATTTTGAATAACAATCCGTTTAAATTGGGTCAAAACATTGTCGGTTTGCCTGTAATCGACGATTGAAGTTTAAACATAATCCGTCTAACGCAATTTCATACTCTCCGTGCAAAATATGAAATATCGCACCTCCCATACATAATTTGCATATAATTTCTTAATCTGATGACAATCGGACTATACGAAACAATACGCAGACTAATTCGGGTTCAAAAAAATTTCGATTTATTTTTACAAATTTGCAAAGGGGTACCCCTTTGCACTTTTTTCACTGAAAAAATCCAAAAAAATAAATCGCTCCAATTCTTGGAGTGTTGTACCATTTATGAATGGTTATTTAATTTTGAATAACAATCCGTTTAAATTGGGTCAAAACATTGTCGGGTTTGCCTGTAATCGACGATTGAAGTATAAACATAATCCGTCTAACGCAATTTCATACTCTCCGTGCAAAATATGAAATATCGCACCTCCCATACATAATTTGCATATAATTTCTTAATCTGATTGACAATCGGACTATACGAAACAATACGCAGACTAATTCGGGTTCAAAAAAATTTCGATTTATTTTTACAAATTTGCAAAGGGTACCCCTTTGCACTTTTTTCACTGAAAAAATCCAAAAAAATAAATCGCTCCAATTCTTGGAGTGTTGTACCATTTATGAATGGTTATTTAATTTTGAATAACAATCCGTTTAAATTGGGTCAAAACATTGTCCGGGTTTGCCTGTAATCGACGATTGAAGTATAAACATAATCCGTCTAACGCAATTTCATACTCTCCGTGCAAAATATGAAATATCGCACCTCCCATACATAATTTGCATATAATTTCTTAATCTGATTGACAATCGGACTATACGAAACAATACGCAGACTAATTCGGGTTCAAAAAAATTTCGATTTATTTTTACAAATTTGCAAGGGGTACCCCTTTGCACTTTTTTCACTGAAAAAATCCAAAAAAATAAATCGCCCCAATTCTTGGAGTGTTGTACCATTTATGAATGGTTATTTAATTTTGAATAACAATCCGTTTAAATTGGGTCAAAACATTGTCCGGTTTGCCTGTAATCGACGATTGAAGTTTAAACATAATCCGTCTAACGCAATTTCATACTCTCCGTGCAAAATATGAAATATCGCACCTCCCATACATAATTTGCATATAATTTCTTAATCTGATTGACAATCGGACTATACGAAACAATACGCAGACTAATTCGGGTTCAAAAAAATTTCGATTTATTTTTACAAATTTGCAAAGGGGGTACCCCTTTGCACTTTTTTCACTGAAAAAATCCAAAAAATTAAATCGCTCCAATTCTTGGAGTGTTGTACCATTTATGAATGGTTATTTAATTTTGAATAACAATCCGTTTAAATTGGGTCAAAACATTGTCGGGTTTGCCTGTAATCGACGATTGAAGTATAAACATAATCCGTCCTAACGCAATTTCATACTCTCCGTGCAAAATATGAAATATCGCACCTCCCATACATAATTTGCATATAATTTCTTAATCTGATTGACAATCGGACTATACGAAACAATACGCAGACTAATTCGGGTTCAAAAAAATTTCGATTTATTTTTACAAATTTGCAAAGGGGTACCCCTTTGCACTTTTTTCACTGAAAAAATCCAAAAAAATAAATCGCTCCAATTCTTGGAGTGTTGTACCATTTATGAATGGTTATTTAATTTGAATAACAATCCGTTTAAATTGGGTCAAAACATTGTCCGGTTTGCCTGTAATCGACGATTGAAGTTAAACATAATCCGTCTAACGCAATTTCATACTCTCCGTGCAAAATATGAAATATCGCACCTCCCATACATAATTTGCATATAATTTCTTAATCTGATTGACAATCGGACTATACGAAACAATACGCAGACTAATTCGGGTTCAAAAAATTTCGATTTATTTTTACAAATTTGCAAAGGGGTACGTCCCCTTTGCACTTTTTTCACTGAAAAAATCCAAAAAAATAAATCGCTCCAATTCTTGGAGTGTTGTACCATTTATGAATGGTTATTTAATTTTGAATAACAATCCGTTAAATTGGGTCAAAACATTGTCCGGTTTGCCTGTAATCGACGATTGAAGTTTAAACATAATCCGTCTAACGCAATTTCATACTCTCCGTGCAAAATATGAAATATCGCACCTCCCATACATAATTTGCATATAATTTCTTATCTGATTGACAATCGGACTATACGAAACAATACGCAGACTAATTCGGGTTCAAAAAAATTTCGATTTATTTTTACAAATTTGCAAAGGGGTACCCCTTTGCACTTTTTCACTGAAAAAATCCAAAAAAATAAATCGCTCCAATTCTTGAGTGTTGTACCATTTATGAATGGTTATTTAATTTTGAATAACAATCCGTTTAAAATTGGGTCAAAACATTGTCCGGGTTTGCCTGTAATCGACGATTGAAGTTAAACATAATCCGTCTAACGCAATTTCATACTCTCCGTGCAAAATATGAAATATCGCACCTCCCATACATAATTTGCATATAATTTCTTTATCTGATTGACAATCGGACTATACGAAACAATACGCAGACTAATTCGGGTTCAAAAAATTTCGATTTATTTTTACAAATTTGCAAAGGGGTACCCCTTTGCACTTTTTTCACTGAAAAAATCCAAAAAATAAATCGCCCCAATTCTTGGAGTGTTGTACCATTATGAATGGTTATTTATTTTGAATAACAATCCGTTTAAATTGGGTCAAAACATTGTCCGGTTTGCCTGTAATCGACGATTGAAGTTTAAACATAATCCGTCTAACGGCAATTTCATACTCTCCGTGCAAAATATGAAATATCGCACCTCCCATACATAATTTGCATATAATTTCTTAATCTGATTGACAATCGGACTATACGAAACAATACGCAGACTAATTCGGGTTCAAAAAAATTTCGATTTATTTTTACAAATTTGCAAAGGGTACCCCTTTGCACTTTTTTCACTGAAAAAATCCAAAAAATAAATCGCCCAATTCTTGGAGTGTTGTACCATTTATGAATGGTTATATTAATTTTGAATAACAATCCGTTTAAATGGGTCAAAACATTGTCCGGTTTGCCTGTAATCGACGATTGAAGTTTAAACATAATCCGTCTAACGCAATTTCATACTCTCCGTGCAAAATATGAAATATCGCACCTCCCATACATAATTTGCATATAATTTCTTAATCTGATTGACATCGGACTATACGAAACAATACGCAGACTAATTCGGGTTCAAAAAAAATTTCGATTTATTTTTACAAATTTGCAAAGGGGTACCCCTTTGCACTTTTTCACTGAAAAAATCCAAAAAAATAAATCGCTCCAATTCTTGGAGTGTTGTACCATTTATGAATGGTTATTTAATTTTGAATAACAATCCGTTAAATTGGGTCAAAACATTGTCGGTTTGCCTGTAATCGACGATTGAAGTTTAAACATAATCCGTCTAACGCATATTTCATACTCTCCGTGCAAAATATGAAATATCGCACCTCCCATACATAATTTGCCATATAATTTCTT